>CM072283.1:85667447-85993882 GCA_036873955.1 Mergus octosetaceus | reverse complement strand
TGGGGGCAATTTTTGATGGGCAAAATGGGCCTTGTACACGTTTTCTGAGGTCCTATTTTCAATTCCTCTCAGATTCCAGGTAGGGCTGTATTTAGGACTGTTCAGAAAGAGCGAACACAGAGAGTCCAGTTGCATGTGGGGCTGCGTAAAGGCTCCCCTGGGGAGTTCAGTTGTACCCAAAGGCTTCCTTTGGGGGCAATTTTTGATGGGCAAAATGGGCCTTGTACACGTTTTCTGGGGTCCTATTTTCAATTCCTCTCAGATTCCAGGTAGGGCTGTATTTAGGGCTGTTTATAAAAAGCGAACACAGAGAGTCCAGCTGCATGTGGGGCTGCGTAAAGACTCCCCTGGGGAGTTTAGTTGTACCCAAAGGCTTCCTTTGGGGGCAATATTTGATGGGCAAAATGGGCCTTGTACACGTTTTCTGGGGTCCTATTTTCAATTCCTCTCAGATTCCCGGTAGGGCTGTATTTAGGACTGTTCAGAAAGAGCGAACACAGAGAGTCCAGTTGCATGTGGGGCTGCGTAAAGGCTCCCCTGTGGAGTTCAGTTGTACCCAAAGGCTTCCTTTGGGGGCAATTTTTGATGGGCAAAATGGGCTATGTAGGCGTTTTCTGGGGTCCTATTTTCAATTCCTCTCAGATTCCGGATAGGGAGATATTTGGGGTTCTTCAGAAAGAGCGAACACAGAGAGTCCAGTTGCATGTGGGGCTGCGTAAAGGCTCCCCTGGGGAGTTCAGTTGTACCCAAAGGCTTCCTTTGGGGGCAATTTTTGATGGGCAAAATGGGCCTTGTACACGTTTTCTGGGGTCCTATTTTCAATTCCTCTCAGATTCCACGTAGGGCTGTATTTAGGACTGTTCAGAAAGAGCGAACACAGAGAGTCCAGTTGCATGTGGGGCTGCGTAAAGGCTCCCCTGGGGAGTTCAGTTGTCCCCAAAGGGTTCCTTTGGGGGCAATTTTTGATGGGCGAATGGGGCTCTGTACGCGTTTTCTGGGGTCCTATTTTCAATTCCTCTCAGATTCCGGGTAGGGAGATATTTGGCGTTGTTCAGAAAGAGCGAACACAGAGAGTCCAGTTGCATGTGGGGCTGCGTAAAGACTCCCCTGGGGAGTTTAGTTGTACCCAAAGGCTTCCTTTGGCGGCAATTTTTGATGGGCAAAATGGGCCTTGTACACGTTTTCTGGGGTCCTATTTTCAATTCCTCTCAGATTCCAGGTAGGGCTGTATTTAGGACTGTTCAGAAAGAGCGAACACAGAGAGTCCAGTTGCATGTGGGGCTGCGTAAAGGCTCCCCTGGGGAGTTCAGTTGTACCCAAAGGCTTCCTTTGGGGGCAAATTTTGATGGGCAAAATGGGCTATGTAGGCGTTTTCTGGGGTCCTATTTTCAATTCCTCTCAGATTCCGGATAGGGAGATATTTGGGGTTCTTCAGAAAGAGCGAACACAGAGAGTCCAGTTGCATGTGGGGCTGCGTAAAGGCTCCCCTGGGGAGTTCAGTTGTACCCAAAGGCTTCCTTTGGGGGCAATTTTTGATGTGCGTAAGGGGCTCTGTACGCGATTTCTGGGGTCCTATTTTCAATTCCTCTTAGATTCCTGGTAGGGAGATATTTAGTGCTGTTCAGAAAGAGCGAACACAGAGAGTCCAGTTGCATGTGGGGCTGCGTAAAGACTCCCCTGGGGAGTTCAGTTGTACCCAAAGGCTTCCTTTGGGGGCAATTTTTGATGGGCAAAATGGGCCTTGTACACGTTTTCTGGGGTCCTATTTTCAATTCCTCTCAGATTCCAGGTAGGGCTGTATTTAGGGCTGTTTAGAAAAAGCGAACACAGAGAGTCCAGCTGCATGTGGTGCTGCGTAAAGACTCCCCTGGGGAGTTTAGTTGTACCCAAAGGCTTCCTTTGGGGGCAATTTTTGATGGGCGAATGGGGCTCTGTACGCGATTTCTGGGGTCCTATTTTCAATTCCTCTCAGATTCCAGGTAGGGCTGTATTTAGGACTGTTCAGAAAGAGCGAACACAGAGAGTCCAGTTGCATGTGGGGCTGCGTAAAGGCTCCCCTGGGGAGTTCAGTTGTACCCAAAGGCTTCCTTTGGGGGCAATTTTTGATGGGCAAAATGGGCTATGTAGGCGTTTTCTGGGGTCCTATTTTCAATTCCTCTCAGATTCCGGATAGGGAGATATTTGGGGTTCTTCAGAAAGAGCGAACACAGAGAGTCCAGTTGCATGTGGGGCTGCGTAAAGGCTCCCCTGGGGAGTTCAGTTGTACCCAAAGGCTTCCTTTGGGGGCAATTTTTGATGGGCAAAATGGGCCTTGTACACGTTTTCTGGGTCCTATTTTCAGTTCCTCTCAGATTCCAGGTAGGGCTGTATTTACGGCTGTTCAGAAAAAGCGAACACAGAGAGTCCAGTTGCATGTGGGGCTGCGTAAAGGCTCCCCTGGGGAGTTCAGCTGTACCCAAAGGCTTCCTTTGGGGGCAATTTTTGATGTGCGTAAGGGGCTCTGTACGCGATTTCTGGGGTCCTATTTTCAATTCCTCTCAGATTCCGGGTAGGGAGATATTTGGCGTTGTTCAGAAAGAGCGAACACAGAGAGTCCAGTTGCATGTGGGGCTGCGTAAAGACTCCCCTGGGGAGTTCAGTTGTACCCAAAGGCTTCCTTTGGGGGCAATTTTTGATGGGCAAAATGGGCCTTGTACACGTTTTCTGGGGTCCTATTTTCAATTCCTCTCGATTCCAGGTAGGGCTGTATTTAGGGCTGTTTAGAAAAAGCGAACACAGAGAGTCCAGCTGCATGTGGTGCTGGGTAAAGACTCCCCTGGGGAGTTTAGTTGTACCCAAAGGCTTCCTTTGGGGGCAATTTTTGATGGGCAAAATGGGCTTTGTACACGTTTTCTGGGGTCATATTTTCAATTCCTCTCAGATTCCAGGTAGGGCTGTATTTAGGACTGTTCAGAAAGAGCGAACACAGAGAGTCCAATTGCATGTGGGGCTGCGTAAAGGCTCCCCTGGGGAGTTCAGTTGTACCCAAAGGCTTCCTTTGGGGGCAATTTTTGATGGGCAAAATTGGCTATGTAGGCGTTTTCTGGGGTCCTATTTTCAATTCCTCTCAGATTCCGGATAGGGAGATATTTGTGGTTCTTCAGAAAGAGCGAACACAGAGAGTCCAGTTGCATGTGGGGCTGCGTAAAGGCTCCCCTGGGGAGTTCAGTTGTACCCAAAGGCTTCCTTTGGGGGCAATTTTTGAAGGGCAAAATGGGCCTTGTACACGTTTTCTGGGTCCTATTTTCAGTTCCTCTCAGATTCCAGGTAGGGCTGTATTTAGGGCTGTTCAGAAAAAGCGAACACAGAGAGTCCAGTTGCATATGGGGCTGCGTAAAGGCTCCCCTGGGGAGTTCAGTTGTCCCCAAAGGGTTCCTTTGGGGGCAATTTTTAATGGGTGAAAGTGGCTCTGTACGCTATTTCTGGGGTCCTATTTTCAATTCCTCTCAGATTCCGGGTAGGGAGATATTTGGCGTTGTTCAGAAAGAGTCAACACAGAGAGTCCAGTTGCATGTGGGGCTGCGTAAAGACTCCCCTGGGGAGTTTAGTTGTACCCAAAGGCTTCCTTTGGGGGCAATTTTTGATGGGCAAAATGGGCCTTGTACACGTTTTCTGAGGTCCTATTTTCAATACCTCTCAGATTACAAGTAGGGCTGTATTTAGGACTGTTCAGAAAGAGCGAACACAGAGAGTCCAGTTGCATGTGGGGCTGCGTAAAGGCTCCCCTGTGGAGTTCAGTTGTACCCAAAGGCTTCCTTTGGGGGCAATTTCTGATGGGCAAAATGGGCTATGTAGGCGTTTTCTGGGGTCCTATATTCAATTCCTCTCAGATTCCGGATAGGGAGATATTTGGGGTTCTTCAGAAAGAGCGAACACAGAGAGTCCAGTTGCATGTGGGGCTGCGTAAAGGCTCCCCTGGGGAGTTCAGTTGTACCCAAAGGCTTCCTTTGGGGGCAATTTTTGATGGGCAAAATGGGCCTTGTACACGTTTTCTGGTGTCCTATTTTCAATTCCTCTCAGATTCCAGGTAGGGCTGTATTTAGGACTGTTCAGAAAGAGCGAACACAGAGAGTCCAGTTGCATGTGGGGCTGCGTAAAGGCTCCCCTGTGGAGTTCAGTTGTACCCAAAGGCTTCCTTTGGGGGCAATTTTTGATGGGCAAAATGGGCCTTGTACACGTTTTCTGGGGTCCTATTTTCAATTCCTCTCAGATTCCAGGTAGGGCTGTATTTAGGGCTGTTTAGAAAAAGCGAACACAGAGAGTCCAGCTGCATGTGGGGCTGCGTAAAGACTCCCCTGGGGAGTTTAGTTGTACCCAAAGGCTTCCTTTGGGGGCAATTTTTGATGGGCAAAATTAGCCTTGTACACGTTTTCTGGGGTCCTATTTTGAATTCCTCTCAGATTCCAGGTATGGCTGTATTTAGGACTGTTCAGAAAGAGCGAACACAGAGAGTCCAGTTGCATGTGGGGCTGCGTAAAGGCTCCCCTGGGGAGTTCAGTTGTACCCAAAGGCTTCCTTTGGGGGCAATTTTTGATGTGCGTAAGGGGCTCTGTACGCGATTTCTGGGGTCCTATTTTCAATTCCTCTTAGATTCCTGGTAGGGAGATATTTAGTGCTGTTCAGAAAGAGCGAACACAGAGAGTCCAGTTGCATGTGGGGCTGCGTAAAGGCTCCCCTGGGGAGTTCAGTTGTACCCAAAGGCTTCCTTTGGGGGAAAATTTTTGATGGGCAAAATGGGCGTTGTACGCATTTTCTGGGGTCCTATTTTCAATTCCTCTCAGATTCCAGGTAGGGCTGTATTTAGGGCTGTTTAGAAAAAACGAACAGAGAGAGTCCAGTTGCATGTGGGGCTGCATAAATTCTCCCTTGGGGAGTTCAGTTGTACCCAAAGGCTTCCTTTGGGGGCAATTTTTGATGGGCAAAATGGGCCTTGTACACTTTTTCTGGGGTCCTATTTTCAATTCCTCTCAGATTCCAGGTAGGGCTGTATTTAGGACTGTTCAGAAAGAGCGAACACAGAGAGTCCAGTTGTATGTGGGGCTGCGTAAAGGCTCCCCTGTGGAGTTCAGTTGTACCCAAAGGCTTCCTTTGGGGGCAATTTTTGATGGGCAAAATGGGCTATGTAGGCGTTTTCTGGGGTCCTATTTTCAATTCCTCTCAGATTCCGGATAGGGAGATATTTGGGGTTCTTCAGAAAGAGCGAACACAGAGAGTCCAGTTGCATGTGGGGCTGCGTAAAGGCTCCCCTGGGGAGTTCAGTTGTACCCAAAGGCTTCCTTTGGGGGCAATTTTTGATGGGCAAAATGGGCCTTGTACACGTTTTCTGGGGTCCTATTTTCAATTCCTCTCGATTCCAGGTAGGGCTGTATTTAGGGCTGTTTAGAAAAAGCGAACACAGAGAGTCCAGCTGCATGTGGTGCTGCGTAAAGACTCCCCTGGGGAGTTTAGTTGTACCCAAAGGCTTCCTTTGGGGGCAATTTTTGATGGGCAAAATGGGCCTTGTACACGTTTTCTGGGGTCCTATTTTCAATTCCTCTCAGATTCCAGGTAGGGCTGTATTTAGGACTGTTCAGAAAGAGCGAACACAGAGAGTCCAGCTGCATGTGGTGCTGCGTAAAGACTCCCCTGGGGAGTTTAGTTGTACCCAAAGGCTTCCTTTGGGGGCAATTTTTGATGGGCAAAATGGGCCTTGTACACGTTTTCTGGGGTCCTATTTTCAATTCCTCTCAGATTCCGGATAGGGAGATATTTGGGGTTCTTCAGAAAGAGCGAACACAGAGAGTCCAGTTGCATGGGGTGCTGCGTAAAGGCTCCCCTGCGGAGTTCAGTTGTACCCAAAAGCTTCCTTTCGGGGCAATTTTTGATGTGCGTAAGGGGCTCTGTACGCTATTTCTGGGGTCCTATTTTCAATTCCTCTCAGATTCCGGGTAGGGAGATATATAGGGTTGTTCAGAAAGAGCGAACGCAAGGAGTCCAGCTGCATGTGAGGCTAAGTGAAGGCTCCCCTGGGGAGTTCAGTTGTACCCAAAGACTTCCACTGGGGGCAATTTTTGATTTGAAAAATGGGCCTTGTACACGTTTTCTGGGGTAGTATTTTCAATTCCTCTTAGATTCAGGGTAGGGAGATATTTGGCGCTGTTCAGAAAGAGCGAACACAGAGAGTCCAGTTGCATGTGGGGGCTGCGTAAAGGCTCCCCTGGGGAGTTTATTTGTACCCAAAGGCCTCCTTTGGGGGCAATTTTTGATGGGTGAAAGGGGCTCTGTACGCGATTTCTGGGGTCCTATTTTCAATTCCTCTCAGATTCCAGGTAGGGACCTATTTAGGGTTGTTCAGAAAGAGCGAACACAGAGAGTCCAGTTGCATGTGGGGCTGCGTAAAGGCTCCCCTGGGGAGTTCAGTTGTACCCAAAGGCTTCCTTTGGGGGCAATTTTTGATGGGCAAAATGGGCCTTGTACACGTTTTCTGGGGTCCTATTTTCAATTCCTCTCAGATTCCAGGTAGGGCTGTATTTAGGACTGTTCAGAAAGAGCGAACACAGAGAGTCCAGTTGCATGTGGGGCTGCGTAAAGGCTCCCCTGTGGAGTTCAGTTGTTCCCAAAGGCTTCCTTTGGGGGCAATTTTTGATGGGCAAAATGGGCTATGTAGGCGTTTTCTGGGGTCCTATTTTCAATTCCTCTCAGATTCCGGATAGGGAGATATTTGGGGTTCTTCAGAAAGAGCGAACACAGAGAGTCCAGTTGCATGTGGGGCTGCGTAAAGGCTCCCCTGGGGAGTTCAGTTGTACCCAAAGGCTTCCTTTGGGGGCAATTTTTGAAGGGCAAAATGGGCCTTGTACACGTTTTCTGGGTCCTATTTTCAGTTCCTCTCAGATTCCAGGTAGGGCTGTATTTACGGCTGTTCAGAAAGAGCGAACACAGAGAGTCCAGTTGCATGTGGGGCTGCGTAAAGGCTCCCCTGGGGAGTTCAGCTGTACCCAAAGGCTTCCTTTGGGGGCAATTTTTGATGTGCGTAAGGGGCTCTGTACGCGATTTCTGGGGTCCTATTTTCAATTCCTCTCAGATTCCGGGTAGGGAGATATTTGGCGCTGTTCAGAAAGAGCGAACACAGAGAGTCCAGTTGCATGTGGGGCTGCGTAAAGACTCCCCTGGGGAGTTCAGTTGTACCCAAAGGCTTCCTTTGGGGGCAATTTTTGATGGGCAAAATGGGCCTTGTACACGTTTTCTGGGGTCCTATTTTCAATTCCTCTCGATTCCAGGTAGGGCTGTATTTAGGGCTGTTTAGAAAAAGCGAACACAGAGAGTCCAGGTGCATGTGGTGCTGGGTAAAGACTCCCCTGGGGAGTTTAGTTGTACCCAAAGGCTTCCTTTGGGGGCAATTTTTGATGGGCAAAATGGGCCTTGTACACGTTTTCTGGGGTCATATTTTCAATTCCTCTCAGATTCCAGGTAGGGCTGTATTTAGGACTGTTCAGAAAGAGCGAACACAGAGAGTCCAATTGCATGTGGGGCTGCGTAAAGGCTCCCCTGGGGAGTTCAGTTGTACCCAAAGGCTTCCTTTGGGGGCAATTTTTGATGGGCAAAATTGGCTATGTAGGCGTTTTCTGGGGTCCTATTTTCAATTCCTCTCAGATTCCGGATAGGGAGATATTTGTGGTTCTTCAGAAAGAGCGAACACAGAGAGTCCAGTTGCATGTGGGGCTGCGTAAAGGCTCCCCTGGGGAGTTCAGTTGTACCCAAAGGCTTCCTTTGGGGGCAATTTTTGATGGGCAAAATGTGCCTTGTACACGTTTTCTGGGTCCTATTTTCAGTTCCTCTCAGATTCCAGGTAGGGCTGTATTTAGGGCTGTTCAGAAAAAGCGAACACAGAGAGTCCAGTTGCATGGGGGGCTGCGTAAAGGCTCCCCTGGGGAGTTCAGTTGTCCCCAAAGGGTTCCTTTGGGGGCAATTTTTAATGGGTGAAAGTGGCTCTGTACGCTATTTCTGGGGTCCTATTTTCAATTCCTCTCAGATTCCGGGTAGGGAGATATTTGGCGTTGTTCAGAAAGAGTGAACACAGAGAGTCCAGTTGCATGTGGGGCTGCGTAAAGACTCCCCTGGGGAGTTTAGTTGTACCCAAAGGCTTCCTTTGGGGGCAATTTTTGATGGGCAAAATGGGCCTTGTACACGTTTTCTGGGTCCTATTTTCAATTCCTCTCAGATTCCAGGTAGGGCTGTATTTAGGACTGTTCAGAAAGAGCGAACACAGAGAGTCCAGTTGCATGTGGGGCTGCGTAAAGGCTCCCCTGTGGAGTTCAGTTGTACCCAAAGGCTTCCTTTGGGGGCAATTTTTGATGGGCAAAATGGGCTATGTAGGCGTTTTCTGGGGTCCTATTTTCAATTCCTCTCAGATTCCGGATAGGGAGATATTTGGGGTTCTTCAGAAAGAGCGAACACAGAGAGTCCAGTTGCATGTGGGGCTGCGTAAAGGCTCCCCTGGGGAGTTCAGTTGTACCCAAAGGCTTCCTTTGGGGGCAATTTTTGATGGGCAAAATGGGCCTTGTACACGTTTTCTGGTGTCCTATTTTCAATTCCTCTCAGATTCCAGGTAGGGCTGTATTTAGGACTGTTCAGAAAGAGCGAACACAGAGAGTCCAGTTGCATGTGGGGCTGCGTAAAGGCTCCCCTGGGGAGTTCAGTTGTACCCAAAGGCTTCCTTTGGGGGCAATTTTTGATGGGCAAAATGGGCCTTGTACACGTTTTCTGGGGTCCTATTTTCAATTCCTCTCAGATTCCAGGTAGGGCTGTATTTAGGGCTGTTTAGAAAAAGCGAACAGAGAGAGTCCAGCTGCATGTGGGGCTGCGTAAAGACTCCCCTGGGGAGTTTAGTTGTACCCAAAGGCTTCCTTTGGGGGCAATTTTTGATGGGCAAAATTAGCCTTGTACACGTTTTCTGGGGTCCTATTTTGAATTCCTCTCAGATTCCAGGTAGGGCTGTATTTAGGACTGTTCAGAAAGAGCGAACACAGAGAGTCCAGTTGCATGTGGGGCTGCGTAAAGGCTCCCCTGGGGAGTTCAGTTGTACCCAAAGGCTTCTTTGGGGGCAATTTCTGATGGGCAAAATGGGCTATGTATGCGTTTTCTGGGGTCCTATTTTCAATTCCTCTCAGATTCCAGATAGGGAGATATTTGGGGTTCTTCAGAAAGAGCGAACACAGAGAGTCCAGTTGCATGTGGGGCTGCGTAAAGGCTCCCCTGGGGAGTTCAGTTGTACCCAAAGGCTTCCTTTGGGGGCAATTTTTGATGGGCAAAATGGGCCTTGTACACGTTTTCTGGGGTCCTATTTTCAATTCCTCTCGATTCCAGGTAGGGCTGTATTTAGGACTGTTCAAAAAGAGCGAACACAGAGAGTCCAGTTGCATGTGGGGCTGCGTAAAGGCTCCCCTGGGGAGTTCAGTTGTACCCAAAGGCTTCCTTTGGGGGCAATTTTTGATGGGCAAAATGGGCCTTGTACACGTTTTCTGGGGTCCTATTTTCAATTCCTCTCAGATTCCAGGTAGGGCTGTATTTAGGGCTGTTTAGAAAAAGCGAACACAGAGAGTCCAGCTGCATGTGGGGCTGCGTAAAGACTCCCCTGGGGATTTTAGTTGTACCCAAAGGCTTCCTTTGGGGGCAATTTTTGATGGGCAAAATGGGCCTTGTACACGTTTTCTGGGGTCCTATTTTCAATTCCTCTCAGATTCCGGATAGGGAGATATTTGGTGTTCTTCAGAAAGAGCGAACACAGAGAGTCCAGTTGCATGTGGGGCTGCGTAAAGGCTCCCCTGGGGAGTTCAGTTGTACCCAAAGGCTTCCTTTGGGGGCAATTTTTGATGGGCAAAATGGGCTATGTAGGCGTTTTCTGGGGTCCTATTTTCAATTCCTCTCAGATTCCGGATAGGGAGATATTTGGGGTTCTTCAGAAAGAGCGAACACAGAGAGTCCAGTTGCATGTGGGGCTGCGTAAAGGCTCCCCTGGGGAGTTCAGTTGTACCCAAAGGCTTCCTTTGGGGGCAATTTTTGATGTGCGTAAGGGGCTCTGTACGCGATTTCTGGGGTCCTATTTTCAATTCCTCTTAGATTCCTGGTAGGGAGATATTTAGTGCTGTTCAGAAAGAGCGAACACAGAGAGTCCAGTTGCATGTGGGGCGGCGTAAAGGCTCCCCTGGGGAGTTCAGTTGTACCCAAAGGCTTCCGTTGGGGGCAATTTTTGATGGGCAAAATGGGCTATGTAGGCGTTTTCTGGGGTCCTATTTTCAATTCCTCTCAGATTCCGGATAGGGAGATATTTGGGGTTCTTCAGAAAGAGCGAACACAGAGAGTCCAGTTGCATGTGGGGCTGCGTAAAGGCTCCCCTGGGGAGTTCAGTTGTACCCAAAGGCTTCCTTTGGGGGCAATTTTTGATGGGCAAAATGGGCCTTGTACACGTTTTCTGGGTCCTATTTTCAATTCCTCTCGATTCCAGGTAGGGCTGTATTTAGGGCTGTTTAGAAAAAGCGAACACAGAGAGTCCAGCTGCATGTGGTGCTGCGTAAAGACTCCCCTGGGGAGTTTAGTTGTACCCAAAGGCTTCCTTTGGGGGCAATTTTTGATGGGCAAAATGGGCCTTGTACACGTTTTCTGGGGTCATATTTTCAATTCCTCTCAGATTCCAGGTAGGGCTGTATTTAGGACTGTTCAGAAAGAGCGAACACAGAGAGTCCAATTGCATGTGGGGCTGCGTAAAGGCTCCCCTGGGGAGTTCAGTTGTACCCAAAGGCTTCCTTTGGGGGCAATTTTTGATGGGCAAAATTGGCTATGTAGGCGTTTTCTGGGGTCCTATTTTCAATTCCTCTCAGATTCCGGATAGGGAGATATTTGTGGTTCTTCAGAAAGAGCGAACACAGAGAGTCCAGTTGCATGTGGGGCTGCGTAAAGGCTCCCCTGGGGAGTTCAGTTGTACCCAAAGGCTTCCTTTGGGGGCAATTTTTGATGGGCAAAATGGGCCTTGTACACGTTTTCTGGGTCCTATTTTCAGTTCCTCTCAGATTCCAGGTAGGGCTGTATTTAGGGCTGTTCAGAAAAAGCGAACACAGAGAGTCCAGTTGCATATGGGGCTGCGTAAAGGCTCCCCTGGGGAGTTCAATTGTCCCCAAAGGGTTCCTTTGGGGGCAATTTTTAATGGGTGAAAGTGGCTCTGTACGCTATTTCTGGGGTCCTATTTTCAATTCCTCTCAGATTCCGGGTAGGGAGATATTTGGCGTTGTTCAGAAAGAGTGAACACAGAGAGTCCAGTTGCATGTGGGGCTGCGTAAAGACTCCCTGGGAGTTTAGTTGTACCCAAAGGCTTCCTTTGGGGGCAATTTTTGATGGGCAAAATGGGCCTTGTACACGTTTTCTGAGGTCCTATTTTCAATTCCTCTCAGATTCCAGGTAGGGCTGTATTTAGGACTGTTCAGAAAGAGCGAACACAGAGAGTCCAGTTGCATGTGGGGCTGCGTAAAGGCTCCCCTGTGGAGTTCAGTTGTACCCAAAGGCTTCCTTTGGGGGCAATTTTTGATGGGCAAAATGGGCTATGTAGGCGTTTTCTGGGGTCCTATTTTCAATTCCTCTCAGATTCCGGATAGGGAGATATTTGGGGTTCTTCAGAAAGAGCGAACACAGAGAGTCCAGTTGCATGTGGGGCTGCGTAAAGGCTCCCCTGGGGAGTTCAGTTGTACCCAAAGGCTTCCTTTGGGGGCAATTTTTGATGGGCAAAATTAGCCTTGTATCCTTTGGGGGCAATTTTTGATGGGCAAAATTAGCCTTGTACACGTTTTCTGGGGTCCTATTTTGAATTCCTCTCAGATTCCAGGTAGGGCTGTATTTAGGACTGTTCAGAAAGAGCGAACACAGAGAGTCCAGTTGCATGTGGGGCTGCGTAAAGGCTCCCCTGGGGAGTTCAGTTGTACCCAAAGGCTTCCTTTGGGGGCAATTTCTGATGGGCAAAATGGGCTATGTATGCGTTTTCTGGGGTCCTATTTTCAATTCCTCTCAGATTCCGGATAGGGAGATATTTGGGGTTCTTCAGAAAGAGCGAACACAGAGAGTCCAGTGCATGTGGGGCTGCGTAAAGGCTCCCCTGGGGAGTTCAGTTGTACCCAAAGGCTTCCTTTGGGGGCAATTTTTGATGGGCAAAATGGGCCTTGTACACGTTTTCTGGGGTCCTATTTTCAATTCCTCTCAGATTCCGGATAGGGAGATATTTGGTGTTCTTCAGAAAGAGCGAACACAGAGAGTCCAGTTGCATGTGGGGCTGCGTAAAGGCTCCCCTGGGGAGTTCAGTTGTACCCAAAGGCTTCCTTTGGGGGCAATTTTTGATGGGCAAAATGGGCTATGTAGGCGTTTTCTGGGGTCCTATTTTCAATTCCTCTTAGATTCCTGGTAGGGAGATATTTAGTGCTGTTCAGAAAGAGCGAACACAGAGAGTCCAGTTGCATGTGGGGCTGCGTAAAGGCTCCCCTGGGGAGTTCAGTTGTACCCAAAGGCTTCCTTTGGGGGAAAATTTTTGATGGGCAAAATGGGCGTTGTACGCATTTTCTGGGGTCCTATTTTCAATTCCTCTCAGATTCCAGGTAGGGCTGTATTTAGGGCTGTTTAGAAAAAGCGAACAGAGAGAGTCCAGTTGCATGTGGGGCTGCATAAATTCTCCCTTGGGGAGTTCAGTTGTACCCAAAGGCTTCCTTTGGGGGCAATTTTTGATGGGCAAAATGGGCCTTGTACACTTTTTCTGGGGTCCTATTTTCAATTCCTCTCAGATTCCAGGTAGGGCTGTATTTAGGACTGTTCAGAAAGAGCGAACAGAGAGAGTCCAGTTGTATGTGGGGCTGCGTAAAGGCTCCCCTGGGGAGTTCAGTTGTACCCAAAGGCTTCCTTTGGGGGCAATTTTTGATGGGCAAAATGGGCTATGTAGGCGTTTTCTGGGGTCCTATTTTCAATTCCTCTCAGATTCCGGATAGGGAGATATTTGGGGTTCTTCAGAAAGAGCGAACACAGAGAGTCCAGTTGCATGTGGGGCTGCGTAAAGGCTCCCCTGGGGAGTTCAGTTGTACCCAAAGGCTTCCTTTGGGGGCAATTTCTGATGGGCAAAATGGGCTATGTAGGCGTTTTCTGGGGTCCTATTTTCAATTCCTCTCAGATTCCGGATAAAGAGATATTTGGGGATCTTCAGAAAGAGTGAACACAGAGAGTCCAGTTGCATGTGGGGCTGCGTAAAGGGTCCCCTGGTGAGTTAAGTTGTACCCAAAAGCTTCCTTTCGGGGCAATTTTTGATGTGCGTAAGGGGCTCTGTACACAATTTCTGGGGTCCTATTTTCAATTCCTCTCAGATTCCGGGTACGGAGATATATAGGGTTGTTCAGAAAGAGCGAACGCAAGGAGTCCAGCTGCATGTGAGGCTAAGTGAAGGCTCCCCTGGGGAGTTCAGTTGTACCCAAAGACTTCCACTGGGGGCAATTTTTGATTTGAAAAATGGGCCTTGTACACGTTTTCTGGGGTAGTATTTTCAATTCCTCTTAGATTCAGGGTAGGGAGATATTTGGCGCTGTTCAGAAAGAGCGAACACAGAGAGTCCAGTTGCATGTGGGGGCTGCGTAAAGGCTCCCCTGGGGAGTTTATTTGTACCCAAAGGCCTCCTTTGGGGGCAATTTTTGATGGGTGAAAGGGGCTCTGTACACGTTTTCTGGGGTCCTATTTTCAATTCCTCTCAGATTCCGGATAGGGAGATATTTGGGGTTCTTCAGAAAGAGCGAACACAGAGAGTCCAGTTGCATGTGGGGCTGCGTAAAGGCTCCCCTGGGGAGTTCAGTTGTACCCAAAGGCTTCCTTTGGGGGCAATTTTTGATGGGTGAAAGGGGCTCTGTACGCTATTTCTGGGGTCCTATTTTCAATTCCTCTCAGATTCCAGGTAGGGACCTATTTAGGGTTGTTCAGAAAGAGCGAACACAGAGAGTCCAGTTGCATGTGGAGCTGCGTAAAGGCTCCCCTGGGGAGTTCAGTTGTACCCAAAGGCTTCCTTTGGGGGCAATTTTTTGATGGGCAAAATGGGCCTCGTACATGTTTTCTGGGGTCCTATTTTCAATTCCTCTCAGATTCCAGGTAGGGACCTATTTAGGGTTGTTCAGAAAGAGCGAACACAGAGAGTCCAGTTGCATGGGGGGCTGCGTAAATGCTCCCCTGGGGAGTTCAGTTGTACCCAAAGGCTTCCTTTGGGGGCAATTTTTGATGTGCGTAAGGGGCTCTGTACGCGATTTCTGGGGTCCTATTTTCAATTCCTCTTAGATTCCTGGTAGGGAGATATTTAGTGCTGTTCAGAAAGAGCGAACACAGAGAGTCCAGTTGCATGTGGGGCTGCGTAAAGGCTCCCCTGGGGAGTTCAGTTGTACCCAAAGGCTTCCTTTGGGGGAAAATTTTTGATGGGCAAAATGGGCGTTGTACGCATTTTCTGGGGTCCTATTTTCAATTCCTCTCAGATTCCAGGTAGGGCTGTATTTAGGGCTGTTTAGAAAAAGCGAACAGAGAGAGTCCAGTTGCATGTGGGGCTGCATAAATTCTCCCTTGGGGAGTTCAGTTGTACCCAAAGGCTTCCTTTGGGGGCAATTTTTGATGGGCAAAATGGGCCTTGTACACTTTTTCTGGGGTCCTATTTTCAATTCCTCTCAGATTCCAGGTAGGGCTGTATTTAGGACTGTTCAGAAAGAGCGAACACAGAGAGTCCAGTTGTATGTGGGGCTGCGTAAAGGCTCCCCTGGGGAGTTCAGTTGTACCCAAAAGCTTCCTTTCGGGGCAATTTTTGATGTGCGTGAGGGGCTATGTACGTGATTTTTGGGGTCCTATTTTCAATTTCTCTCAGATTCCGGGTAGGGGGATATATAGGTTTGTTCAGAAAACGCGAATACAGAGAGTCCAGTTGCATGTGGGGCTGCGTAAAGGCTCCCCTGGGGAGTTTAGTTGTACCCAAAGGCTTCCTTTGGGGGCAATTTTTGATGGGCAAAATGGGCCTTGTACACGTTTTCTGGGGTCCTATTTTCAATTCCTCTCAGATTCCAGGTAGGGCTGTATTTAGGACTGTTCAGAAAGAGCGAACACAGAGAGTCCAGTTGCATGTGGGGCTGTGTAAATGCTCCCCTGGGGAGTTCAGTTTTACCCAAAGGCTTCCTTTGGGGGCAATTTTTGATGGGCAAAATGGGCTATGTAGGCGTTTTCTGGGGTCCTATTTTCAATTCCTCTCAGATTCCGGATAGGGAGATTTTTGGGTTTCTTCAGAAAGAGCGAACACAGAGAGTCCAGTTGCATGTGGGGCTGCGTAAAGGCTCCCCTGGGGAGTTCAGTTGTACCCAAAGGCTTCCTTTGGGGGCAATTTTTGATGGGCAAAATGGGCCTTGTACACGTTTTCTGGGTCCTATTTTAAGTTCCTCTCAGATTCCAGCTAGGGCTGTATTTAGGGCTGTTCAGAAAAAGCGAAAACAGAGAATCCAGTTGCATGTGGGGCTGCGTAAAGGCTCCCCTGGGGAGTTCAGTTGTCCCCAAAGGGTTCCTTTGGGGGCAATTTTTGATGGGCAAAAGGGGCTCTGTACGCGATTTCTGGGGTCCTATTTTCAATTCCTCTCAGATTCCGGGTAGGGAGATATTTGGCGTTGTTCAGAAAGAGCGAACACAGAGAGTCCAGTTGCATGTGGGGCTGCGTAAAGACTCCCCTGGGGAGTTCAGTTGTACCCAAAGGCTTCCTTTGGGGGCAATTTTTGATGGGCAAAATGGGCCTTGTACACGTTTTCTGGGGTCCTATTTTCAATTCCTCTCAGATTCCAGGCAGGGCTGTATTTAGGGCTGTTTAGAAAAAGCGAACACAGAGAGTCCAGTTGCATGTGGGGCTGCGTAAAGACTCCCCTGGGGAGTTTAGTTGTACCCAAAGGCTTCCTTTGGGGGCAATTTTTGATGGGCAAAATGGGCCTTCTACACGTTTTCTGGGGTCCTATTTTCAATTCCTCTCAGATTCCAGGTAGGGCTGTATTTAGGACTGTTCAGAAAGAGCGAACACAGAGAGTCCAGTTGCATGTGGGGCTGCGTAAATGCTCCCCTGGGGAGTTCAGTTGTACCCAAAGGCTTCCTTTGGGGGCAATTTTTGATGGGCAAAAGTGGCTCTGTAGGCGTTTTCTGGGGTCCTATTTTCAATTCCTCTCAGATTCCGGATGGGGAGATATTTGGGGTTCTTCAGAAAGAGCGAACACAGAGAGTCCAGTTGCATGTGGGGCTGCGTAAAGGCTCCCCTGGGGAGTTCAGTTGTACCCAAAGGCTTCCTTTGGGGGCAATTTTTGATGGGCAAAATGGGCCTTGTACACGTTTTCTGGGTCCTATTTTCAGTTCCTCTCAGATTCCAGGTAGGGCTGTATTTAGGGCTGTTCAGAAAAAGCGAACACAGAGAGTCCAGTTGCATGTGGGGCTGCGTAAAGGCTCCCCTGGGGAGTTCAGTTGTCCCCAAAGGGATCCTTTGGGGGCAATTTTTGATGGGCGAATGGGGCTCTGTATGCGTTTTCTGGGGTCCTATTTTCAATTCCTCTCAGATTCCGGGTAGGGATGTATTTAGGGTTGTTCAGAAAGAGCGAACACAGAGAGTCCAGTTGCATGTGGGGCTCCGTAAAGACTCCCCTGGGGAGTTTAGTTGTACCCAAAGGCTTCCTTTGGGGGCAATTTTTGATGGGCAAAATGGGCCTTGTACACGTTTTCTGGGGTCCTATTTTCAATTCCTCTCAGATTCCAGGTAGGGCTGTATTTAGGACTGTTCAGAAAGAGCGAACACAGAGAGTCCAGTTGCATGTGGGGCTGCGTAAAGGCTCCCCTGTGGAGTTCAGTTGTACCCAAAGGCTTCCTTTGGGGGCAATTTTTGATGGGCAAAATGGGCTATGTAGGAGTTTTCTGGGGTCCTATTTTCAATTCCTCTCAGATTCCGGATAGGGAGATATTTGGGGTTCTTCAGAAAGAGCGAACACAGAGAGTCCAGTTGCATGTGGGGCTGCGTAAAGGCTCCCCTGGGGAGTTCAGTTGTACCCAAAGGCTTCCTTTGGGGGCAATTTTTGATGGGCAAAATGGGCCTTGTACACGTTTTCTGGGCCCTATTTTCAGTTCCTCTCAGATTCCAGGTAGGGCTGTATTTAGGGCTGTTCAGAAAGAGCGAACACAGAGAGTCCAGTTGCATGTGGGGCTGCGTAAAGGCTCCCCTGGGGAGTTCAGTTGTACCCAAAGGCTTCCTTTGGGGGCAATTTTTGATGTGTGAAAGGGGCTCTGTATGCATTTTCTGGGATCCAATTTTCATTTTCTCTCAGATTCCGGGTAGGTATGTAAACAGGGTTTTTAAGAAAGAGCGAACACAGAGAGTCCAGTTGCATGTGGGGCTGCGTAAATGCTCCCCTGGGGAGTTCAGTTGTACCCAAAGGCTTCCTTTGGGGGCAATTTTTGATGTGTGAAAGGGGCTCTGTATGCGATTTCTTGGGTCCTATTTTCAATTTCTCTCAGATTCCGGGTAGGGAGATATATAGGGTTGTTCAAAAAGAGCGAACGCAAAAAGTCCAGCTGCATGTGGGGCTAAGTGAAGGCTCCCCTGGTGAATTCAGTTGTACCCAAAGACTTCCTTTGGGGGCAATTTTAGATGGTATTTGGGGTTCTTCAGTAGGAGCGAACACAGAGAGTCCAGTTGCATGGGGGGCTGCGTAAAGGCTCCCCTGGGGAGTTCAGTTGTACCCAAAAGCTTCCTTTCGGGGCAATTTTTGATGTGCGTGAGGGGCTATGTACGTGATTTCTGGGGTCCTATTTTCAATTTCTCTCAGATTCCGGGTAGGGGGATATATAGGGTTGTTCAGAAAACGCGAATACAGAGAGTCCAGTTGCATGTGGGGCTGCGTAAAGGCTCCCCTGGGGAGTTCAGTTGTCCCCAAAGGGTTCCTTTGGGGGCAATTTTTGATGTGTGAAAGGGGCTCTGTACGCGATTTCTGGGGTCCTATTTTCAATTCCTCTAAGATTCCGGATAGGGAGATATTTGGGGTTCTTCAGAAAGAGTGAACACAGAGAGTCCAGTTGCATGTGGGGCTGCGTAAAGGCTCCCCTGGGGAGTTCAGTTGTACCCAAAGGCTTCCTTTGGGGGCAATTTTTGATAGGCAAAATGGGACTTGTACACATTTTCTGGGGTCCTATTTTCAATTCCTCTCAGATTCCAGGTAGGGCTGTATTTAGGGCTGTTCAGAAAAAGCGAACACAGAGAGTCCAAATGCATGTGGGGCTGCGTAAAGGCTCCCCTGGGGAGTTCAGTTGTACCCAAAGGCTTCTTTTGGGGGAAATTTTTGATGGGTGAAAGGGGCTCTGTACGCGATTTCTGGGGTCCTATTTTCAATTCCTCTCAGATTCCGGGTAGGGATGCCTTTAGGGTTGTTCAGAAAGAGCGAACACAGAGAGTCCAGTTGCATGTGGGGCTGCGTAAAGGCTCCCCTGGGGAGTACAGTTGTACCCAAAGGCTTCCATTGGGGGCAATTTTTGATGGGCAAAAGGGGCTCTGTACGCTTTTTCTGGGGTCCTATTTTCAATTCTTCTCAGATTCCGGATAGGGAGATATTTGGGGTTCTTCAGAAAGAGCGAACACGGAGAGTCCAGTTGCATGTGGGGCTGCGTAAAGGCTCCCCTGGGGAGTTCAGTTGTACCCAAAGGCTTCCTTTGGGGGCAATTTTTGATGGGCAAAATGGGCCTTGTACATGTTTTCTGGGGTCCTATTTTCAATTCCTCTCAGATTCCAGGTAGGGCTGTATTTAGGGCTGTTCAGAAAAAGCGAACACAGAGAGTCCAGTTGCATGTGGGGCTGCGTAAAGGCTCCCCTGGGGAGTTCAGTTGTACCCAAAGGCTTCCTTTGCGGGCAATTTTTGATGTGTGAAAGGGGCTCTGTATGCATTTTCTCGGGTCCAATTTTCATTTTCTCTCAGATTCCGGGTAGGTATGTAAACAGGGTTTTTAAGAAAGAGTGAACACAGAGAGTCCACTTGCATGTGGGGCTGTGTAAAGGCTCCATTGGGGAGTTCAGTTGTACCCAAAGACTTCCTTTGGGGGCAATTTTTGATGGTATTTGGGGTTCTTCAGAAGGAGCGAACACAGAGAGTCCAGTTGCATGGGGGGCTGCGTAAAGGCTCCCCTGGGGAGTTTAGTTGTACCCAAAGGCTTCCTTTGGGGGCAATTTTTGATGGGCAAAATGGGCCTTGTACATGTTTTCTGGGGTCCTATTTTCAATTCCTCTCAGATTCCAGGTAGGGCTGTATTTAGGGCTGTTCAGAAAAAGCGAACACAGAGAGTCCAGTTGCATGTGGGGCTGCGTAAAGGCTCCCCTGGGGAGTTCAGTTGTCCCCAAAGGGTTCCTTTGGGGGCAATTTTTGATGTGTGAAAGGGGTCTGTACGCGATTTCTGGGGTCCTATTTTCAATTTTCTCTCAGATTCCGGGTAGGTATGTATTTAGGGTTTTTAAGAAAGAGTGAACACAGAGAGTCCAGTTGCATGTGGGGCTGCGTAAAGGCTCCCCTGGGGAGTTCAGTTGTACCCAAAGGCTTCCTTTGGGGGCAATTTTTGATGGGCAAAATGGGCCTTGTACACATTTTCTGGGGTCCTATTTTCAATTCCTCTCGATTCCAGGTAGGGCTGTATTTAGGGCTGTTCAGAAAAAGCGAACACAGAGAGTCCAGCTGCATGTGGGGCTGCGTAAAGGCTCCCCTGGGGAGTTCATTTGTACCCAATGGCTTCCTTTGGGGGCAATTTTTGATGGGCAAAATGGGCCTTGTACACGTTTTCTGGGGTCCTATTTTAAATTCCTCTCAGATTCCGGATAGGGAGATATTTGGGGTTCTTCAGAAAGAGCGAACACAGAGAGTCCAGTTGCATGTGGGGCTGCGTAAAGGCTCCCCTGCGGAGTTCAGTTGTACCCAAAGGCTTCCTTTGGGGGCAATTTTTGATGGGCAAAATGGGCCTTGTACACGTTTTCTGGGGTCCTATTTTCATTTTCTCTCAGATTCCGGGTAGGTATGTATTTAGGGTTTTTAAGAAAGAGTGAACACAGAGAGTCCAGTTGCATGTGGGGCTGCGTAAAGGGTCCCCTGGGGAGTTAAGTTGTACCCAAAAGCTTCCTTTCGGGGCAATTTCTGATGTGCGTAAGGGGCTCTGTACACGATTTCTGGGGTCCTATTTTCAATTCCTCTCAGATTCCGGGTAGGGAGATATATAGGGTTGTTCAGAAAGAGCCAACGCAAGGAGTCCAGCTGCATGTGAGGCTAAGTGAAGGCTCCCCTGGGGAGTTCAGTTGTACCCAAAGACTTCCACTGGGGGCAATTTTTGATTTGAAAAATGGGCCTTGTACACGTTTTCTGGGGTAGTATTTTCAATTCCTCTTAGATTCAGGGTAGGGAGATATTTGGCGCTGTTCAGAAAGAGCGAACACAGAGAGTCCAGTTGCATGTGGGGGCTGCGTAAAGGCTCCCCTGGGGAGTTTATTTGTACCCAAAGGCCTCCTTTGGGCGCAATTTTTGATGGGTGAAAGGGGCTCTGTACACGTTTTCTGGGGTCCTATTTTCAATTCCTCTCAGAATCCGGGTAGGGAGATATATAGGGTTGTTCAGAAAGAGCGAACGCAAGGAGTCCAGCTGCATGTGGGGCTAAGTGAAGGCTCCCCTGGGGAGTTCAGTTGTACCCAAAGACTTCCTTTGGGGGCAATTTTTGATGGTATTTAGGGTTCTTCAGAAGGAGCGAACACAGAGAGTCCAGTTGCATGGGAGGCTGCTAAAGGCTCCCCTGGGGAGTTCAGTTGTACCCAAAAGCTTCCTTTCGGGGCAATTTTTGATGTGCGTAAGTGGCTATGTACGTGATTTCTGGGGTCCTATTTTCAATTTCTCTCAGATTCCGGGTAGGGGGATATATAGGGTTGTTCAGAAAGAGCGAACACAGAGAGTCCAGTTGCATGTGGGGCTGCGTAAAGGCTCCCCTGGGGAGTTCAGTTGTACCCAAAGGCTTCCTTTGGGGGCAATTTTTGATGGGCAAAATGGGCCTCATACATGTTTTCTGGGGTCCTATTTTCAATTCCTCTCAGATTCCAGGTAGGGACCTATTTAGGGTTGTTCAGAAAGAGCAAACACAGAGAGTCCAGTTGCATGGGGGGATGCGTAAAGGCTCCCCTGGGGAGTTCAGTTGTACCCAAAGGCTTCCTTTGGGGGCAATTTTTGATGTGTGAAAGGGGCTCTGTATGCATTTTCTGGGGTCCAATTTTCATTTTCTCTCAGATTCCGGGTAGGTATGTAATCAGGGTTTTTAAGAAAGAGTGAACACAGAGAGTCCAGTTGCATGTGGGGCTGTGTAAAGGCTCCCCTGGGGAGTTCAGTTGTACCCATAAGCTTCCTTCCGGGGCAATTTTTGATGTGCGTAAGGGGCTCTGTACGCGATTTCTGGGGTCCTATTTTCAATTTCTCTCAGATTCCGGGTAGGGAGATATATAGGGTTGTTCAGAAAGAGCGAACGCAAGGAGTCCAGCTGCATGTGGGGCTAAGTGAAGGCTCCCCTGGGGAGTTCAGTTGTACCCAAAGACTTCCTTTGGGGGCAATTTTTGATGGTATTTAGGGTTCTTCAGAAGGAGCGAACACAGAGAGTTCAGTTGCATGGGGGGCTGCTAAAGGCTCCCCTGGGGAGTTCAGTTGTACCCAAAAGCTTCCTTTCGGGGCAATTTTTGATGTGCGTAAGTGGCTATGTACGTGATTTCTCGGGTCCTATTTTCAATTTCTCTCAGATTCCGGGTAGGGGGATATATAGGGTTGTTCAGAAAGAGCGAACACAGAGAGTCCAGTTGCATGTGGGGCTGCGTAAATGCTCCCCTGGGGAGTTCAGTTGTACCCAATGGCTTCCTTTGGGGGCAATTTTTGATGGGCAAAATGGGCCTTGTACACGTTTTCTGGGGTCCTATTTTCAATTCCTCTCAGATTCCGGATATGGAGAAATTTGGGGTTCTTCAGAAAGAGCGAACACAGAGAGTCCAGTTGCATGTGGGGCTGCGTAAAGGCTCCCCTGGGGAGTTCAGTTATACCCAAAGGCTTCCTTTGGGGGCAATTTTTGATGTGTGAAAGGGGCTCTGTATGCATTTTCTGGGGTCCAATTTTCATTTTCTCTCAGATTCCGGGTAGGTATGTAATCAGGTTTTTTAAGAAAGAGTGAACACAGAGAGTCCAGTTGCATGTGGGGCTGTGTAAAGGCTCCCCTGGGGAGTTCAGTTGTACCCAAAAGCTTCCTTCCGGGGCAATTTTTTTTTGTGCGTAAGGGGCTCTGTACGCCATTTCTGGGGTCCTATTTTCAATTTCTCTCAGATTCCGGGTAGGGAGATATATAGGGTTGTTCAGAAAGAGCGAACGCAAGGAGTCCAGCTGCATGTGGGGCTAAGTGAAGGCTCCCCTGGGGAGTTCAGTTGTACCCAAAGACTTCCTTTGGGGGCAATTTTTGATGGTATTTAGGGTTCTTCAGAAGGAGCGAACACAGAGAGTCCAGTTGCATGGGGGGCTTCTAAAGGCTCCCCTGGGGAGTTCAGTTGTACCCAAAAGCTTCCTTTCGGGGCAATTTTTGATGTGCGTATGTGGCTATGTACGTGATTTCTGGGGTCCTATTTTCAATTTCTCTCAGATTCCGGGTAGGGGGATATATAGGGTTGTTCAGAAAGAGCGAACACAGAGAGTCCAGTTGCATGTGGGGCTGCGTAAATGCTCCCCTGGGGAGTTCAGTTGTACCCAAAGGCTTCCTTTGGGGGCAATTTTTGATGGGCAAAATGGGCCTTGTACACGTTTTCTGGGGTCCTATTTTCAATTCCTCTCAGATTCCAGGTAGGGCTGTATTTAGGGCTGTTTAGAAAAAGCGAACACAGAGAGTCCAGTTGCATGTGGTGCTGCGTAAAGACTCCCCTGGGGAGTTTAGTTGTACCCAAAGGCTTCCTTTGGGGGCAATTTTTGATGGGCAAAATGGGCCTTGTACACGTTTTCTGGGGTCCTATTTTCAATTCCTCTCAGATTCCAGGTAGGGCTGTATTTAGGACTGTTCAGAAAGAGCGAACACAGAGAGTCCAGTTGCATGTGGGGCTGCGTAAAGGCTCCCCTGTGGAGTTCAGTTGTACCCAAAGGCTTCCTTTGGGGGCAATTTTTGATGGGCAAAATGGGCTATGTAGGCGTTTTCTGGGGTCCTATTTTCAATTCCTCTCAGATTCCGGATAGGGAGATATTTGGGGTTCTTCAGAAAGAGCGAACACAGAGAGTCCAGTTGCATGTGGGGCTGCGTAAAGGCTCCCCTGGGGAGTTCAGTTGTACCCAAAGGCTTCCTTTGGGGGCAATTTTTGAAGGGCAAAATGGGCCTTGTACACGTTTTCTGGGTCCTATTTTCAGTTCCTCTCAGATTCCAGGTAGGGCTGTATTTAGGGCTGTTCAGAAAGAGCGAACACAGAGAGTCCAGTTGCATGTGGGGCTGCGTAAAGGCTCCCCTGGGGAGTTCAGCTGTACCCAAAGGCTTCCTTTGGGGGCAATTTTTGATGTGCGTAAGGGGCTCTGTACGCGATTTCTGGGGTCCTATTTTCAATTCCTCTCAGATTCCGGGTAGGGAGATATTTGGCGTTGTTCAGAAAGAGCGAACACAGAGAGTCCAGTTGCATGTGGGGCTGCGTAAAGACTCCCCTGGGGAGTTCAGTTGTACCCAAAGGCTTCCTTTGGGGGCAATTTTTGATGGGCAAAATGGGCCTTGTACACGTTTTCTGGGGTCCTATTTTCAATTCCTCTCGATTCCAGGTAGGGCTGTATTTAGGGCTGTTTAGAAAAAGCGAACACAGAGAGTCCAGCTGCATGTGGTGCTGCGTAAAGACTCCCCTGGGGAGTTTAGTTGTACCCCAAGGCTTCCTTTGGGGGCAATTTTTGATGGGCAAAATGGGCCTTGTACACGTTTTCTGGGGTCCTATTTTCAATTCCTCTCAGATTCCAGGTAGGGCTGTATTTAGGACTGTTCAGAAAGAGCGAACACAGAGAGTCCAGTTGCATGTGGGGCTGCGTAAAGGCTCCCCTGGGGAGTTCAGTTGTACCCAAAGGCTTCCTTTGGGGGCAATTTTTGATGGGCAAAATGGGCCTTGTACACGTTTTCTGGGGTCCTATTTTCAATTCCTCTCAGATTCCAGGTAGGGCTGTATTTAGGGCTGTTTAGAAAAAGCGAACACAGAGAGTCCAGCTGCATGTGGTGCTGCGTAAAGACTCCCCTGGGGAGTTTAGTTGTACCCCAAGGCTTCCTTTGGGGGCAATTTTTGATGGGCGAATGGGGCTCTGTACGCGTTTTCTGGGGTCCTATTTTCAATTCCTCTCAGATTCCGGGTAGGGAGATATTTGGCGTTGTTCAGAAAGAGTGAACACAGAGAGTCCAGTTGCATGTGGGGCTGCGTAAAGACTCCCCTGGGGAGTTTAGTTGTACCCAAAGGCTTCCTTTGGGGGCAATTTTTGATGGGCAAAATGGGCCTTGTACACGTTTTCTGGGGTCCTATTTTCAATTCCTCTCGATTCCAGGTAGGGCTCTATTTAGGGCTGTTCAGAAAAAGCGAACACAGAGAGTCCAGTTGCATGTGTGGCTGCGTAAAGGCTCCCCTGGGGAGTTCAGTTGTACCCAAAGGCTTCCTTTGGGGGCAATTTTTGATGGGCAAAATGGGCCTTGTACACGTTTTCTTTGGTCCTATTTTCAATTCCTCTCAGATTCCAGGTAGGGCTGTATTTAGGACTGTTTATAAAAAGCGAACACAGAGAGTCCAGTTGCATGTGGGGCTGCGTAAAGACTCCCCTGGGAAGTTTAGTTGTACCCAAAGGCTTCCTTTGGGGGCAATTTTTGATGGGCAAAATGGGCCTTGTACACGTTTTCTGGGGTCCTATTTTCAATTCCTCTCGATTCCAGGTAGGGCTGTATTTAGGACTGTTCAGAAAGAGCGAACACAGAGAGTCCAGTTGCATGTGGGGCTGCGTAAAGGCTCCCCTGGGGAGTTCAGTTGTACCCAAAGGCTTCCTTTGGGGGCAATTTTTGATGGGCAAAATGGGCCTTGTACACGTTTTCTGGGGTCCTATTTTCAATTCCTCTCGATTCCAGGTAGGGCTGTATTTAGGGCTGTTTAGAAAAAGCGAACACAGAGAGTCCAGCTGCATGTGGTGCTGCATAAAGACTCCCCTGGGAAGTTTAGTTGTACCCAAAGGCTTCCTTTGGGGGCAATTTCTGATGGGCAAAATGGGCTATGTAGGCGTTTTCTGGGGTCCTATTTTCAATTCCTCTCAGATTCCGGATAGGGAGATATTTGGGGTTCTTCAGAAAGAGCGAACACAGAGAGTCCAGTTGCATGTGGGGCTGCGTAAAGGCTCCCCTGGGGAGTTCAGTTGTACCCAAAGGCTTCCTTTGGGGGCAATTTTTGATGGGCAAAATGGGCCTTGTACACTTTTTCTGGGGTCCTATTTTCAATTCCTCTCAGATTCCAGGTAGGGCTGTATTTAGGGCTATTCAGAAAGAGCGAACACAGAGAGTCCAGTTGCATGTGGGGCTGCGTAAAGGCTCCCCTGGGGAGTTCAGTTGTACCCAAAGGCTTCCTTTGGGGGCAATTTTTGATGGGCAAAATGGGCTATGTAGGCGTTTTCTGGGGTCCTATTTTCAATTCCTCTCAGATTCCAGGTAGGGCTGTATTTAGGGCTGTTTAGAAAAAGCGAACAGAGAGAGTCCAGTTGCATGTGGGGCTGCATAAATTCTCCCTTGGGGAGTTCAGTTGTACCCAAAGGCTTCCTTTGGGGGCAATTTTTGATGGGCAAAATGGGCCTTGTACACTTTTTCTGGGGTCCTATTTTCAATTCCTCTCAGATTCCAGGTAGGGCTGTATTTAGGACTGTTCAGAAAGAGCGAACACAGAGAGTCCAGTTGTATGTGGGGCTGCGTAAAGGCTCCCCTGTGGAGTTCAGTTGTACCCAAAGGCTTCCTTTGGGGGCAATTTTTGATGGGCAAAATGGGCTATGTAGGCGTTTTCTGGGGTCCTATTTTCAATTCCTCTCAGATTCCGGATAGGGAGATATTTGGGGTTCTTCAGAAAGAGCGAACACAGAGAGTCCAGTTGCATGTGGGGCTGCGTAAATGCTCCCCTGGGGAGTTCAGTTGTACCCAAAGGATTCCTTTGGGGGCAATTTTTGATGGGCAAAATGGGCCTTGTAGAAGTTTTCTGGGGTCCTATTTTCAATTCCTCTCGATTCCAGGTAGGGCTGTATTTAGGGTTGTTTAGAAAAAGCGAACACAGAGAGTCCAGCTGCATGTGGTGCTGCGTAAAGACTCCCCTGGGGAGTTTAGTTGTACCCAAAGGCTTCCTTTGGGGGCAATTTTTGATGGGCAAAATGGGCCTTGTACACGTTTTCTGGGGTCCTATTTTCAATTCCTCTCAGATTCCAGGTAGGGCTGTATTTAGGACTGTTCAGAAAGAGCGAACACAGAGAGTCCAGTTGCATGTGGGGCTGCGTAAATGCTCCCCTGGGGAGTTCAGTTGTACCCAAAGGCTTCCTTTGGGGGCAATTTTTGATGGGCAAAATGGGCTATGTAGGCGTTTTCTGGGGTCCTATTTTCAATTCCTCTCAGATTCCGGATAGGGAGATATTTGGGGTTCTTCAGAAAGAGCGAACACAGAGAGTCCAGTTGCATGTGGGGCTGCGTAAAGGCTCCCCTGGGGAGTTCAGTTGTACCCAAAGGCTTCCTTTGGGGGCAATTTTTGATGGGCAAAATGGGCCTTGTACACGTTTTCTGGGTCCTATTTTCAGTTCCTCTCAGATTCCAGATAGGGCTGTATTTAGGGCTGTTCAGAAAAAGCGAACACAGAGAGTCCAGTTGCATGTGGGGCTGCGTAAAGGCTCCCCTGGGGAGTTCAGTTGTACCCAAAGGCTTCCTTTGGGGGCAATTTTTGATGGGCAAAATGGGCCTTGTACACGTTTTCTGGGGTCCTATTTTCAATTCCTCTCGATTCCAGGTAGGGCTGTATTTAGGGCTGTTTAGAAAAAGCGAACACAGAGAGTCCAGCTGCATGTGGTGCTGCGTAAAGACTCCCCTGGGGAGTTTAGTTGTACCCAAAGGCTTCCTTTGGGGGCAATTTTTGATGGGCAAAATGGGCTATGTAGGCGTTTTCTGGGGTCCTATTTTCAATTCCTCTCAGATTCCGGATAGGGAGATATTTGGGGTTCTTCAGAAAGAGCGAACACAGAGAGTCCAGTTGCATGTGGGGCTGCGTAAAGGCTCCCCTGGGGAGTTCAGTTGTACCCAAAGGCTTCCTTTGGGGGCAATTTTTGATGGGCAAAATGGGCCTTGTACACTTTTTCTGGGTCCTATTTTCAGTTCCTCTCAGATTCCAGGTAGGGCTGTATTTAGGGCTGTTCAGAAAGAGCGAACACAGAGAGTCCAGTTGCATGTGGGGCTGCGTAAAGGCTCCCCTGGGGAGTTCAGTTGTACCCAAAGGCTTCCTTTGGGGGCAATTTTTGATGTGCGTAAGGGGCTCTGTACGCGATTTCTGGGGTCCTATTTATAATTCCTCTTAGATTCCTGGTAGGGAGATATTTAGTGCTGTTCAGAAAGAGCGAACACAGAGAGTCCAGTTGCATGTGGGGCTGCGTAAAGGCTCCCCTGGGGAGTTCAGTTGTACCCAAAGGCTTCCTTTGGGGGAAAATTTTTGATGGGCAAAATGGGCGTTGTACGCATTTTCTGGGGTCCTATTTTCAATTCCTCTCAGATTCCAGGTAGGGCTGTATTTAGGGCTGTTTAGAAAAAGCGAACAGAGAGAGTCCAGTTGCATGTGGGGCTGCATAAATTCTCCCTTGGGGAGTTCAGTTGTACCCAAAGGCTTCCTTTGGGGGCAATTTTTGATGGGCAAAATGGGCCTTGTACACTTTTTCTGGGTCCTATTTTCAGTTCCTCTCAGATTCCAGGTAGGGCTGTATTTAGGGCTGTTCAGAAAGAGCGAACACAGAGAGTCCAGTTGCATGTGGGGCTGCGTAAAGGCTCCCCTGGGGAGTTCAGTTGTACCCAAAGGCTTCCTTTGGGGGCAATTTTTGATGTGCGTAAGGGGCTCTGTACGCGATTTCTGGGGTCCTATTTTCAATTCCTCTTAGATTCCTGGTAGGGAGATATTTAGTGCTGTTCAGAAAGAGCGAACACAGAGAGTCCAGTTGCATGTGGGGCTGCGTAAAGGCTCCCCTGGGGAGTTCAGTTGTACCCAAAGGCTTCCTTTGGGGGAAAATTTTTGATGGGCAAAATGGGCGTTGTACGCATTTTCTGGGGTCCTATTTTCAATTCCTCTCAGATTCCAGGTAGGGCTGTATTTAGGGCTGTTTAGAAAAAGCGAACAGAGAGAGTCCAGTTGCATGTGGGGCTGCATAAATTCTCCCTTGGGGAGTTCAGTTGTACCCAAAGGCTTCCTTTGGGGGCAATTTTTGATGGGCAAAATGGGCCTTGTACACTTTTTCTGGGGTCCTATTTTCAATTCCTCTCAGATTCCAGGTAGGGCTGTATTTAGGACTGTTCAGAAAGAGCGAACACAGAGAGTCCAGTTGTATGTGGGGCTGCGTAAAGGCTCCCCTGTGGAGTTCAGTTGTACCCAAAGGCTTCCTTTGGGGGCAATTTTTGATGGGCAAAATGGGCTATGTAGGCGTTTTCTGGGGTCCTATTTTCAATTCCTCTCAGATTCCGGATAGGGAGATATTTGGGGTTCTTCAGAAAGAGCGAACACAGAGAGTCCAGTTGCATGTGGGGCTGCGTAAAGGCTCCCCTGGGGAGTTCAGTTGTACCCAAAGGCTTCCTTTGGGGGCAATTTTTGATGGGCAAAATGGGCCTTGTAGAAGTTTTCTGGGGTCCTATTTTCAATTCCTCTCGATTCCAGGTAGGGCTGTATTTAGGGTTGTTTAGAAAAAGCGAACACAGAGAGTCCAGCTGCATGTGGTGCTGCGTAAAGACTCCCCTGGGGAGTTTAGTTGTACCCAAAGGCTTCCTTTGGGGGCAATTTTTGATGGGCAAAATGGGCCTTGTACACGTTTTCTGGGGTCCTATTTTCAATTCCTCTCAGAATCCAGGTAGGGCTGTATTTAGGACTGTTCAGAAAGAGCGAACACAGAGAGTCCAGTTGCATGTGGGGCTGCGTAAATGCTCCCCTGGGGAGTTCAGTTGTACCCAAAGGCTTCCTTTGGGGGCAATTTTTGATGGGCAAAATGGGCTATGTAGGCGTTTTCTGGGGTCCTATTTTCAATTCCTCTCAGATTCCGGATAGGGAGATATTTGGGGTTCTTCAGAAAGAGCGAACACAGAGAGTCCAGTTGCATGTGGGGCTGCGTAAAGGCTCCCCTGGGGAGTTCAGTTGTACCCAAAGGCTTCCTTTGGGGGCAATTTTTGATGGGCAAAATGGGCCTTGTACACGTTTTCTGGGTCCTATTTTCAGTTCCTCTCAGATTCCAGATAGGGCTGTATTTAGGGCTGTTCAGAAAAAGCGAACACAGAGAGTCCAGTTGCATGTGGGGCTGCGTAAAGGCTCCCCTGGGGAGTTCAGTTGTACCCAAAGGCTTCCTTTGGGGGCAATTTTTGATGGGCAAAATGGGCCTTGTACACGTTTTCTGGGGTCCTATTTTCAATTCCTCTCGATTCCAGGTAGGGCTGTATTTAGGGCTGTTTAGAAAAAGCGAACACAGAGAGTCCAGCTGCATGTGGTGCTGCGTAAAGACTCCCCTGGGGAGTTTAGTTGTACCCAAAGGCTTCCTTTGGGGGCAATTTTTGATGGGCAAAATGGGCTATGTAGGCGTTTTCTGGGGTCCTATTTTCAATTCCTCTCAGATTCCGGATAGGGAGATATTTGGGGTTCTTCAGAAAGAGCGAACACAGAGAGTCCAGTTGCATGGGGGGCTGCGTAAAGGCTCCCCTGGGGAGTTCAGTTGTACCCAAAGGCTTCCTTTGGGGGCAATTTTTGATGGGCAAAATGGGCCTTGTACACTTTTTCTGGGTCCTATTTTCAGTTCCTCTCAGATTCCAGGTAGGGCTGTATTTAGGGCTGTTCAGAAAGAGCGAACACAGAGAGTCCAGTTGCATGTGGGGCTGCGTAAAGGCTCCCCTGGGGAGTTCAGTTGTACCCAAAGGCTTCCTTTGGGGGCAATTTTTGATGTGCGTAAGGGGCTCTGTACGCGATTTCTGGGGTCCTATTTTCAATTCCTCTTAGATTCCTGGTAGGGAGATACTTAGTGCTGTTCAGAAAGAGCGAACACAGAGAGTCCAGTTGCATGTGGGCCTGCGTAAAGGCTCCCCTGGGGAGTTCAGTTGTACCCAAAGGCTTCCTTTGGGGGAAAATTTTTGATGGGCAAAATGGGCGTTGTACGCATTTTCTGGGGTCCTATTTTCAATTCCTCTCAGATTCCAGGTAGGGCTGTATTTAGGGCTGTTTAGAAAAAGCGAACACAGAGAGTCCAGTTGCATGTGGGGCTGCGTAAATTCTCCCTTGGGGAGTTCAGTTGTACCCAAAGGCTTCCTTTGGGGGCAATTTTTGATGGGCAAAATGGGCCTTGTACACTTTTTCTGGGTCCTATTTTCAGTTCCTCTCAGATTCCAGGTAGGGCTGTATTTAGGGCTGTTCAGAAAGAGCGAACACAGAGAGTCCAGTTGCATGTGGGGCTGCGTAAAGGCTCCCCTGTGGAGTTCAGTTGTACCCAAAGGCTTCCTTTGGGGGCAATTTTTGATGGGCAAAATGGGCTATGTAGGCGTTTTCTGGGGTCCTATTTTCAATTCCTCTCAGATTCCGGATAGGGAGATATTTGGGGTTCTTCAGAAAGAGCGAACACAGAGAGTCCAGTTGCATGTGGGGCTGCGTAAAGGCTCCCCTGGGGAGTTCAGTTGTACCCAAAGGCTTCCTTTGGGGGCAATTTTTGATGGGCAAAATGGGCCTTGTAGAAGTTTTCTGGGGTCCTATTTTCAATTCCTCTCGATTCCAGGTAGGGCTGTATTTAGGGTTGTTTAGAAAAAGCGAACACAGAGAGTCCAGCTGCATGTGGGGCTGCGTAAAGACTCCCCTGGGGAGTTTAGTTGTACCCAAAGGCTTCCTTTGGGGGCAATTTTTGATGGGCAAAATGGGCCTTGTACACGTTTTCTGGGGTCCTATTTTCAATTCCTCTCAGATTCCAGGTAGGGCTGTATTTAGGACTGTTCAGAAAGAGCGAACACAGAGAGTCCAGTTGCATGTGGGGCTGCGTAAATGCTCCCCTGGGGAGTTCATTTGTACCCAAAGGCTTCCTTTGGGGGCAATTTTTGATGGGCAAAATGGGCTATGTAGGCGTTTTCTGGGGTCCTATTTTCAATTCCTCTCAGATTCCGGATAGGGAGATATTTGGGGTTCTTCAGAAAGAGCGAACACAGAGAGTCCAGTTGCATGTGGGGCTGTGTAAAGGCTCCCCTGGGGAGTTCAGTTGTACCCAAAGGCTTCCTTTGGGGGCAATTTTTGATGGGCAAAATGGGCCTTGTACACGTTTTCTGGGTCCTATTTTCAGTTCCTCTCAGATTCCAGGTAGGGCTGTATTTAGGGCTGTTCAGAAAAAGCGAACACAGAGAGTCCAGTTGCATGTGGGGCTGCGTAAAGGCTCCCCTGGGGAGTTCAGTTGTCCCCAAAGGGTTCCTTTGGGGGCAATTTTTGATGGGCAAAAGGGGCTCTGTACGCGTTTTCTGGAGTCCTATTTTCAATTCCTCTCAGATTCCGGGTAGGGAGATATTTGGGGTTCTTCAGAAAGAGCGAACACAGAGAGTCCAGTTGCATGGGGAGCTGCGTAAAGGCTCCCCTGGGGAGTTCAGTTGTACCCAAAGGCTTCCTTTGGGGGCAATTTTTGATGGGCAAAATGGGCCTTGTACACGTTTTCTGGGGTCCTATTTTCAATTCCTCTCGATTCCAGGTAGGGCTGTATTTAGGGCTGTTTAGAAAAAGCGAACACAGAGAGTCCAGCTGCATGTGGTGCTGCGTAAAGACTCCCCTGGGGAGTTTAGTTGTACCCAAAGGCTTCCTTTGGGGGCAATTTTTGATGGGCAAAATGGGCCTTGTACACGTTTTCTGGGGTCCTATTTTCAATTCCTCTCAGATTCCAGGTAGGGCTGTATTTAGGACTGTTCAGAAAGAGCGAACACAGAGAGTCCAGTTGCATGTGGGGCTGCGTAAATGCTCCCCTGGGGAGTTCAGTTTTACCCAAAGGCTTCCTTTGGGGGCAATTTTTGATGGGCAAAAGTGGCTCTGTAGGCGTTTTTTGGGGTCCTATTTTCAATTCCTCTCAGATTCCGGATAGGGAGATATTTGGGGTTCTTCAGAAAGAGCGAACACAGAGAGTCCAGTTGCATGTGGGGCTGCGTAAAGGCTCCCCTGGGGAGTTCAGTTGTCCCCAAAGGGTTCCTTTGGGGGCAATTTTTGATGGGCAAAATGGGCCTTGTACACGTTTTCTGGGTCCTATTTTCAGTTCCTCTCAGATTCCAGGTAGGGCTGTATTTAGGGCTGTTCAGAAAAAGCGAACACAGAGAGTCCAGTTGCATGTGGGGCTGCGTAAAGACTCCCCTGGGGAGTTTAGTTGTCCCCAAAGGCTTCCTTTGGGGGCAATTTTTGATGGGCAAAAGGGGCTCTGTACGCGTTTTCTGGGGTCCTATTTTCAATTCCTCTCAGATTCCGGGTAGGGAGATATTTGGCGTTGTTCAGAAAGAGCGAACACAGAGAGTCCAGTTGCATGTGGGGCTGCGTAAAGACTCCCCTGGGGAGTTCAGTTGTCCCCAAAGGGATCCTTTGGGGGCAATTTTTGATGGGCGAATGGGGCTCTGTATGCGTTTTCTGGGGTCCTATTTTCAATTCCTCTCAGATTCCGGGTAGGGATGTGTTTAGGGTTGTTCAGAAAGAGCGAACACAGAGAGTCCAGTTGCATGTGGGGCTCCGTAAAGACTCCCCTGGGGAGTTTAGCTGTACCCAAAGGCTTCCTTTGGGGGCAATTTTTGATGGGCAAAATGGGCCTTGTACACGTTTTCTGGGGTCCTATTTTCAATTCCTCTCAGATTCCAGGTAGGGATGTATTTAGGACTGTTCAGAAAGAGCGAACACAGAGAGTCCAGTTGCATGTGGGGCTGCGTAAAGGCTCCCCTGGGGAGTTCAGTTGTACCCAAAGGCTTCCTTTGGGGGCAATTTTTGATGGGCAAAATGGGCCTTGTACACGTTTTCTGGGTCCTATTTTCAGTTCCTCTCAGATTCCAGGTAGGGCTGTATTTAGGGCTGTTCAGAAAGAGCGAACACAGAGAGTCCAGTTGCATGTGGGGCTGCGTAAAGGCTCCCCTGCGGAGTTCAGTTGTACCCAAAGGCTTCCTTTGGGGGCAATTTTTGATGGGCAAAATGGGCTATGTAGGCGTTTTCTGGGGTCCTATTTTCAATTCCTCTTAGATTCCGGGTAGGGAGATATTTAGCGCTGTTCAGAAAGAGCGAACACAGAGAGTCCAGTTGCATGTGGGGCTGCGTAAAGGCTCCCCTGGGGAGTTCAGTTGTACCCAAAGGCTTCCTTTGGGGGCAATTTTTGATGGGTGAAAGGGGCTCTGTACGCGATTTCTGGGGTCCTATTTTCAATTCCTCTCAGATTCCGGGTAGGGATGTCTTTAGGGTTGTTCAGAAAGAGTGAACACAGAGAGTCCAGTTGCATATGGGGCTGCGTAAAGGCTCCCCTGGGGAGTTCAGTTGTACCCAAAGGCTTCCTTTGGGGGCAATTTTTGATGGGCAAAAGGGGCTTTGTAGGCGTTTTCTGGGGTCCTCTTTTCAATTCCTCTCAGATTGCAGGTAGGGCTGTATTTAGGGCTGTTCATAAAAAGCGAACACAGAGAGTCCAGTTGCATGTGGGGCTGCGTAAAGGCTCCCCTGGGGAGTTCAGTTGTACCCAAAGGCTTCCTTTGGGGGCAATTTTTGATGTGTGAAAGGGGCTCTATACGCGATTTCTGGGGTCCTATTTTCAATTTCTCTCAGATTCCGGGTAGGTATGTATTTAGGGTTTTTAAGAAAGAGTGAACACAGAGAGTCCAGTTGCATGTGGGGCTGCGTAAAGGCTCCCCTGGGGAGTTCAGTTGTACCCAAAGGCTTCCTTTGGGGGCAATTTTTGATAGGCAAAATGGGACTTGTACACATTTTCTGGGGTCCTATTTTCAATTCCTCTCAGATTCCAGGTAGGGCTGTATTTAGGGCTGTTCAGAAAAAGCGAACACAGAGAGTCCAAATGCATGTGGGGCTGCGTAAAGGCTCCCCTGGGAAGTTCAGTTGTCCCCAAAGGGTTCCTTTGGGGGCAAGTTTTGATGTGTGAAAGGGTCTCTGTATGCATTTTCTGGGGTCCTATTTTCATTTTCTCTCAGATTCCGGGTAGGTATGTATTTGGGGTTCTTCAGAAAGAGCGAACACAGAGAGTCCAGTTGCATGGGGGGCTGCGTAAAGGCTCCCCTGGGGAGTTCAGTTGTACCCAAAGGCTTCTTTTGGGGGAAATTTTTGATGGGTGAAAGGGGCTCTGTACGCGATTTCTGGGGTCCTATTTTCAATTCCTCTCAGATTCCGGGTAGGGATGCCTTTAGGGTTGTTCAGAAAGAGCGAACACAGAGAGTCCAGTTGCATGTGGGGCTGCGTAAAGGCTCCCCTGGGGAGTACAGTTGTACCCAAAGGCTTCCATTGGGGGGCAATTTTTGATGGGCAAAAGGGGCTCTGTACGCTTTTTCTGGGGTCCTATTTTCAATTCCTCTCAGATTCCGGATAGGGAGATATTTGGGGTTCTTCAGAAAGAGCGAACACGGAGAGTCCAGTTGCATGTGGGGCTGCGTAAAGGCTCCCCTGGGGAGTTCAGTTGTACCCAAAGGCTTCCTTTGGGGGCAATTTTTGATGGGCAAAATGGGCCTTCTACACGTTTTCTGGGGTCCTATTTTCAATTCCTCTCAGATTCCAGGTAGGGCTGTATTTAGGGCTGTTCAGAAAAAGCGAACACAGAGAGTCCAGTTGCATGTGGGGCTGCGTAAAGGCTCCCCTGGGGAGTTCAGTTGTACCCAAAGGCTTCCTTTGGGGGCAATTTTTGATGGGCAAAATGGGCCTTGTACACGTTTTCTGGGGTCCTATTTTCAATTCCTCTCGATTCCAGTTAGGGCTGTATTTAGGGCTGTTCAGAAAAAGCGAACACAGAGAGTCCAGCTGCATGTGGGGCTGCCTAAAGGCTCCCCTGGGGAGTTCATTTGTACCCAAAGGCTTCCTTTGGGGGCAATTTTTGATGGGCAAAATGGGCCTTGTACACGTTTTCTGGGGTCCTATTTTCAATTCCTCTCAGATTCCGGATAGGGAGATATTTGGGGTTCTTCAGAAAGAGCGAACACAGAGAGTCCAGTTGCATGGGGGGCTGCGTAAAGGCTCCCCTGCGGAGTTCAGTTGTACCCAAAGGCTTCCTTTGGGGGCAATTTTTGATGGGCAAAATGGGCCTTGTACACGTTTTCTGGGGTCCTATTTTCAATTCCTCTCAGATTCCAGGTAGGGCTGTATTTAGGACTGTTCAGAAAGAGCGAACACAGAGAGTCCAGTTGCATGTGGGGCTGCGTAAAGGCTCCCCTGTGGAGTTCAGTTGTACCCAAAGGCTTCCTTTGGGGGCAATTTTTGATGGGCAAAATGGGCTATGTACGCGTTTTCTGGGGTCCTATTTTCAATTCCTCTCAGAATCCGGATAGGGAGATATTTGGGGTTCTTCAGAAAGAGCGAACACAGAGAGTCCAGTTGCATGTGGGGCTGCGTAAAGGCTCCCCTGGGGAGTTCAGTTGTACCCAAAGGCTTCCTTTGGGGGCAATTTTTGATAGGCAAAATGGGCCTTGTACACGTTTTCTGGGGTCCTATTTTCAATTCCTCTTAGATTCCGGGTAGGGAGATATTTAGCGCTGTTCAGAAAGAGCGAACACAGAGAGTCCAGTTGCATGTGGGGCTGCGTAAAGGCTCCCCTGGGGAGTTCAGTTGTACCCAAAGGCTTCCTTTGGGGGCAATTTTTGATGGGTGAAAGGGGCTCTGTACGCGATTTCTGGGGTCCTATTTTCAATTCCTCTCAGATTCCGGGTAGGGATGTCTTTAGGGTTGTTCAGAAAGAGCGAACACAGAGAGTCCAGTTGCATGGGGGGCTGCGTAAAGGCTCCCCTGGGGAGTTCAGTTGTACCCAAAGGCTTCCTTTGGGGGCAATTTTTGATGGGCAAAAGGGGCTTTGTAGGCGTTTTCTGGGGTCCTCTTTTCAATTCCTCTCAGATTCCAGGTAGGGCTGTATTTATGGCTGTTCAGAAAAGGGAACACAGAGAGTCCAGTTGCATGTGGGGCTGCGTAAAGGCTCCCCTGGGGAGTTCAGTTGTACCCAAAGGCTTCCTTTGGGGGCAATTTTTGATGTGTGAAAGGGGCTCTGTATGCATTTTCTGGGGTCCAATTTTCATTTTCTCTCAGATTCCGGGTAGGTATGTAAACAGGGTTTTTAAGAAAGAGCGAACACAGAGAGTCCAGTTGCATGTGGGGCTGCGTAAATGCTCCCCTGGGGAGTTCAGTTGTACCCAAAGGCTTCCTTTGGGGGCAATTTTTGATGTGTGAAAGGGGCTCTGTACGCGATTTCTGGGGTCCTATTTTCAATTTCTCTCAGATTCCGGGTAGGGAGATATATAGGGTTGTTCAAAAAGAGCGAACGCAAAAAGTCCAGCTGCATGTGGGGCTAAGTGAAGGCTCCCCTGGTGAGTTCAGTTGTACCCAAAGACTTCCTTTGGGGGCAATTTTAGATGGTATTTGGGGTTCTTCAGTAGGAGCGAACACAGAGAGTCCAGTTGCATGTGGGGCTGCGTAAAGGCTCCCCTGGGGAGTTCAGTTGTACCCAAAAGCTTCCTTTCGGGGCAATTTTTGATGTGCGTGAGGGGCTATGTACGTGATTTCTGGGGTCCTATTTTCAATTTCTCTCAGATTCCGGGTAGGGGGATATATAGGGTTGTTCAGAAAACGCGAATACAGAGAGTCCAGTTGCATGTGGGGCTGCGTAAAGGCTCCCCTGGGGAGTTCAGTTGTCCCCAAAGGCTTCCTTTGGGGGCAATTTTTGATGGGCAAAATGGGCTTTGTACACGTTTTCTGGGGTCCTATTTTCAATTCCTCTCGATTCCAGGTAGGGCTGTATTTAGGGCTGTTCAGAAAAGCGAACACAGAGAGTCCAGCTGCATGTGGGGCTGCCTAATGGCTCCCCTGGGGAGTTCAGTTGTACACAAAGGCTTCCTTTGGGGGCAATTTTTGATGGGCAAAATGGGCCTTGTACACGTTTTCTGGGGTCCTATTTTCAATTCCTCTAAGATTCCGGATAGGGAGATATTTGGGGTTCTTCAGAAACAGCGAACACAGAGAGTCCAGTTGCATGGGGGGCTGCGTAAAGGCTCCCCTGGGGAGTTCAGTTGTACCCAAAGGCTTCCTTTGGGGGCAATTTTTGATAGGCAAAATGGGACTTGTACACATTTTCTGGGGTCCTATTTTCAATTCCTCTCAGATTCCAGGTAGGGCTGTATTTAGGGCTGTTCAGAAAAAGCGAACACAGAGAGTCCAAATGCATGTGGGGCTGCGTAAAGGCTCCCCTGGGAAGTTCAGTTGTCCCCAAAGGGTTCCTTTGGGGGCAAGTTTTGATGTGTGAAAGGGTCTCTGTATGCATTTTCTGGGGTCCTATTTTCATTTTCTCTCAGATTCCGGGTAGGTATGTATTTGGGGTTCTTCAGAAAGAGCGAACACAGAGAGTCCAGTTGCATGGGGGGCTGCGTAAAGGCTCCCCTGGGGAGTTCAGTTGTACCCAAAGGCTTCTTTTGGGGGAAATTTTTGATGGGTGAAAGGGGCTCTGTACGCGATTTCTGGGGTCCTATTTTCAATTCCTCTCAGATTCCGGGTAGGGATGCCTTTAGGGTTGTTCAGAAAGAGCGAACACAGAGAGTCCAGTTGCATGTGGGGCTGCGTAAAGGCTCCCCTGGGGAGTACAGTTGTACCCAAAGGCTTCCATTGGGGGCAATTTTTGATGGGCAAAAGGGGCTCTGTACGCTTTTTCTGGGGTCCTATTTTCAATTCCTCTCAGATTCCGGATAGGGAGATATTTGGGGTTCTTCAGAAAGAGCGAACACGGAGAGTCCAGTTGCATGTGGGGCTGCGTAAAGGCTCCCCTGGGGAGTTCAGTTGTACCCAAAGGCTTCCTTTGGGGGCAATTTTTGATGGGCAAAATGGGCCTTGTACATGTTTTCTGGGGTCCTATTTTCAATTCCTCTCAGATTCCAGGTAGGGCTGTATTTAGGGCTGTTCAGAAAAAGCGAACACAGAGAGTCCAGTTGCATGTGGGGCTGCGTAAAGGCTCCCCTGGGGAGTTCAGTTGTACCCAAAGGCTTCCTTTGGGGGCAATTTTTGATGTGTGAAAGGGGCTCTGTATGCATTTTCTGGGGTCCAATTTTCATTTTCTCTCAGATTCCGGGTAGGTATGTAAACAGGGTTTTTAAGAAAGAGTGAACACAGAGAGTCCAGATGCATGTGGGGCTGTGTAAAGGCTCCTTTGGGGAGTTCAGTTGTACCCAAAGACTTCCTTTGGGGGCAATTTTTGATGGTATTTGGGGTTCTTCAGAAGGAGCGAACACAGAGAGTCCAGTTGCATGGGGGGCTGCGTAAAGGCTCCCCTGGGGAGTTCACTTGTACCCAAAAGCTTCCTTTCGGGGCAATTTTAGAAGGGCGTAAGGGGCTATGTACGTGATTTCTGGGGTCCTATTTTCAATTTCTCTCTGATTCCGGGTAGGGGGATATATAGGGCTGTTCAGAAAAAGCGAACACAGAGAGTCCAGCTGCATGTGGGGCTGCGTAAATGCTCCCCTGGGGAGTTCAGTTGTCCCCAAAGGGTTCCTTTGGGGGCAATTTTTGATGTGTGAAAGGGGTCTGTACGCGATTTCTGGGGTCCTATTTTCAATTTTCTCTCAGATTCCGGGTAGGGAGATATTTGGGGTTCTTCAGAAAGAGCGAACACAGAGAGTCCAGTTGCATGGGGGGCTGCGTAAAGGCTCCCCTGCGGAGTTCAGTTGTACCCAAAGGCTTCCTTTGGGGGCAATTTTTGATGGGCAAAATGGGCCTTGTACACGTTTTCTGGGGTCCTATTTTCAATTCCTCTAAGATTCCGGATAGGGAGATATTTGGGGTTCTTCAGAAACAGCGAACACAGAGAGTCCAGTTGCATGGGGGGCTGCGTAAAGGCTCCCCTGGGGAGTTCAGTTGTACCCAAAGGCTTCCTTTGGGGGCAATTTTTGATAGGCAAAATGGGACTTGTACACATTTTCTGGGGTCCTATTTTCAATTCCTCTCAGATTCCGGGTACGGAGATATATAGGGTTGTTCAGAAAGAGCGAACGCAAGGAGTCCAGCTGCATGTGAGGCTAAGTGAAGGCTCCCCTGGGGAGTTCAGTTGTACCCAAAGACTTCCACTGGGGGCAATTTTTGATTTGAAAAATGGGCCTTGTACACGTTTTCTGGGGTAGTATTTTCAATTCCTCTTAGATTCAGGGTAGGGAGATATTTGGCGCTGTTCAGAAAGAGCGAACACAGAGAGTCCAGTTGCATGTGGGGGCTGCGTAAAGGCTCCCCTGGGGAGTTTATTTGTACCCAAAGGCCTCCTTTGGGCGCAATTTTTGATGGGTGAAAGGGGCTCTGTACACGTTTTCTGGGGTCCTATTTTCAATTCCTCTCAGATTCCGGGTAGGGAGATATATAGGGTTGTTCAGAAAGAGCGAACGCAAGGAGTCCAGCTGCATGTGGGGCTAAGTGAAGGCTCCCCTGGGGAGTTCAGTTGTACCCAAAGACTTCCTTTGGGGACAATTTTTGATGGTATTTAGGGTTCTTCAGAAGGAGCGAACACAGAGAGTCCAGTTGCATGGGGGGCTGCTAAAGGCTCCCCTGGGGAGTTCAGTTGTACCCAAAAGCTTCCTTTCGGGGCAATTTTTGATGTGCGTAAGTGGCTATGTACGTGATTTCTGGGGTCCTATTTTCAATTTCTCTCAGATTCCGGGTAGGGGGATATATAGGGTTGTTCAGAAAGAGCGAACACAGAGAGTCCAGTTGCATGTGGGGCTGCGTAAATGCTCCCCTGGGGAGTTCAGTTGTACCCAAAGGCTTCCTTTGGGGGCAATTTTTGATGGGCAAAATGGGCCTTGTACACGTTTTCTGGGGTCCTATTTTCAATTCCTCTCAGATTCCGGATATGGAGAAATTTGGGGTTCTTCAGAAAGAGCGAACACAGAGAGTCCAGTTGCATGTGGGGCTGCGTAAAGGCTCCCCTGGGGAGTTCAGTTGTACCCAAAGGCTTCCTTTGGGGGCAATTTTTGATGTGTGAAAGGGGCTCTGTATGCATTTTCTGGGGTCCAATTTTCATTTTCTCTCAGATTCCGGGTAGGTATGTAATCAGGGTTTTTAAGAAAGAGTGAACACAGAGAGTCCAGTTGCATGTGGGGCTGTGTAAAGGCTCCCCTGGGGAGTTCAGTTGTACCCAAAAGCTTCCTTCCGGGGCAATTTTTGATGTGCGTAAGGGGCTCTGTACTCCATTTCTGGGGTCCTATTTTCAATTTCTCTCAGATTCCGGGTAGGGAGATATATAGGGTTGTTCAGAAAGAGCGAACGCAAGGAGTCCAGCTGCATGTGGGGCTAAGTGAAGGCTCCCCTGGGGAGTTCAGTTGTACCCAAGAGCTTCCTTTCGGGGCAATTTTTGAAGGGCGTAAGGGGCTATGTACGTGATTTCTGGGGTCCTATTTTCAATTTCTCTCAGATTCCGGGTAGGGGGATATATAGGGCTGTTCAGAAAAAGCGAACACAGAGAGTCCAGTTGCATGTGGGGCTGCGTAAAGGCTCCCCTGGAGAGTTCAGTTGTACCCAAAGGCTTCCTTTGGGGCAATTTTTGATGGGCAAAATGGGCCTTGTACAACGTTTTCTGGGGTCCTATTTTCAATTCCTCTCGATTCCAGGTAGGGCTGTATTTAGGGCTGTTCAGAAAAAGCGAACACAGAGATTCCAGCTGCATATGGGGCTGCCTAAAGGCTCCCCTGGGGAGTTCAGTTGTACCCAAAGGCTTCCTTTGGGGGCAATTTTTGATGGGCAAAATGGGCCTCGTACATGTTTTCTGGGGTCCTATTTTCAATTCCTCTCAGATTCCAGGTAGGGACCTATTTAGGGTTGTTCAGAAAGAGCAAACACAGAGAGTCCAGTTGCATGGGGGGATGCGTAAAGGCTCCCCTGGGGAGTTCAGTTGTACCCAAAGGCTTCCTTTGGGGGCAATTTTTGATGTGTGAAAGGGGCTCTGTATGCATTTTCTGGGGTCCAATTTTCATTTTCTCTCAGATTCCGGGTAGGTATGTAATCAGGGTTTTTAAGAAAGAGTGAACACAGAGAGTCCAGTTGCATGTGGGGCTGTGTAAAGGCTCCCCTGGGGAGTTCAGTTGTACCCAAAAGCTTCCTTCCGGGGCAATTTTTGATGTGCGTAAGGGGCTCTGTACGCGATTTCTGGGGTCCTATTTTCAATTTCTCTCAGATTCCGGGTAGGGAGATATATAGTGTTGTTCAGAAAGAGCGAACGCAAGGAGTCCAGCTGCATGTGGGGCTAAGTGAAGGCTCCCCTGGGGAGTTCAGTTGTACCCAAAGACTTCCTTTGGGGGCAATTTTTGATGGTATTTAGGGTTCTTCAGAAGGAGCGAACACAGAGAGTCCAGTTGCATGGGGGGCTGCTAAAGGCTCCCCTGGGGAGTTCAGTTGTACCCAAAAGCTTCCTTTCGGGGCAATTTTTGATGTGCGTAAGTGGCTATGTACGTGATTTCTGGGGTCCTATTTTCAATTTCTCTCAGATTCCGGGTAGGGGGATATATAGGGTTGTTCAGAAAGAGCGAACACAGAGAGTCCAGTTGCATGTGGGGCTGCGTAAATGCTCCCCTGGGGAGTTCAGTTGTACCCAAAGGCTTCCTTTGGGGGCAATTTTTGATGGGCAAAATGGGCCTTATACACGTTTTCTGGGGTCCTATTTTCAATTCCTCTCAGATTCCGGATATGGAGAAATTTGGGGTTCTTCAGAAAGAGCGAACACAGAGAGTCCAGTTGCATGTGGGGCTGCGTAAAGGCTCCCCTGGGGAGTTCAGTTGTACCCAAAGGCTTCCTTTGGGGGCAATTTTTGATGTGTGAAAGGGGCTCTGTATGCATTTTCTGGGGTCCAATTTTCATTTTCTCTCAGATTCCGGGTAGGTATGTAATCAGGGTTTTTAAGAAAGAGTGAACACAGAGAGTCCAGTTGCATGTGGGGCTGTGTAAAGGCTCCCCTGGGGAGTTCAGTTGTACCCAAAAGCTTCCTTCCGGGGCAATTTTTGATGTGCGTAAGGGGCTCTGTACGCGATTTCTGGGGTCCTATTTTCAATTTCTCTCAGATTCCGGGTAGGGAGATATATAGGGTTGTTCAGAAAGAGCGAACGCAAGGAGTCCAGCTGCATGTGGGGCTAAGTGAAGGCTCCCCTGGGGAGTTCAGTTGTACCCAAAGACTTCCTTTGGGGGCAATTTTTGATGGTATTTAGGGTTCTTCAGAAGGAGCGAACACAGAGAGTCCAGTTGCATGGGGGGCTGCTAAAGGCTCCCCTGGGGAGTTCAGTTGTACCCAAAAGCTTCCTTTCGGGGCAATTTTTGATGTGAGTAAGTGGCTATGTACGTGATTTCTGGGGTCCTATTTTCAATTTCTCTCAGATTCCGGGTAGGGGGATATATAGGGTTGTTCAGAAAGAGCGAACACAGAGAGTCCAGTTGCATGTGGGGCTGCGTAAATGCTCCCCTGGGGAGTTCAGTTGTACCCAAAGGCTTCCTTTGGGGGCAATTTTTGATGGGCAAAATGGGCCTTGTACACGTTTTCTGGGGTCCTATTTTCAATTCCTCTCAGATTCCGGATATGGAGAAATTTGGGGTTCTTCAGAAAGAGCGAACACAGAGAGTCCAGTTGCATGTGGGGCTGCGTAAAGGCTCCCCTGGGGAGTTCAGTTGTACCCAAAGGCTTCCTTTGGGGGCAATTTTTGATGTGTGAAAGGGGCTCTGTATGCATTTTCTGGGGTCCAATTTTCATTTTCTCTCAGATTCCGGGTAGGTATGTAATCAGGGTTTTTAAGAAAGAGTGAACACAGAGAGTCCAGTTGCATGTGGGGCTGTGTAAAGGCTCCCCTGGGGAGTTCAGTTGTACCCAAAAGCTTCCTTCCGGGGCAATTTTTGATGTGCGTAAGGGGCTCTGTACGCCATTTCTGGGGTCCTATTTTCAATTTCTCTCAGATTCCGGGTAGGGAGATATATAGGGTTGTTCAGAAAGAGCGAACGCAAGGAGTCCAGCTGCATGTGGGGCTAAGTGAAGGCTCCCCTGGGGAGTTCAGTTGTACCCAAAAGCTTCCTTTCGGGGCAATTTTTGAAGGGCGTAAGGGGCTATGTACGTGATTTCTGGGGTCCTATTTTCAATTTCTCTCTGATTCCGGGTAGGGGGATATATAGGGCTGTTCAGAAAAAGCGAACACAGAGAGTCCAGTTGCATGTGGGGCTGCGTAAAGGCTCCCCTGGGGAGTTCAGTTGTACCCAAAGGCTTCCTTTGGGGCAATTTTTGATGGGCAAAATGGGCCTTGTACACGTTTTCTGGGGTCCAATTTTAAATTCCTCTCAGATTCCGGATAGGGAGATATTTGGGGTTCTTCAGAAAGAGCGAACACAGAGAGTCCAGTTGCATGGGGGGCTGCGTAAATGCTCCCCTGGGGAGTTCAGTTGTACCCAAAGGCTTCCTTTGGGGGCAATTTTTGATGGGCAAAATGGGCCTTGTACACGTTTTCTGGGGTCCTATTTTCAATTCCTCTCAGATTCCGGATAGGGAGATATTTGGGGTTCTTCAGAAAGAGCGAACACAGAGAGTCCAGTTGCATGTGGGGCTGCGTAAAGGCCCCCCTGGGGAGTTCAGTTGTACCCAAAGGCTTCCTTTGGGGGCAATTTTTGATGGGTGAAAGGGGCTCTGTACGCGATTTCTGGGGTCTTATTTTCAATTCCTCTCAGATTCCAGGTAGGGACCTATTTAGGGTTGTTCAGAAAGAGCGAACACAGAGAGTCCAGTTGCATGTGGGGCTGCGTAAAGGCTCCCCTGGGGAGTTCAGTTGTACCCAAAGGCTTCCTTTGGGGGCAATTTTTGATGGGCAAAATGGGCCTCGTACATGTTTTCTGGGGTCCTATTTTCTATTCCTCTCAGATTCCAGGTAGGGACCTATTTAGGGTTGTTCAGAAAGAGCGAACACAGAGAGTCCAGTTGCATGTGGGGCTGCGTAAATGCTCCCCTGGGGAGTTCAGTTGTACCCAAAGGCTTCCTTTGGGGGCAATTTTTGATGGGTGAAAGGGGCTCTGTACGCGATTTCTGGGGTCCTATTTTCAATTCCTCTCAGATTCCGGGTAGGGACGTATTTAGGTTTGTTCAGAAAGTGCGAACACAGAGAGTCCAGTTGCATGTGGAGCTGCGTAAAGGCTCCCCTGGGGAGTTCAGTTGTACCCAAAGGCTTCCTTTGGGGGCAATTTTTGATGTGTGAAAGGGGCTCTGTATGCATTTTCTGGGGTCCAATTTTCATTTTCTCTCAGATTCCGGGTAGGTATGTAATCAGGGTTTTTAAGAAAGAGTGAACACAGAGAGTCCAGTTGCATGTGGGGCTGTGTAAAGGCTCCCCTGGGGAGTTCAGTTGTACCCAAAAGCTTCCTTCCGGGGCAATTTTTGATGTGCGTAAGGGGCTCTGTACGCGATTTCTGGGGTCCTATTTTCAATTTCTCTCAGATTCCGGGTAGGGGGATATATAGGGTTGTTCAGAAAGAGCGAACGCAAGGAGTCCAGCTGCATGTGGGGCTAAGTGAAGGCTCCCCTGGGGAGTTCAGTTGTACCCAAAGACTTCATTTGGGGGCAATTTTTGATGGTATTTAGGGTTCTTCAGAAGGAGCGAACACAGAGAGTCCAGTTGCATGGGGGGCTGCTAAAGGCTCCCCTGGGGAGTTCAGTTGTACCCAAAAGCTTCCTTTCGGGGCAATTTTTGATGTGCGTAAGGGGCTATGTACGTGATTTCTGGGGTCCTATTTTCAATTTCTCTCAGATTCCGGGTAGGGGGATATATAGGGTTGTTCAGAAAGAGCGAACACAGAGAGTCCAGTTGCATGTGGGGCTGCGTAAATGCTCCCCTGGGGAGTTCAGTTGTACCCAAAGGCTTCCTTTGGGGGCAATTTTTGATGGGCAAAATGGGCCTTGTACACGTTTTCTGGGGTCCTATTTTCAATTCCTCTCAGATTCCGGATAGGGAGATATTTGGGGTTCTTCAGAAAGAGCGAACACAGAGAGTCCAGTTGCATGTGGGGCTGCGTAAAGGCTCCCCTGGGGAGTTCAGTTGTACCCAAAGGCTTCCTTTGGGGGCAATTTTTGATGGGTGAAAGGGGCTCTGTACGCGATTTCTGGGGTCCTATTTTCAATTCCTCTCAGATTCCAGGTAGGGACCTATTTAGGGTTGTTCAGAAAGAGCGAACACAGAGAGTCCAGTTGCATGTGGGGCTGCGTAAAGGCTCCCCTGGGGAGTTCAGTTGTACCCAAAGGCTTCCTTTGGGGGCAATTTTTGATGGGCAAAATGGGCCTCGTACATGTTTTCTGGGGTCCTATTTTCAATTCCTCTCAGATTCCAGGTAGGGACCTATTTAGGGTTGTTCAGAAAGAGCGAACACAGAGAGTCCAGTTGCATGTGGGGCTGCGTAAATGCTCCCCTGGGGAGTTCAGTTGTACCCAAAGGCTTCCTTTGGGGGCAATTTTTGATGGGTGAAAGGGGCTCTGTACGCGATTTCTGGGGTCCTATTTTCAATTCCTCTCAGATTCCAGGTAGGGACCTATTTAGGGTTGTTCAGAAAGAGCGAACACAGAGAGTCCAGTTGCATGTGGAGCTGCGTAAAGGCTCCCCTGGGGAGTTCAGTTGTACCCAAAGGCTTCCTTTGGGGGCAATTTTTGATGGGCAAAATGGGCCTCGTACATGTTTTCTGGGGTCCTATTTTCAATTCCTCTCTGATTCCAGGCAGGCCTGTATTTAGGGTTGTTCAGAAAGAGCGAACACAGAGAGTCCAGTTGCATGGGGGGATGCGTAAAGGCTCCCCTGGGGAGTTCAGTTGTACCCAAAGACTTCCTTTGGGGGCAATTTTTGATGTGTGAAAGGGGCTCTGTATGCATTTTCTGGGGTCCAATTTTCATTTTCTCTCAGATTCCGGGTAGGTATGTATTTAGGGTTTTTAAGAAAGAGTGAACACAGAGAGTCCAGTTGCATGTAAGGCTGCGTAAAGGCTCCCCTGGGGAGTTCAGTTGTACCCAAAGGCTTCCTTTGGGGGCAATTTTTGATGGGCAAAATGGGCCTTGTACACGTTTTCTGGGGTCCTATTTTCAATTCCTCTCGATTCCAGGTAGGGCTGTATTTAGGGCTGTTTAGAAAAAGCGAACACAGAGATTCCAGCTGCATGTGGGGCTGCCTAAAGGCTCCCCTGGGGAGTTCAGTTGTACCCAAAGGCTTCCTTTGGGGGCAATTTTTGATGGGCAAAATGGGACTTGTACACGTTTTCTGGGGTCCTATTTTCAATTCCTCTCAGATTCCGGATAGGGAGATATTTGGGGTTCTTCAGAAAGAGCGAACACAGAGAGTCCAGTTGCATGGGGGGCTGCGTAAAGGCTCCCCTGGGGAGTTCAGTTGTACCCAAAGGCTTCCTTTGGGGGCAATTTTTGATGGGCGAATGGGGCTCTGTACACGTTTTCTGGGGTCCTATTTTCAATTCCTCTCAGATTCCAGGTAGGGACGTATTTAGGGTTGTTCAGAAAGAGCGAACACAGAGAGTCCAGTTGCATGTGGGGCTGCGTAAAGGCTCCCCTGGGGAGTTCAGTTGTACCCAAAGGCTTCCTTGGGGCCAATTTTTGATGGGTAAAATTGGCCTCGTACATGTTTTCTGTGGTCCTATTTTCAATTCCTCTCAGATTACAGGTAGGGCTGTATTTAGGGCTGTTCAGAAAAAGCGAACACAGAGAGTCCAGTTGCATGGGGGGCTGCGTAAAGGCTCCCCTGGGGAGTTCAGTTGTACCCAAAGGCTTCCTTTGGGGGCAATTTTTTATGGGTGAAAGGGGCTCTGTACGCGTTTTCTGGGGTCCTATTCTCATCTCCTCTCAGTTTCCGGGTAGGGATGTACTTAGGGTTTTTAAGAAAGATTTAACACAGAGAGTCCAGTTGCATGTGGGGCTGCGTAAAGACTCCCCTGGGGAGTTCAGTTGTACCCAAAGGCTTCCTTCTGGGGCAATTTTTGATGTGCGTAAGGGGCTCTGTACGCATTTTCTGGGGTCCTTTTTTCAATTCCTCTCAAATTCCGGGTAAGGAGATATTTATGTTTGTTTAGAAACAGCGAACGCAGAGAGTCCAGTTGCATGTGGGGCTGCGTAAAGGCTCCCCTGGGGAGTTCAGTTGTACCCAAAGGCTTCCTTTGGGGGCAATTTTTGACGGGTGAAAGGGGCTCTGTACGCGGTTTCTGGGGTCCTATTTTCAATTCCTCTCAGATTCCGGGTAGGAATGTCTTTAGCGTTCTTCAGAAAGAGCGAACACAGAGAGTCCAGTTGCATGTGGGGCTGCGTAAAGGCTCCCCTGGGGAGTACAGTTGTACCCAAAGGCTTCCATTGGGGGCAATTTTTGATGGGTGAAAGGGGCTCTGTACGCGATTTCTTGGGTCCTATTTTCAGTTCCTGTTAGATTCCGGGTAGGGAGATATTTGCGGTTGTTCAGAAAGAGCGAACACAGAGAGTCCAGTTGCATGTGGGTTTGCGTAAAGGCTCCCCTGGGGAGTTCAGTTGTACCTAAAGGCTTCCTTTGGCGGCAATTATTGTTGGCAAAAATGGGCCTTGTATGCGTTTTCTAGGGTCCTATTTTCAATTCCTTTCAGATTCCGGTAAGGGAGATATTAGCGTTGTTCAGAAAGAGCTAACACAGAGAGTCCAGTTGCATGTGGTGCTCCGTGAAGGCTCCCCTGGGGAGTTCAGTTGTACCCAAAGGCTTCCTTTGGGGGCAATTTTTGATGGTTGAAAGGGGCTCTGTACGCGTTTTCTGGGGTCCTATTTTCAATTCCTCTCAGATTCCGGGTAGGGAGATATTTAGGATTGTTCAGAAAGAGCGAACACAGAGAGTCCAGTTGCATGTGGTGCTGCGTGAAGGCTCCCCTGGGGAGTTCAGTTGTACCTAAAGCTTCCTTTGGCGGCAATTATTGATGGGCAAAATGGGCCTTGTATGCGTTTTCTACCCGGAATTTGAGAGGAATTGAAAAAAGGACCCCAGAAAATGCGTACAGAACCCCTTACGCACATTAAAAATTGCCCCAGAAGGAAGCCTTTGGGTACAACTGAACTCCCCAGGGGAGTCTTTACGCAGCCCCCCATGCAACTGGACTCTCAGTGTTAAATCTTTCTTAAAAACCCTAAGTACATCCCTACCCGGAAACTGAGAGGAAATGTACAAAGGACCCCAGAAAACGCCTACAGAGACACTTTCACCCATCAAAAATTGCCCCCAAAGGAAGCCTTTGGGTACAACTGAACTCCAAAGGGGAGCCGTCACGCAGCCCCACATGCAGCTGGACTCTCTTTGTTCGCTCTTTCTGAACAACCCTAAATATCTCCCTACCCGGAATCTGTAGGAATTTAAAATAATACCCCAGAAAATGTGTACAGAGCCCATTTCAACCATCAAAAATTGCCCCCAGAGAAAGCCTTTGGGTACAACTGAACTCCCCACGGGAGCCTTTACGCAAACCCACATGCAACTGGACTCTCTTTGTTCGCTCTTTCTGAACAACCCTAAATATCTCCCTACCCGGAATCTGAGAGGAATTGAAAATAGGACCCCAGAAAACGTGTACAAGGCCCATTTTGCCCATCAAAAATTGCCCCCAAAGGAAGCCTTTGGGTACAACTGAACTCCCCAGGGGAGCCTTTACGCAGCCCCACATGCTACTGGACTCTCTGCGTTCGCTTTTTCTGAACAGCCCTAAATACATCCCTACCTGGAATCGAGAGGAATTGAAAATAGGACCCCAGAAAACGTGTACAAGGCCCATTTTTCCCATCAAAAATTACCCCCAAAGGAAGCCTTTGGGTACAACTGAACTCCCCAGCGGAGCCTTCATGCAGCCCGACATGCAACTGGACTCTCATTGTTAACACTTTCTTAAAAACCCTAAGTACATCCCTACCCGGAATCTGAGAGAAATGAAAATAGGACCCCAGAAAACGCGTACAGAGCCCCTTTCACCCATCAAAAATTGCTTCCAAAGGAAGCCTTCGGGTACAACTGTACTCCCCAGGGGAGCATTTACGCAGCCCCACATGCAACTGGACTCTCTGTGTTCGCTCTTTCTGAAATACGCTAATATCTCCCTAACCGGAATCTGAGAGGAATTGAAAATAGGACCCCAGAAAACGTGTACAAGGCCCATTTTGCCCATCAAAAATTGCCCACAAAGGAAGCCTTTGGGTACAACTAAACTCCCCAGGGGAGTCTTTACGCAGCCCCACATGCAGCTGGACTCTCTGTGTTCGCTCTTTCTGAACAGCACTAAATATCTCCCTATCCTGAATCTGAGAGGAATTGAAAATAGGACCCCAGAAATCGCGTACAGAGCCCCTTACGCACATCAAAAATTGCCCCCAAAGGAAGCCTTTGGGTACAACTGAACTCCCCAGGGGAGCCTTTACGCAGCCCCACATGCAACTGGACTCTCTGTGTTCGCTCTTTCTGAACAACCCTAAATACATCCCTACCCGGAATCTGAGATGAATTGAAAATAGGACCCCAGAAATCGCGTACAGAGCCCCTTTCACCCGTCAAAAATTGCCCCCAAAGGAAGCCTTTGGGTACAACTGAACTCCCCAGGGGAGCCTTTACGCAGCCCCACATGCAACTGGACTCTCTGTGTTCGCTCTTTCTGAACAGCGCTAAATATCTCCCTTCCCGGAATCTAAGAGGAATTGAAAATACGACCCCAGAAAACGTGTACAAGGCCCATTTTTCCCATCAAAAATTGCCCCCAAAGGAAGTCTTTCGGTATAACTGAACTCCCCAGGGGCGCCTTCACTTAGACCCACATGCAGCTGGACTCCTTGCGTTCGCTCTTTCTGAACAACCGTATATATCTCCCTACCCGGAATCTGGGAGAAATTGAAAATAGGACCCCAGAAATCGCGTACAGAGCCCCTTACTCACATCAAAAATTGCCCCCAAAGGAAGCCTTTGGGTACAACTGAACTCCCCAGGGGAGCCTTTACGCAGCCCCACATGCAACTGGACTCTCTGTGTTCACTCTTTCTTAAAAACCCTAAATACATACCTACCCGGAATCTGAGAGAAAATGAAAATAGGACCCCAGAAAATGCATACAGAGCCCATTTCACACATCAAAAATTGCCCGCAAAGGAAGCCTTTGGGTACAACTGAACTCCCCAGGGGAGCCTTTACGCAGCCCCACATGCAACTGGACTCTCTGTGTTCGCTCTTTCTGAACAGCACTAAATATCTCCCTACCAGGAATCTAAGAGGAATTGAAAATAGGACCCCAGAAATCGCGTACAGAGCCCCTTACGCACATCAAAAATTGCCCCCAAAGGAAGCCTTTGGGTACAACTGAACTCCCCAGGGGAGCCTTTACGCAGCCCCACATGCAACTGGACTCTCTGTGTTCGCTCTTACTGAACAGCCCTAAATACAGCCCTATCTTGAATCTGAGAGGAATTGAAAATAGGACCCCAGAAAACGTGTACAAGTCCCATTTTGCCCTTCAAAAATAGCCCCCAAAGGAAGCCTTTGGGTACAACTGAACTCCCCAGGGGAGCCTTTACGCAGCCCCACATGCAACTGGACTCTCTGTGTTCGCTCTTTCTGAACAACCCTAAATACATCCCTACCCGGAATCTGAGATGAATTGAAAATAGGACCCCAGAAATCGCGTACAGAGCCCCTTTCACCCGTCAAAAATTTCCCCCAAAGGAAGCCTTTGGGTACAACTGAACTCCCCAGGGGAGCCTTTACGCAGCCCCACATGCAACTGGACTCTCTGTGTTCGCTCTTTCTGAACAGCGCTAAATATCTCCCTACCCGGAATCTGAGAGGAATTGAAAATACGACCCCAGAAAACGTGTACAAGGCCCATTTTGCCCATGAAAAATTGCCCCGAAAGGAAGCCTTTGGGTACAACTGAACTCCCCAGGGGAGCCTTTATGCAGCCCCACATGCAACTGGACTCTCTGTGTTCGCTCTTTCTGAAGAACCCCAAATATCTCCCTATCCGGAATCTGAGAGGAATTGAAAATAGGACCCCAGAAAACGCCTACATATCCCATTTTGCCCATCAAAAATTGCCCCCAAAGGAAGCCTTTGGGTACAACTGAACTCCACAGGGGAGCCTTTACGCAGCCCCCCATGCAACTGGACTCTCTGTGTTAGCTCTTTCTGAACAGACCTAAATACAGCCCTACCTGGAATCTGAGAGGAATTGAAAATAGGACCCCAGAAAACGTGTACAAGGCCCATTTTGCCCATCAAAAATTGCCCACAAAGGAAGCCTTTGGGTACAACTAAACTCCCCAGGGGAGTCTTTACGCAGCCCCACATGCAGCTGGACTCTCTGTGTTCGCTCTTTCTGAACAGCACTAAATATCTCCCTATCCTGAATCTGAGAGGAATTGAAAATAGGACCCCAGAAATCGCGTACAGAGCCCCTTACGCACATCAAAAATTGCCCCCAAAGGAAGCCTTTGGGTACAACTGAACTCCCCAGGGGAGCCTTTACGCAGCCCCACATGCAACTGGACTCTCTGTGTTCGCTCTTTCTGAACAACCCTAAATACATCCCTACCCGGAATCTGAGATGAATTGAAAATAGGACCCCAGAAATCGCGTACAGAGCCCCTTTCACCCGTCAAAAATTGCCCCCAAAGGAAGCCTTTGGGTACAACTGAACTCCCCAGGGGAGCCTTTACGCAGCCCCACATGCAACTGGACTCTCTGTGTTCGCTCTTTCTGAACAGCGCTAAATATCTCCCTACCCGGAATCTAAGAGGAATTGAAAATACGACCCCAGAAAACGTGTACAAGGCCCATTTTTCCCATCAAAAATTGCCCCCAAAGGAAGTCTTTCGGTATAACTGAACTCCCCAGGGGCGCCTTCACTTAGACCCACATGCAGCTGGACTCCTTGCGTTCGCTCTTTCTGAACAACCGTATATATCTCCCTACCCGGAATCTGGGAGAAATTGAAAATAGGACCCCAGAAATCGCGTACAGAGCCCCTTTTGCCCATCAAAAATTGCCCCCAAAGGAAGCCTTTGGGTACAACTGAACTCCCCAGGGGAGCCTTTACGCAGCCCCACATGCAACTGGACTCTCTGTGTTCGCTCTTTCTGAACAGCGCTAAATATCTCCCTACCCGGAATCTAAGAGGAATTGAAAATAGGACCCCAGAAAACGTGTACAAGGCCCATTTTTCCTATCAAAAATTGCCCCGAAAGGAAGCCTTTGGGTACAACTGAACTCCCCAGGGGAGCCTTTATGCAGCCCCACATGCAACTGGACTCTCTGTGTTCGCTCTTTCTGAAGAACCCCAAATATCTCCCTATCCGGAATCTGAGAGGAATTGAAAATAGGACCCCAGAAAACGCCTACATATCCCATTTTGCCCATCAAAAATTGCCCCCAAAGGAAGCCTTTGGGTACAACTGAACTCCCCAGGGGAGCCTTTACGCAGCCCCACATGCAACTGGACTCTCTGTGTTCGCTCTTTCTGAACAGTCCTAAATACAGCCCTACCTGGAATCTGAGAGGAATTGAAAATAGGACCCCAGAAAACGTGTACAAGGCCCATTTTGCCCATCAAAAATTGCCCCCAAAGGAAGCCTTTGGGTACAACTAAACTCCCCAGGGGAGTCTTTACGCAGCACCACATGCAGCTGGACTCTCTGTGTTCGCTTTTTCTAAACAGCCCTAAATACAGCCCTACCTGGAATCGAGAGGAATTGAAAATAGGACCCCAGAAAACTTCTACAAGGCCCATTTTGCCATCAAAAATTGCCCCCAAAGGAAGCCTTTGGGTACAACTGAACTCCCCAGGGGAGCCTTTACGCAGCCCCACATGCAACTGGACTTTCTGTGTTCGCTCTTTCTGAACAACCCTATATATCTCCCTACATGGAATCTGAGAGGAATTGAAAATAGGACCCCAGAAAACGCATACATAGCCCATTTTGCCCATCAAAAATTGCCCCCAAAGGAAGCCTTTGGGTACAACTGAACTCCACAGGGGAGCCTTTACGCAGCCCCACATGCAACTGGACTCTCTGTGTTCGCTCTTTCTGAACAGACCTAAATACAGCCCTACCTGGAATCTGAGAGGAATTGAAAATAGGACCCCAGAAAACGTGTACAAGGCCCATTTTTCCTATCAAAAATTGCCCCGAAAGGAAGCCTTTGGGTACAACTGAACTCCCCAGGGGAGCCTTTATGCAGCCCCACATGCAACTGGACTCTCTGTGTTCGCTCTTTCTGAAGAACCCCAAATATCTCCCTATCCGGAATCTGAGAGGAATTGAAAATAGGACCCCAGAAAACGCCTACATATCCCATTTTGCCCATCAAAAATTGCCCCCAAAGGAAGCCTTTGGGTACAACTGAACTCCCCAGGGGAGCCTTTACACAGCCCCACATGCAACTGGACTCTCTGTGTTCGCTCTTTCTGAACAGTCCTAAATACAGCCCTACCTGGAATCTGAGAGGAATTGAAAATAGGACCCCAGAAAACGTGTACAAGGCCCATTTTGCCCATCAAAAATTGCCCCCAAAGGAAGCCTTTGGGTACAACTAAACTCCCCAGGGGAGTCTTTACGCAGCACCACATGCAGCTGGACTCTCTGTGTTCGCTTTTTCTAAACAGCCCTAAATACAGCCCTACCTGGAATCGAGAGGAATTGAAAATAGGACCCCAGAAAACTTCTACAAGGCCCATTTTGCCCATCAAAAATTGCCCCCAAAGGAAGCCTTTGGGTACAACTGAACTCCCCAGGGGAGCCTTTACGCAGCCCCCCATGCAACTGGACTCTCTGTGTTCGCTCTTTCTGAACAACCCTATATATCTCCCTACATGGAATCTGAGAGGAATTGAAAATAGGACCCCAGAAAACGCATACATAGCCCATTTTGCCCATCAAAAATTGCCCCCAAAGGAAGCCTTTGGGTACAACTGAACTCCACAGGGGAGCCTTTACGCAGCCCCACATGCAACTGGACTCTCTGTGTTCGCTCTTTCTGAACAGACCTAAATACAGCCCTACCTGGAATCTGAGAGGAATTGAAAATAGGACCCCAGAAAACGTGTACAAGGCCCATTTTGCCCATCAAAAATTGCCCACAAAGGAAGCCTTTGGGTACAACTAAACTCCCCAGGGGAGTCTTTACGCAGCCCCACATGCAGCTGGACTCTCTGTGTTCGCTCTTTCTGAACAGCACTAAATATCTCCCTACCAGGAATCTAAGAGGAATTGAAAATAGGACCCCAGAAATCGCGTACAGAGCCCCTTACGCACATCAAAAATTGCCCCCAATGGAAGCCTTTGGGTACAACTGAACTCCCCAGGGGAGCCTTTACGCAGCCCCACATGCAACTGGACTCTCTGTGTTCGCTCTTTCTGAACAACCCTAAATACATCCCTACCCGGAATCTGAGATGAATTGAAAATAGGACGCCAGAAATCGCGTACAGAGCCCCTTTCACCCGTCAAAAATTGCCCCCAAAGGAAGCCTTTGGGTACAACTGAACTCCCCAGGGGAGCCTTTACGCAGCCCCACATGCAACTGGACTCTCTGTGTTCGCTCTTTCTGAACAGCGCTAAATATCTCCCTACCCGGAATCTAAGAGGAATTGAAAATACGACCCCAGAAAACGTGTACAAGGCCCATTTTTCCTATCAAAAATTGCCCCCAAAGGAAGTCTTTCGGTATAACTGAACTCCCCAGGGGCGCCTTCACTTAGACCCACATGCAGCTGGACTCCTTGCGTTCGCTCTTTCTGAACAACCGTATATATCTCCCTACCCGGAATCTGGGAGAAATTGAAAATAGGACCCCAGAAAATGCATACAGAGCCCCTTTCACACATCAAAAATTGCCCGCAAAGGAAGCCTTTGGGTACAACTGAACTCCCCAGGGGAGCCTTTACGCAGCCCCACATGCAACTGGACTCTCTGTGTTCGCTCTTTCTGAACAGCACTAAATATCTCCCTACCAGGAATCTAAGAGGAATTGAAAATAGGACCCCAGAAATCGCGTACAGAGCCCCTTACGCACATCAAAAATTGCCCCCAAAGGAAGCCTTTGGGTACAACTGAACTCCCCAGGGGAGCCTTTACGCAGCCCCACATGCAACTGGACTCTCTGTGTTCGCTCTTACTGAACAGCCCTAAATACAGCCCTACCTGGAATCTGAGAGGAATTGAAAATAGGACCCCAGAAAACGTGTACAAGTCCCATTTTGCCCTTCAAAAATAGCCCCCAAAGGAAGCCTTTGGGTACAACTGAACTCCCCAGGGGAGCCTTTACGCAGCCCCACATGCAACTGGACTCTCTGTGTTCGCTCTTTCTGAACAACCCTAAATACATCCCTACCCGGAATCTGAGATGAATTGAAAATAGGACCCCAGAAATCGCGTACAGAGCCCCTTTCACCCGTCAAAAATTTCCCCCAAAGGAAGCCTTTGGGTACAACTGAACTCCCCAGGGGAGCCTTTACGCAGCCCCACATGCAACTGGACTCTCTGTGTTCGCTCTTTCTGAACAGCGCTAAATATCTCCCTACCCGGAATCTGAGAGGAATTGAAAATACGACCCCAGAAAACGTGTACAAGGCCCATTTTGCCCATGAAAAATTGCCCAAAAAGGAAGCCTTTGGGTACAACTAAACTCCCCAGGGGAGTCTTTACGCAGCCCCACATGCAGCTGGACTCTCTGTGTTCGCTCTTTCTGAACAGCACTAAATATCTCCCTATCCTGAATCTGAGAGGAATTGAAAATAGGACCCCAGAAATCGCGTACAGAGCCCCTTACGCACATCAAAAATTGCCCCCAAAGGAAGCCTTTGGGTACAACTGAACTCCCCAGGGGAGCCTTTACGCAGCCCCACATGCAACTGGACTCTCTGTGTTCGCTCTTTCTGAACAACTCTAAATACAGCCCTACCCGGAATCTAAGAGGAATTGAAAATACGACCCCAGAAAACGTGTACAAGGCCCATTTTTCCCATCAAAAATTGCCCCCAAAGGAAGTCTTTCGGTATAACTGAACTCCCCAGGGGCGCCTTCACTTAGACCCACATGCAGCTGGACTCCTTGCGTTCGCTCTTTCTGAACAACCGTATATATCTCCCTACCCGGAATCTGGGAGAAATTGAAAATAGGACCCCAGAAATCGCGTACAGAGCCCCTTACTCACATCAAAAATTGCCCCCAAAGGAAGCCTTTGGGTACAACTGAACTCCCCAGGGGAGCCTTTACGCAGCCCCACATGCAACTGGACTCTCTGTGTTCACTCTTTCTTAAAAACCCTAAATACATACTTACCCGGAATCTGAGAGAAAATGAAAATAGGACCCCAGAAAATGCATACAGAGCCCCTTTCACACATCAAAAATTGCCCGCAAAGGAAGCCTTTGGGTACAACTGAACTCCCCAGGGGAGCCTTTACGCAGCCCCACATGCAACTGGACTCTCTGTGTTCGCGCTTTCTGAACAGCTCTAAATATCTCTCTACCCGGAATCTAAGAGGAATTGAAAATAGGACCCCAGAAAACGCGTACAGAGCCCCTTTTGCCCATCAAAAATTGCCCCCAAAGGAAGCCTTTGGGTACAACTGAACTCCCCAGGGGAGCCTTTACGCAGCCCCACATGCAACTGGACTCTCTGTGTTCGCTCTTTCTGAACAGCGCTAAATATCTCCCTACCCGGAATCTAAGAGGAATTGAAAATAGGACCCCAGAAAACGTGTACAAGGCCCATTTTTCCTATCAAAAATTGCCCCGAAAGGAAGCCTTTGGGTACAACTGAACTCCCCAGGGGAGCCTTTATGCAGCCCCACATGCAACTGGACTCTCTGTGTTCGCTCTTTCTGAAGAACCCCAAATATCTCCCTATCCGGAATCTGAGAGGAATTGAAAATAGGACCCCAGAAAACGCCTACATATCCCATTTTGCCCATCAAAAATTGCCCCCAAAGGAAGCCTTTGGGTACAACTGAACTCCCCAGGGGAGCCTTTACGCAGCCCCACATGCAACTGGACTCTCTGTGTTCGCGCTTTCTGAACAGCGCTAAATATCTCTCTACCCGGAATCTAAGAGGAATTGAAAATAGGACCCCAGAAAACGCGTACAGAGCCCCTTTTGCCCATCAAAAATTGCCCCCAAAGGAAGCCTTTGGGTACAACTGAACTCCCCAGGGGAGCCTTTACGCAGCCCCACATGCAACTGGACTCTCTGTGTTCGCTCTTTCTGAAGAACCCCAAATATCTCCCTATCCGGAATATGCGAGGAATTGAAAATAGGACCCCAGAAAACGCCTACATAGCCCATTTTGCCCATCAAAAATTGCCCCCAAAGGAAGCCTTTGGGTACAACTGAACTCCCCAGGGGAGCCTTTACGCAGCCCCACATGCAACTGGACTCTCTGTGTTCGCTCTTTCTGATCAGTCCTAAATACAGCCCTACCTGGAATCTGAGAGGAATTGAAAAGAGGACCCCAGAAAACGCCTACAAAGTCCCTTTTGCCCATCAAAAATTGCCCCCAAAGGAAGCCTTTGGGTACAACTGAACTCCCCAGGGGAGCCTTTACGCAGCCCCACATGCAACTGGACTCTCTGTGTTCGCTCTTTCTGAACAGCCCTAAATACAGCCCTACCTGGAATCTGAGAGGAATTGAAAATAGGACCCCAGAAAACGTGTACAAGTCCCATTTTGCCCATCAAAAATAGCCCCCAAAGGAAGTCTTTGGGTACAACTGAACTCCCCAGGGGAGCCTTTACGCAGCCCCACATGCAACTGGACTCTCTGTGTTCGCTCTTTCTTAAAAACCCTAAATACATACCTACCCGGAATCTGAGAGAAAATGAAAATAGGACCCCAGAAAATGCATACAGAGCCCCTTTCACACATCAAAAATTGCCCGCAAAGGAAGCCTTTGGGTACAACTGAACTCCCCAGGGGAGCCTTTACGCAGCCCCACATGCAACTGGACTCTCTGTGTTCGCGCTTTCTGAACAGCTCTAAATATCTCTCTACCCGGAATCTAAGAGGAATTGAAAATAGGACCCCAGAAAACGCGTACAGAGCCCCTTTTGCCCATCAAAAATTGCCCCCAAAGGAAGCCTTTGGGTACAACTGAACTCCCCAGGGGAGCCTTTACGCAGCCCCACATGCAACTGGACTCTCTGTGTTCGCTCTTTCTGAAGAACCCCAAATATCTCCCTACCCGGAATCTAAGAGGAATTGAAAATAGGACCCCAGAAAACGCGTACAGAGCCCCATTCGCCCATCAAAAATTGCCCCCAAAGGAACCCTTTGGGGACAACTGAACTCCCCAGGGGAGCCTTTACGCAGCCCCACATGCAACTGGATTCTCTGTGTTCGCTTTTTCTGAACAGCCCTAAATACAGCCCTACCTGGAATCTGAGAGGAACTGAAAATAGGACCCAGAAAACGTGTACAAGGCCCATTTTGCCCATCAAAAATTGCCCCCAAAGGAAGCCTTTGGGTACAACTGAACTCCCCAGGGGAGCCTTTACGCAGCCCCACATGCAACTGGACTCTCTGTGTTCGCTCTTTCTGAAGAACCCCAAATATCTCCCTATCCGGAATCTGAGAGGAATTGAAAATAGGACCCCAGAAAACGCCTACATAGCCACTTTTGCCCATCAAAAATTGCCCCCAAAGGAAGCCTTTGGGTACAACTGAACTCCCCAGGGGAGCATTTACGCAGCCCCACATGCAACTGGACTCTCTGTGTTCGCTCTTTCTGAACAGCGCCAAATATCTCCCTACCCGGAATCTAAGAGGAATTGAAAATACCACCCCAGAAAACGTGTACAAGGCCCATTTTGCCCATCAAAAATTGCCCCCAAAGGAAGCCTTTGGATACAACAGAGCTCCCCAGGGGAGCCTTCACTTAGCCCCACATGCAGCTGGACTCCTTGCGTTCGCTCTTTCTGAACAACCCTATATATCTCCCTACCCGGAATCTGAGAGAAATTGAAAATAGGACCTCAGATATCGCGTACAGAGCCCCTTACGCACATCAAAAATTGCCCCGAAAGGAAGCTTTTGGGTACAAATTAACTCCCCAGGGGAGCCTTTACGCAGCCCCACATGCAACTGGACTCTCTGTGTTCACTCTTTCTTAAAAACCCTGAATACATACCTACCCGGAATCTGAGAGAAAATGAAAATAGGACCCCAGAAAACGCATACAGAGCCCCTTTCACACATCAAAAATTGCCCCCAAAGGAAGCCTTTGGGTACAACTGAACTCCCCAGGGGAGCCTTTACGCAGCCCCACATGCAATTGGACTCTCTGTGTTCTCTCTTTCTTAAAAAACATAAATACATACCTACCCGGAATCTGAGAGAAAAAAAAATAGGACCCCAGAAAATGCATACAGAGCCCCTTTCACACATCAAAAATTGCCCCCAAAGGAAGCCTTTGGGTAAAACTGAACTCCGCAGGGGAGCCTTTACACAGCCCCACATGCAACTGGACTCTCTGTGTTCGCTCTTTCTGAACAACCCTAAAGACATCCCTACCCGGAATCTGAGAGGAATTGAAAATAGGACCCCAGAAATCGCGTACAGAGCCTCTTTCACCCATCAAAAATTGCCCGCAAAGGAAGCCTTTGGGTACAACTGAACTCTCCAGGGGAGCATTTACGCAGCCCCACATGCAACTGGACTCTCTGTGTTCGCTCTTTCTGAACAGCGCTAAATATCTCCCTACCCGGAATCTAAGAGGAATTGAAAATACCACCCCAGAAAACGTGTACAAGGCCCATTTTGCCCATGAAAAATTGCCCCCAAAGGAAGTCTTTGGGTACAACTGAACTCCCCAGGGGAGCCTTCACTTACCCCACATGCAGCTGGACTTCTTGCGTTCGCTCTTTCTGAACAACCCTATATATCTCCCTACCCGGAATCTGAGAGAAATTGAAAATAAGACCACAGAAATCGCGTACATAGCCCCTTACGCACATCAAAAATTGCCCCCAAAGGAAGCTTTTGGGTACAACTGAACTCCCCAGGGGAGCCTTTACGCAGCCCCACATGCAATTGGACTCTCTGTGTTCGCTTTTTCTGAACAGCCCTAAATACAGCCCTACATGAAATCTGAGAGGAATTGAAAATAGGACCCCAGAAAACGTGTACAAGGCCGATTTTTCCCATCAAATATTGCCCCCAAAGGAAGCCTTTGGGTACAACTGAACTCCCCAGGGGAGCCTTTACGCAGCCCCACATGCAACTGGACTCTCTGTGTTCGCTTTTTCTGAACAGCCTTAAATACAGCCCTACCTGGAATCTGAGAGGAATTGAAAATAGGACCCCAGAAAACGTGTACAAGGCCCATTTTGCCCATCAAAAATTGCCCCCCAAAGGAAGCCTTTGGGTACAACTGAACTCCCCAGGGGAGCCTTTACGCAGCCCCACATGCAACTGGACTCTCTGTGTTCGCTCTTTCTGAACAGTGCCAAATATCTCCCTACCCGGAATCTAAGAGGAATTGAAAATACCACCCCAGAAAACGTGTACAAGGCCCATATTGCCCATCAAAAATTGCCCCCAAAGGAAGCCTTTGGATACAACTGAGCTCCCCAGGGGAGCCTCCACTTAGCCCAACATGCAGCTGGACTCCTTGCGTTCGCTCTTTCTGAACAACCCTATATATCTCCTTACCCGGAATCTGAGAGAAATTGAAAATAGGACCTCAGAAATGGCGTACAGAGCCCCTTACGCACATCAAAAATTGCCCCGAAAGGAAGCTTTTGGGTACAACTTAAATCCCCAGGGGAGCCTTTACGCAGCCCCACATGCAACTGGACTCTCTGTGTTCACTCTACTTAAAAAACCTGAATACATACCTACCCGGAATCTGAGAGAAAATGAAAATAGGACCCCAGAAAATGCATACAGAGCCCCTTTCACACATCAAAAATTGCCCCCAAAGGAAGCCTTTAGGTACAACTGAACTCCCCAGGGGAGCCTTTACGCAGTCCCACATGCAACTGGACTCTCTGTGTTCGCTCTTTCTGAACAGCCCTAAATACAGCCCTACCTGGAATCTGAGAGGAATTGAAAATAGGACCCCGGAAAACATGTACAAGGCCCATTTTGCCCATCAAAAATTGCCCCCAAAGGAAGCCTTTGGGTACAACTGAACTCCCCAGGGGAGCCTTTACGCAGCCCCACATGCAACTGGACTCTCTGTGTTCGCTCTTTCTGAACAGCGCCAAAAATCTCCCTACCCGGAATCTAAGAGGAATTCAAAATACCACCCTAGAAAACGTGTACAAGGCCCATATTGCCCATCAAATATTGCCCCCAAAGGAAGCCTTTTGGGTAAAACTGAACTCCCCAGGGGAGCCTTTACGCAGCCCCACATGCAACTGGACTCTCTGTGTTCGCTCTTTCTGAAGAACCCCAAATATCTCCCTATCCGGAATCTGAGAGGAATTGAAAATAGGACCCCAGTAAACGTGTACAGAGCCCCTTTTGCCCATCAAAAATTGCCCCCAAAGGAAGCCTTTGGGTACAACTGAACTCCGCAGGGGAGCCTTTACGCAGCCCCACATGCAACTGGACTCTCTGTGTTCGCTCTTTCTGAACAACCCTAAAGACATCCCTACCCGGAATCTGAGAGGAATTGAAAATGGGACCCCAGAAATCGCGTACAGAGCCTCTTTCACCCATCAAAAATTGCCCCCAAAGGAAGCCTTTGGGTACAACTGAACTCCCCAGGGGAGCCTTTACGCAGCCCCACATGCAACTGGACTCTCTGTGTTCGCTCTTTCTGAACAGCGCCAAATATCTCCCTACCCGGAATCTAAGAGGAATTGAAAATACCACCCCAGAAAACGTGTACAAGGCCCATTTTGCCCATGAAAATTTGCCCCCAAAGGAAGTCTTTGGGTACAACTGAACTTTCCCGGGGGAGCCTTCACTTATCCCACATGCAGCTGGACTCCTTGCATTCGCTCTTTCTGAACAACCCTATATATCCCCCTACCCGGAATCTGAGAGAAATTGAAAATAGGACCACAGAAATCGCGTACATAGCCCCTTACGCACATCAAAAATTGCCCCGAAAGGAAGCTTTTGGGTACAACTGAACTCCCCAGGGGAGCCTTTACGCAGCCCCCCGTGCAACTGGACTCTCTGTGTTCACTCGTTCTGAACAATGCAAAATATCTCCCTAACAGGAATCTGAAGGAATTTAAAATAAGACCCCAGAAATGGTGTACAGATCCCATTTCAACCATCAAAAATTGCCCCCAAAGGAAGCCTTTGGGTACAACTGAACTCCCCAGGGAAACCTTTACGCAGCCACACATGCAACTGGACTCTCTGTGTTCGCTCTTTCTGAAAAACGCTAAATATCTCCCTACCCGGAATCTGAGAGGAATTTAAAATACGACCCCGGAAATCACGTACAGAGCCCCTTTTGCCCATCAAAAATTGCCCCCAAAGGAAGCCTTTGGGTACAACTGAACTCCCCAGGGAGCCTTTATGCAGCCCCACATGCAACTGGACTCTCTGTGTTCGCTCTTTCTGAACAGCCCTAAATACAGCCCTACCTGGAATGTGAGAGGAATTGAAAATAGGTCCCCGGAAATCGTGTACAGAGCCCCTTTCGCCCATCAAAAATTGACCCGAAAGGAAGTCTTTGGGTACAACTGAACTCCCCAGGGGAGCCTTCATGCAGACCGACATGCAACTGGACACTCAGTGTTAACTCTTTCTTAAAAACCCTAAGTACATCCCTACCCGGAATCTGAGAGAAATGAAAATAGGACCCCAGAAAACGCGTACAAGGCGCTTTTTTGCCCATCAAAAATTGCCCCCAAAGGAAGCCTTTGGGTACAACTGAACTCCCCAGGGTTAGCCTTCACTCAGCCCCACATGCAGCTGGAGTCTCTGTGTTCGCTCTTTCTGAACAATGCTAAATATCTCCCTACCAGGAATCTGAAGGAATTTAAAATAAGACCCCAGAAAATGCATACAGAGCCCAATTCAACCATCAAAAATTGCCCCACAGGAAGCCTTTGGGTACAACTGAACTCCCCAGGGGAGCCTTTACGCAGCCCCACATTCAACTGGACTCTCTGTGTTCGCTCTTTCAGAACAACCCTAAATACAGCGCTACCTGGAATCTGAGAGGAATTGAAAATAGGACCGCAGAAAACGTGTACAAGGCCCATTTTGCCCATCAAAACTTACCTCCAAAGGTAGCCTTTGGGTACAACTGAACTCCCCAGGGGAACCTTTACGCAGCACCACATGCAACTGGACTCTCTGTGTTAGCTCTTTCTGAACAACGCTAATATCTCCCTTACCGGAATCTGAGAGAAAATAGGACCCCAGAAAACGCATACACGGCCCATTTTACCCTTCAAAAAGTGCCGCCAAAGGAAGACTTTGGGTACAACTGAACTCCCCAGGGGAGCCTTTACGCAGAGTCACATGCAAATGTATTCTCTGTGTTCGCTCTTTCTGAAGAACCCTAAAGACATCCCTACCCGGAATCTGAGAGGAATTGAAAATTGGACCCCAGAAATCGGGTACAGAGCCCCTTACGCAAATCAAAAATTGCCCGAAAGGTAGCCTTTGGGTACAACTGAACTCCCCAGGGGAGCCTTTACGCAGCCCCACATGCAACTGGACTCTCTGTGTTCGCTCTTTCTGAAGAACCCTAAATACAGCCCTACCTGGAATCTGAGAAGAATTTAAAATAGGAACCCAGAAAACGCATACAAGGCCCATTTTGCCCATCAAAAATTGGCCCCAAAGGAAGCCTTTGGGTACAACTGAACTCCCCAGGGGAACCTTTACGCAGCCCCACATGCAACTGGACTCTCTGTGTTCGCTCTTTCTGAACAACCCTAAATATCTCCCTACCCGAAATCTGAGAGGAATTGAAAAAAGGACCCAAGAAAATGCGTACAGAGCCCCTTACGCACATCAAAAATTGCCCCCAAAGGAAGCCTTAAGGTACAACTGAACTCCAAAGGGGAGCCGTCACGAAGCCCCACATGCAGCTGGACTCTCTGTGTTCGCTCTTTCTGAACAACCCTAAATATCTCCCTACACGGAATCTGAGAGGAATTGAAAATAGGACCGCAGAAAACTTGTACAAGGCCCATTTTCCCATCAAAAATTGCCCCCAAAGTAAATCTTTGGGTACAACTGAACTCCCCAGGGGAGGCTTTACGCAGCCCCACATGCAACTGGACTCTATGTGTTCGCACTTTCTGAACAATGCTATATATCTCCCTAACCGGAATCTGAAGGAATTGAAAATAGGACCCCAGAAATGGCGTACAGAGCCCATTTCAACCATCAAAAATTGCCCCCAAAGGAAGCCTTTGGGTACAACTGAACTCCCCAGGGAACCTTTACGCAGCCCCACATGCAACTGGACTCTCTGTGTTCGCTTTTTCTGAACAGCCCTAAATACAGCCCTACCTGGAATCTGAGAGGAATTGAAATTAGGTCCCCGGTAATCGTGTACAGATCCCATATCGCCCATCAAAAATTGCCCCCAAAGGAAGCCTTCGGGTACAACTGTACTCCCCAGGGGAGCCTTTACGCAGCCCCACATGCAACTGGACACTCAGTGTTAACTCTTTCTTAAAAACCCTAAGTACATCCCTACCCGGACCCCAGAAAACGCGTACAGAGACACTTTCACCCATCAAAAATTGCCCCCAAAGGAAGCCTTTGGGTAAAACTGAACTCCAAAGGGGAGCCGTCACGCAGCCCCACATGCAGCTGGACTCTCTGTGTTCGCTCTTTCTGAACAATGCTAAATATCTCCCTACCCGGAATCTGAGAGTAATTGAAAAAAGGACCCCAGAAAATGCGTACAGAGCCCCTTACGCACATCAAAAATTGCCCCAGAAGGAAGCCTTTGAGTACAACTGAACTATCCAGGGGAGCCTTTACGCAGCCCCACATGCAACTGGACTCTCTGTGTTCGCTCTTTCTGAAGAACGCTAAAGACATCCCTACCCGGAATCTAAGAGGAATTGAAAATAGGACCCCAGAAATCGCGTACAGAGCCCCTTTCACCCGTAAAAAATTGCCCCCAAAGGAAGCCTTTGGGTACAACTGAACTCCCCAGGGGAGCCTTTACGCAGCCCCACATGCAACTGATCTCTCTGTGTTCGCTGTTTCTAAACAAACATAAATATCTCCCTACCCGGAATTTGAGATTAATTGAAAAAAGGACCCCAGAAAACGTGTACAAGTCCCATTTTGCCCATCAAAAATTGCCCCCAAAGGAAGCCTTTGGGTACAACTGAACTCCGCAGGGGAGCCTTTACGCAGCCCCCCATGCAACTGGACTCTCTGTGTTAACTCTTTCTTAAAAAACCTAAGTACATCCCCACCCGGAATCTGAGAGAAATGAAAATAGGACCCCAGAAAACGCGTACAGATCCCCTTTCACCCATCAAAAATTGCCCCCAAATGAAGTCTTCGGGTACAACTGTACTCCCCAGGGGAGCATTTACGCAGCCCCACATGCAACTGGACTCTCTGTGTTCGCTCTTTCTGAAAAATCTAAATATCTCCCTACCCGGAATATGATGGAATTTAAAATAAGACCCCAGAAAAGGCATAGAGAGCCCAATTCAACCATCAAAAATTGCCCCAAAGCAAGTCTATGGGTAGAAGAGAACTCCCCAGGGGAGCCTTTACGCAGCCCCACATGCAACTGGACTCTCTGTGTTCGCTCTTTCTGAACAGCCCTAAATACAGCCCTAAATGGAATCTGAGAGGAATTGAAAATAGGACCGGAGAAAACGTGTACAAGGCTAATTTTGCCCATTAAAACTTGCCCCCAAAGGAAGCCTTTGGGTACAACTGAACTCCCCAGGGGAGCCTTTACGCAGCCCTACATGACACTGGACTCTCTGTGTTCGCTCTTTCTGAACAACCCTAAATATCTCCCTACCCGGAATCTGAGAGGAATTGAAAATAGGACCCCAGAAATGGCGTACAGGGCCCATTTCAACCATCAAAAATTGCCCCAGAAGGAAGCCTTTGAGTACAACTGAACTCCCCAGGGGAGCCTTTACGCAGCCCCACATGCAACTGGACTCTCTGTGTTCGCTGTTTCTAAACAAACATAAATATCTCCCTACCCGGAATTTGAGAGGAATTGAAAAAAGGACCCCAGAAAATGCGTACAGAACCCCTTACGCACATTAAAAATTGCCCCAGAAGGAAGCCTTTGGGTACAACAGAACTCCCCAGGGGAGTCTTTACGCAGCCCCACATGCAACTGGACTCTCAGTGTTAAATCTTTCTTAAAAACCCTAAGTACATCCCTACCCGGAAACTGAGAGGAAATGTACATAGGACCCCAGAAAACGCGTACAGAGACACTTTCACCCATCAAAAATTGCCCCCAAAGGAAGCCTTTGGGTACAACTGAACTCCAAAGGGGAGCCGTCACGCAGCCCCACATGCAGCTGGACTCTCTTTGTTCGCTCTTTCTGAACAACCCTAAATATCTCCCTACCCGGAATCTGTAGGAATTTAAAATAATACCCCAGAAAATGTGTACAGAGCCCATTTCAACCATCAAAAATTGCCCCCAGAGAAAGCCTTTGGGTATAATTGAACTCCCCAGGGGAGCCTTTACGCAAACCCACATGCAACTGGACTCTCTTTGTTCGCTCTTTCTGAACAACCCTAAATATCTCCCTACCCGGAATCTGAGAGGAATTGAAAATAGGACCCCAGAAAACGTGTACAAGGCCCATTTTGCCCATCAAAAATTGCCCCCAAAGGAAGCCTTTGGGTACAACTGAACTCCCCAGGGGAGCCTTTACGCAGCCCCACATGCTACTGGACTCTCTGCGTTCGCTTTTTCTGAACAGCCCTAAATACATCCCTACCTGGAATCGAGAGGAATTGAAAATAGGACCCCAGAAAACGTGTACAAGGCCCATTTTTCCCATCAAAAATTACCCCCAAAGGAAGCCTTTGGGTACAACTGAACTCCCCAGCGGAGCCTTCATGCAGCCCGACATGCAACTGGACTCTCATTGTTAACACTTTCTTAAAAACCCTAAGTACATCCCTACCCGGAATCTGAGAGAAATGAAAATAGGACCCCAGAAAACGCGTACAGAGCCCCTTTCACCCATCAAAAATTGCCCCCAAAGGAAGCCTTCGGGTACAACTGTACTCCCCAGGGGAGCATTTACGCAGCCCCACATGCAACTGGACTCTCTGTGTTCGCTCTTTCTGAAATACGCTAATATCTCCCTAACCGGAATCTGAGAGGAATTTAAAATAGGACCCCAAAAAAAAACATACAAGGCCAAATTTGCCCATAAAAAATGGCCCCCAAAGGAAGCCTTTGGGTACAACTGAACGCCCCAGGGGAGCCTTTACGCAGCCCGACATGCAACTGGACTCTCAGTGTTAAATCTCTTAAAAACTAAAAAGTATATCCCTACCCGGAATCTAAGAGGAATTGAAAATCGGACCGCAGAATTCGTGTACAAGGCCCATTTTGCCTATCAAAAATTGCCCCCAAAGGAAGCCTTTCGGTACAGCTGAACTACCCAGGGTAGCCTTTACGCAGCCCTACATGCAACTGGACTCTCAGTGTTAACTCTTTCTTAAAAACCCCAACTACATCCCTACCCGGAAACTGAGAGAAATGAAAATAGGACCCCAGAAAACGCGTACAGAGCCCCTTTCAACCATAAAAAATTGCCCCCAAAGGAAGCCATTGGGTACAACTGAACTCTCCAGGGGAGCCTTTACGCAGCCCCACATTCAACTGGACTCTCTGTGTTCCCTCTTTCTTAAAAATGCTAAATATCTCCCTACCCGGAATCTGAGAGGAATTGAAAATAGGACCCCAGAAATCCCGTACAGAGCCCCTTTCGCCCATCAAAAATTGCCCCCAAATGAAGCCTTTGGGTACAACTGAACTGCCCAGGGGAGCCTTTACGCAGCCCCACATGCAACTGGACTCTCTGTGTTCGCTCTTTCTGAATAACCCTAAATACGTCCCTTCCCGGTATGTGAGAGGAATGTAAAATAGGACCCCAGAAACCGCGTACAGAGCCCCTTTCGCATATCAAAAATTGCCCCCAAAGAAAGCCTTTGTTACAACTGAACTCCCCAGGGGAGCCTTTACGTAGCCCCACATGCAACTGGACTCTCTGTGTTCGCTCTTTCAGATCAACCCTGAATACATCCCTACCTGGAATCTGAGACGAATTGAAAATAGGACCCCAGAAAATGCATACAGAGCCCCTTTCAACCATCAAGAATTGCCCCCAAAGGAAGCCTTTGGGTACAACTGAACTCCCCAGGGGAGCCTTTACGCAGCCCCACATGCAACTGGACTCTCTGTGTTCGCTCTTTCTGAACAACGCTAATATCTCCCTTACCGGAATCTGAGAGGAATTGAAAATAGTACCCTAGAAAACGCATACAAGGCCCATTTTGCCCATCAATAATTGCCGCCAAAGGAAGCCTTTAGGTACAACTGAACTCCCCAGGGGAGCCTTTACGCAGCCCCACATGCAACTGGACTCTCTGTGTACGCTCTTTCTGAACAACCGCAAATATCTCCCTACCCGGAATCTGAGAGGAACTGAAAATAGGACCCAAGAAATCGCGTACAGAGCCCCTTTCACCCATCAAAAATTGCCCCCAATGGAAGCCTTTGGGTACAACTGTACTCCCCAGGGGAGCTTTTACGCAGCCCAACATGCAACTGGACTCTCTGTGTTTGCTCTTTCTGAAGAACGCTAAAGACATTCCTACCCGGAATCTGAGAGGAATTGAAAATAGGACCCCAGAAACCGCGTACAGAGCCCCTTTCACCCGTCAAAAATTGCCCCCAAAGGAAGCTCTTGGGTACAACTGAACTCCCCAGGGGAGCCTTTACGCAGCCCCACATGCAACTGGACTCTCTGTGTTCGCTGTTTCTAAACAAACATAAATATCTCCCTACCCGGAATTTGAGAGGAATTGAAAAAAGGACCCCAGAAAATGCGTACAGAGCCCCTTACGCACATCAAAAATTGCCCCAGAATGAAGCCTTTGGGTCCAACTGAACTCCCCAGGGGAGTCTTTACGCAGCCCCACATGCAACTGGACTCTCAGTGTTAAATCTTTCTTAAAAACCCTAAGTACATCCCTACCCGGAAACTGAGAGGAGATGAAAATAGGACCCCAGAAAACGCGTACAGAGCCCCTTTCACCCATAAAATATTGCCCCCAAAGGAAGCCTTTGGGTACAACTGAACTCCCCAGGGGAGCCTTTACGCAGCCCCACATGCAACTGGACTCTCTGTGTTCGCTCTTTCTGAACAACCCTAAATATCTCCCTAGCCGGAATCTGAGAGGAATTGAAAATAGGACCCCAGAAAATGCGTACATAGCCCCTTTCAACCATAAAAAAATGGCCCCCAAAGGAAGCCTTTGGGTACAGCTGAACTCCCCAGGGGAGCCTTCACGCAGCCCCACATGCAGCTGGACTCTCTGTGTTCGCTCTTTCTGAACAATGCTAAATATCTCCCTAAAGGGAATCTGATGGAATTTAAAATAAGACCACAGAAAACGCGTAGGAAGCCTTTGGGTACAACTGAACTCCCCAGGGGAGCCTTTACGCAGCCCCACATGCAACCAGACTCTCTGTGTTCGCTCTTTCTGAAATACGCTAATATCTCCCTAACCGGAATCTGAGAGGAATTTAAAATAGGACCCCAGAAAAAACATACAAGGCCAATTTTGCCCATAAAAAATTGCCCCCAAAGGAAGCCTTTGGGTACAACTGAACGCCCCAGGGGAGCCTTTACGCAGCCCGACATGCAACTGGACTCTCAGTGTTAAATCTCTTAAAAACTAAAAAGTATATCTCTACCCGGAATCTAAGAGGAATTGAAAATAGGACGGCAGAAATCGTGTACAAGGCCCATTTTGCCTATCAAAAATTGCCCCGAAAGGAAGCCTTTGGGTACAGCTGAACTACCCAGGGCAGCCTTTACGCAGCCCTACATGCAACTGGACTCTCAGTGTTAACTCTTTCTTAAAAACCCCAACTACATCCCTACCTGGAAACTGAGAGAAATGAAAATAGGACCCCAGAAAACACGTACAGAGCCCCTTTCAACCATAAAAAAATTGCCCCCAAAGGAAGCCATTGGGTACAACTGAACTCTCCAGGGGAGCCTTTACGCAGCCCCACATTCAACTGGACTCTCTGTGTTCCCTCTTTCTTAAAAATGCTAAATATCTCCCTACCCGGAATCTGAGAGGAATTGAAAATAGGACCCCAGAAATCCCGTACAGAGCCCCTTTCGCCCATCAAAAATTGCCCCCAAAGGAAGCCTTTGGGTACAACTGAACTGCCCAGGGGAGCCTTTGAGCAGCCCCACATGCAACTGAACTCTCTGTGTTCGCTCTTTCTGAACAACCCTAAATACGTCCCTTCCCGGAATCTGAGAGGAATTGAAAATAGGACCCCAGAAACCGCGTACAGAGCCCCTTTCGCATATCAAAAATTGCCCCCAAAGAAAGCCTTTGTTACAACTGAACTCCCCAGGGGAGCCTTTACGTAGCCCCACATGCAACTGGACTCTCTGTGTTCGCTCTTTCTGATCAACCCTGAATACATCCCTACCTGGAATCTGAGAGGAATTGAAAATAGGACCCCAGAAAATGCATACAGAGCCCCTTTCAACCATCAAGAATTGCCCCCAAAGGAAGCCTTTGGGTACAACTGAACTCCCCAGGGGAGCCTTTACGCAGCCCCACATGCAACTGGACTCTCTGTGTTCGCTCTTTCTGAACAATCCTAAATATCTCCCTACCCGGAATCTGAGAGGAATTGAAAATAGGACCCCAGAAAACGCGTACAGAGCCCCTTTCAACCATCAAAAATTGCCCCCAAAGGAAGCCTTTGGGTACAACTGAACTCCCCAGGGGAGCCTTCACGCAGCACCACATGCAACTGGACTCTCTGTGTTCGCTCTTTCTGAACAATCCTAAATATCTCCCTACCCGCAATCTGAGAGGAATTGAAAATAGGACCCCAGAAAACGCGTACAGAGCCCCTTTTGCCCATCAAAAATTGCCCCCAAAGGAAGCCTTTGGGTACAACTGAACTCCCCAGGGGAGCCTTCACGCAGCACCACATGCAACTGGACTCTCTGTGTTCGCTCTTTCTGAACAATCCTAATATCTCCCTTACCGGAATCTGAGAGGAATTGAAAATAGGACCCTAGAAAACGCATACAAGGCCCATTTTTGCCAACAATAATTGCCGCCAAAGGAAGCCTTTAGGTACAACTGAACTCCCCAGGGGAGCCTTTACGCAAACCCACATGCAACTGGACTCTCTGTGTTCGCTCTTTCTGAACAACCGCAAATATCTCCCTACCCGGAATCTGAGAGGAACTGAAAATAGGACCCAAGAAATCGCGTACAGAGCCCCTTTCACCCATCAAAAATTGCCCCCAGTGGAAGCCTTTGGGTACAACTTTACTCCCCAGGGGAGCCTTTACGCAGCCCCACATGCAACTGGACTCTCTGTGTTCGCTGTTTCTAAACAAACATAAATATCTCCTTACCCGGAATTTGAGAGGAATTGAAAAAAGGACCCCAGAAAATGCGTACAGAGCCCCTTACGCACATCAAAAATTGCCCCAGAAGGAAGCCTTTGGGTACAACTGAACTCCCCAGGGGAGTCTTTACGCAGCCCCCCATGCAACTGGACTCTCAGTGTTAAATGTTTCTTAAAAACCCTAAGTACATCCCTACCCGGAAACTGAGAGGAGATGAAAATAGGACCCCAGAAAATGCGTACAGAGCCCCTTTCACCCATAAAAAATTGCCCCCAAAGGAAGCCTTTGGGTACAACTGAACTCCCCAGGGGAGCCTTTACGCAGCCCCCCATGCAACTGGACTCTCTGTGTTCGCTTTTTCTGAACAGCCCTAAATACAGCCCTACCTGTAATCTGAGAGGAATTGAAAATAGGACCACAGAAAACATGTACGAGGCCAATTTTACCCATCAAAAATTGCCCCCAAGGAAGCCTTTGGGTACAACTGAACTCCCCAGGTGAGCCTTTACGCAGCCCCACATGCAACTGGACTCTCTGTGTTCGCTCTTTCTGAACAACCCTAAATACGTCCCTACCTGGAATCTGAGAGGAATTGAAAATAGGACCCCAGAAAACATGTACGAGGCCCATTTTGCCCATCAAAAATTGCCCCCAAAGGAAGCCTTTGGGTACAACTGAACTCCCCATGGGAGCCTTTACGCAGCCCCCCATGCAACTGGACTCTCTGTGTTCGCTCTTTCTTAAAAACCCTAAATACATACCTACCCGGAATCTGAGATAAAATTGAAAATAGGACCCCAGAAATCGCGTACAGAGCCCCTTTCACCCATCAAAAATTGCCCCCAAAGGAACCCTTTGGGGACAACTGAACTCCCCAGGGGAGCCTTTACGCAGCCCCACATGCAACTGGACTCTCTGTGTTCGCTTTTTCTGAACAGCCCTAAATACAGCCCTACCTGGAATCTGAGAGGAATTGAAAATAGGACCCCAGAAAACGTGTACAAGGCCCATTTTCCCCATCAAAAATTGCCCCCAAAGGAAGCCTTTAGGTACAACTGAACTCCCCAGGGGAGCCTTTACGCAAACCCACATGCAACTGGACTCTCTGTGTTCGCTCTTTCTGAACAACCGCAAATATCTCCCTACCCGGAATCTGAGAGGAACTGAAAATAGGACCCAAGAAATCGCGTACAGAGCCCCTTTCACCCATCAAAAATTGCCCCCAGTCGAAGCCTTTGGGTACAACTTTACTCCCCAGGGGAGCCTTTACGCAGCCCCACATGCAACTGGACTCTCTGTGTTCGCTGTTTCTAAACAAACATAAATATCTCCTTACCCGGAATTTGAGAGGAATTGAAAAAAGGACCCCAGAAAATGCGTACAGAGCCCCTTACGCACATCAAAAATTGCCCCAGAAGGAAGCCTTTGGGTACAACTGAACTCCCCAGGGGAGTCTTTACGCAGCCCCCCATGCAACTGGACTCTCAGTGTTAAATCTTTCTTAAAAACCCTAAGTACATCCCTACCCGGAAACTGAGAGGAGATGAAAATAGGACCCCAGAAAACGCGTACAGAGCCCCTTTCACCCATAAAAAATTGCCCCCAAAGGAAGCCTTTGGGTACAACTGAACTCCCCAGGGGAGCCTTTACGCAGCCCCCCATGCAACTGGACTCTCTGTGTTCGCTTTTTCTGAACAGCCCTAAATACAGCCCTACCTGTAATCTGAGAGGAATTGAAAATAGGACCACAGAAAACATGTACGAGGCCAATTTTACCCATCAAAAATTGCCCCCAAGGAAGCCTTTGGGTACAACTGAACTCCCCAGGTGAGCCTTTACGCAGCCCCACATGCAACTGGACTCTCTGTGTTCGCTCTTTCTGAACAACCCTAAATACGTCCCTACCTGGAATCTGAGAGGAATTGAAAATAGGACCCCAGAAAACATGTACGAGGCCCATTTTGCCCATCAAAAATTGCCCCCAAAGGAAGCCTTTGGGTACAACTGAACTCCCCATGGGAGCCTTTACGCAGCCCCCCATGCAACTGGACTCTCTGTGTTCGCTCTTTCTTAAAAACCCTAATTACATACCTACCCGGAATCTGAGATAAAATTGAAAATAGGACCCCAGAAATCGCGTACAGAGCCCCTTTCACCCATCAAAAATTGCCCCCAAAGGAACCCTTTGGGGACAACTGAACTCCCCAGGGGAGCCTTTACGCAGCCCCACATGCAACTGGACTCTCTGTGTTCGCTTTTTCTGAACAGCCCTAAATACAGCCCTACCTGGAATCTGAGAGGAATTGAAAATAGGACCCCAGAAAACGTGTACAAGGCCCATTTTCCCCATCAAAAATTGCCCCCAAAGGAAGCCTTTGGGTACAACTGAACTCCCCAGGGGAGCCTATACGCAGCCCCACATGCAACTGGACTCTCTGTGTTCGCTTTTTCTGAACAGCCCTATATATCCCCCTACCCGGAATCTGAGAGAAATTGAAAATAGGACCCCAGAAATCACGTACATAGCCCCTTACGCCCTTCAAAAATTGCCCCCAAAGGAAGCTTTTGGGTACAACTGAACTCCCCAGGGGAGCCTTTACGCAGCCCCCCATGCAACTGGACTCTCTGTGTTCGCTCCTTCTAAAGAACCACAAATACCATCAAAAATTGCCCCCAAAGGAAGCCTTTGGATACAACTGAACTCCCCATGGGAGCCTTTACGCAGACCCCCATGCAACTGGACTCTCTGTGTTCGCTCTTTCTGAACAACCCTATATATCTCCCTACCCGGAATCTGAGAGAAATTGAAAATAGGACCCCAGAAATGGCGTACAGAGCCCCTTACGCACATCAAAAATTGCCCCGGAAGGAAGCTTTTGGGTACAACTGAACTCCCCAGGGGAGCCTTTACACAGCCCCACATGCAACTGGACTCTCTGTGTTCACTCTTTCTTAAAAACCCTGATTACATACCTACCTGGAATCTGAGAGAAAATGAAAATTGGACCCCAGAAAATGCATACAGAGCCCCTTTCACACATCAAAAATTGCCCCCAAAGGAAGCCTTTGGGTACAACTGAACTCCCCAGGGGAGCCTTTACGCAGCCCCACATGCAACTGGACTCTCTGTGTTCGCTCTTTCTGAAGAACCCCAAATATCTCCCTATCCGGAATCTGAGAGGAATTGAAAATAGGACCCCAGAAAACGTGTACAAGGCCCATTTTGCCCATCAAAAATTGCCCCCAAAGGAAGCCTTTGGGTACAGCTGAACTCCCCAGGGGAGCATTTACGCAGCCCCACATGCAACTGGACTCTCTGTGTTCACTCTTTCTTAAAAAACCTAAATACATTCCTACCCGGAATCTGAGAGAAATTGAAAATAGGACCCCAGAAATCACGTACATAGCCCCTTACGCACATCAAAAATTGCCCCGAAAGGAAGCTTTTGGGTACAACTGAACTCCCCAGGGGAGCCTTTAGCAGCCCCCCATGCAACTGGACTCTCTGTGTTCGCTCCTTCTGAAGAACCCTAAATACCATCAAAAATTGCCCCCAAAGGAAGTCTTTGGGTACAACTGAACTCCCCAGGGGAGCCTTCACTTAGCCCCACATGCAGCTGGACTCCTTGCGTTCGCTCTTTCTGAACAACCCTAAATAGGTCCCTACCTGGAATCTGAGAGGAATTGAAAATAGGACCCCAGAAAACATGTACGAGGCCCATTTTGCCCATCAAAAATTGCCCCCAAAGGAAGCCTTTGGGTACAACTGAACTCCCCAGGGGAGCCTTTACGCAGCTCCACATGCAACTGGACTCTCTGTGTTCGCTCTTTCTGAACAACTCGAAATAGGTCCCTACCTGGAATCTGAGAGGAATTGAAAATAGGACCCCAGAAATCGCGTACAGAGCCCCTTTCACCCATCAAAAATTGCCCCCAAAGGAAGCCTTTGGGTACAACTGAACTCCCCAGGGGAGCATTTACGCAGCCCCACATGCAACTGGACTCTCTGTGTTCGCTCTTTCTGAAGAACCCCAAATATCTCCCTATCCGGAATCTGAGAGGAATTGAAAATAGGACCCCAGAAAACGTGTACAGAGCCCCTTTCACCCATCAAAAATTGCCCCCAAAGGAGGCCTTTGGGTACAAATAAACTCCCCAGGGGAGCCTTTACGCAGCCCCCACATGCAACTGGACTCTCTGTGTTCGCTCTTTCTGAACAGCGCCAAATATCTCCCTACCCTGAATCTAAGAGGAATTGAAAATACTACCCCAGAAAACGTGTACAAGGCCCATTTTTCAAATCAAAAATTGCCCACAGTGGAAGTCTTTGGGTACAACTGAACTCCCCAGGGGAGCCTTCACTTAGCCTCACATGCAGCTGGACTCCTTGCGTTCGCTCTTTCTGAACAACCATATATATCTACCTACCCGGAAGCTGAGAGGAATTGAAAATAGGACCCCAGAAATCGTGTACAGAGCCCCTTACGCACATCAAAAATTGCCCCGAAAGGAAGCTTTTGGGTACAACTTAACTCCCCAGGGGAGCCTTTACGCAGCCCCACATGCAACTGGACTCTCTGTGTTCACTCTTTCTTAAAAACCCTAAATACATACCTACCCGGAATCTGAGAGAAAATGAAAATAGGACCCCAGAAAACGTGTACAAGGCCCATTTTGCCCATCAAAAATTGCCCCCAAAGGAAGCCTTTGGGTACAACTGAACTCCGCAGGGGAGCCTTTACGCAGCCTGACATGCAACTGGACTCTCTGTGTTCGCTCTTTCTGAAGAACCCCAAATATCTCCCTATCCGGAATCTGAGAGGAATTGAAAATACGACCCCAGAAAACGTGTACAAGGCCCATTTTGCCCATCAAAAATTGCCCCCAAAGGAAGCCTTTGGGTACAACTGAACTCCCCAGGGGAGCCTTTACGCAGCCCCACATGCAGCTGGACTCTCTGTGTTCGCTTTTTCTGAACAGCCCTAAATACAGCCCTACCTGGAATCGAGAGGAATTGAAAATAGGACCCCAGAAAACGTGTACAAGGCCCATTTTGCCCATCAAAAATTGCCCCCAAAGGAAGCCTTTGGGTACAACTGAACTCCCCAGGGGAGCCTTTACGCAGCCCCACATGCAACTGGACTCTCTGTGTTCACTCTTTCTTAAAAACCCTAAATACATACCTACCCGGAATCTGAGAGAAAATTGAAAATAGGACCCCAGATAACGCGTACAGACCCCTTTCACACATTAAAAATTGCCCCCAAAGGAACCCTTTGGGTAAAACTTAACTCCCCAGGGGAGCCTTTACGCAGCCCCACATGCAACTGGACTCTCTGTGTTCGCTTTTTCTGAACAGCCCTAAATACAGCCCTACCTGGAATCTGAGAGGAATTGAAAATAGGACCCCAGAAAACGTGTAGAAGGCCCATTTTGCCCATCAAAAATTGCCCCCAAAGGAAGCCTTTGGGTACAACTGAACTCCCCAGGGGAGCCTTTACGCAGCCCCCCATGCAACTGGACTCTCTGTGTTCGCTCTTTCTGAAGAACCCCAAATATCTCCCTATCCGGAATCTGAGAGGAATTGAAAATAGGACCCCAGAAAACGTGTACAAGGCCCATTTTGCCCATCAAAAATTGCCCCCAAAGGAAGCCTTTGGGTACAACTGAACTCCCCAGGGGAGCCTTTACGCAGCCCGACATGCAACTGGACTCTCTGTGTTCGCTCTTTCTGAACAGTCCTAAAGACATCCCTACCCGGAAATTGAGAGGAATTGAAAATAGGACCCCAGAAATCGCGTACAGATCCCCTTTCACCCATCAGAAATTGCCCCCAAAGGAAGCCTTTGGGTACAACTTAACTTCCCAGGGGAGCCTTTACGCAGCCCCACATGCAACTGGACTCGCTGTGTTCGCTCTTTCTGAACAGCGCCAAATATCTCCCTACCCGGAATCTAAGAGGAATTGAAAATACGACCCCAGAAAACGTGTACAAGGCCCATTTTGCCCATCAAAAATTGCACCCAAAGGAAGCATTTGGGTACAACTGAACTCCCCAGGGGAGCCTTCACTTAGCCCCACATGCAGCTGGACTCCTTGCGTTCGCTCTTTCTGAACAACCCTATATATCTTCCTACCCGGAATCTGAGAGAAATTGAAAATAGGACCCCAGAAATCGATTACAGAGCCCCTTACGCATATCAAAAATTGCCCCTAAAGGAAGCTTTTGGGTACAACTTAACTCCCCAGGGGAGCCTTTACACAGCCCCACATGCAACTGGACTCTCTGTGTTCACTCTTTCTTAAAAACCCTGAATACATACCTACCCGGAATCTGAGAGTAAATGAAAATTGGACCCCAGAAAATGCATACAGAGCCCCTTTCACCCATCAAAAATTGCCCCCAAAGGAAGCCTTTGGGTACAACTGAACTCCCCAGGGGAGCCTTTACGCAGCCCCAAATGCAACTGGACTCTCTGTGTTCTCTTTTTCTGAATAGCCCTAAATACAGCCCTACCTGGAATCTGAGAGGAATTGAAAATACGACCCCAGAAAACGTGTACAAGGCCCATTTTGCCCATCAAAAATTGCCCCCAAAGGAACTCTTTGGGTACAACTGAACTCCCCATGGGAGCCTTTACGCAGCCCCACATGCAGCTGGACTCCTTGCGTTCGCTCTTTCTGAACAACCCTATATATCTCCCTACCCGGAATCTGAGAAAAATAGAAAATAAGACCCCAGAAATCGCGTACAGAGCCCCTTACGCACATCAAAAATTGCCCCGAAAGGAAGCTTTTGGATACAACTTAACTCCCCAGGGGAGCCTTTACGCAGCCCCACATGCAACTGGACTCTCTGTGTTCGCTCTTTCTGAAGAACCCCAAATATCTCCCTATCCGGAATCTGAGAGGAATTGAAAATAGGACCCCAGAAAAAGCGTACAGAGCCCCTTTTGCCCATCAAAAATTGCCCCCAAAGGAAGCCTTTGGGTACAACTGAACTCCCCAGGGGAGCCTTTACGCAGCCCCACATGCAACTGGACTCTCTGTGTTCGCTCTTTCTGAACAACCCTAAAGGCATCCCTACCCGGAATCTGAGAGGAATTGAAAATAGGACCCCAGAAATCGCGTACAGAGCCCCTTTCACACATCAAAAATTGCCCCCAAAGGAAGCCTTTGGGTACAACTGAACTCCCCAGGGGAGCCTTCACTTAGCCCCACATGCAGCTGGACTCCTTGCGTTCGCTCTTTCTGAACAGCGCCAAATATCTCCCTACCCGGAATCTAAGAGGAATTGAAAATACCACCCTAGAAAACGTGTACAAGGCCCATATTGTCCATCAAAAATTGCCCCCAAAGGAAACCTTTGGGTACAACTGAACTCGCCAGGGGAGCCTTTACGCAGCCCGACATGCAACTGGACTCTCTGTGTTCGCTCTTTCTGAACAGTCCTAAAGACATCCCTACCCGGAAATTGAGAGGAATTGAAAATAGGACCCCAGAAATCGCGTACAGATCCCCTTTCACCCATCAAAAATTGCCCCCAAAGGAAGCCTTTGGGTACAACTTAACTTCCCAGGGGAGCCTTTACGCAGCCCCACATGCAACTGGACTCGCTGTGTTCGCTCTTTCTGAACAGCGCCAAATATCTCCCTACCCGGAATCTAAGAGGAATTGAAAATACGACCCCAGAAAACGTGTACAAGGCCCATTTTGCCCATCAAAAATTGCCCCCAAAGGAAGCCTTTGGGTACAACTGAACTCCCCAGGGGAGCCTTCACTTAGCCCCACATGCAGCTGGACTCCTTGCGTTCGCTCTTTCTGAACAACCCTATATATCTCCCTACCCGGAATCTGGGAGAAATTGAAAATAGGTCCCCAGAAATCGCGTACAGAGCCCCTTACTCACATCAAAAATTTCCCCGAAAGGAAGCTTTTGGGTAAAACTTAACTCCCCAGGGGAGCCTTTACGCAGCCCCACATGCAACTGGACTCTCTGTGTTCACTCTTTCTTAAAAACCCTAAATACATACCTACCCGGAATCTGAGAGAAAATGAAAATAGGACCCGAGAAAATGCATACAGAGCCCCTTTCACACATCAAAAATTGCCCGCAAAGGAAGCCTTTGGGTACAACTGAACTCCCCAGGGGAGCCTTTACGCAGCCCCACATGCAACTGGACTCTCTGTGTTCGCTCTTTCTGAACAACTCGAAATAGGTCCCTACCTGGAATCTGAGAGGAATTGAAAATAGGACCCCAGAAATCGCGTACAGAGCCCCTTTCACCCATCAAAAATTGCCCCCAAAGGAAGCCTTTGGGTACAACTGAACTCCCCAGGGGAGCATTTACGCAGCCCCACATGCAACTGGACTCTCTGTGTTCGCTCTTTCTGAAGAACCCCAAATATCTCCCTATCCGGAATCTGAGAGGAATTGAAAATACGACCCCAGAAAACGTGTACAGAGCCCCTTTCACCCATCAAAAATTGCCCCCAAAGGAGGCCTTTGGGTACAAATAAACTCCCCAGGGGAGCCTTTACGCAGCCCCCACATGCAACTGGACTCTCTGTGTTCGCTCTTTCTGAACAGCGCCAAATATCTCCCTACCCTGAATCTAAGAGGAATTGAAAATACTACCCCAGAAAACGTGTACAAGGCCCATTTTTCAAATCAAAAATTGCCCCCAGTGGAAGTCTTTGGGTACAACTGAACTCCCCAGGGGAGCCTTCACTTAGCCTCACATGCAGCTGGACTCCTTGCGTTCGCTCTTTCTGAACAACCATATATATCTACCTACCCGGAAGCTGAGAGGAATTGAAAATAGGACCCCAGAAATCGTGTACAGAGCCCCTTACGCACATCAAAAATTGCCCCGAAAGGAAGCTTTTGGGTACAACTTAACTCCCCAGGGGAGCCTTTACGCAGCCCCACATGCAACTGGACTCTCTGTGTTCACTCTTTCTTAAAAACCCTAAATACATACCTACCCGGAATCTGAGAGAAAATGAAAATAGGACCCCAGAAAACGTGTACAAGGCCCATTTTGCCCATCAAAAATTGCCCCCAAAGGAAGCCTTTGGGTACAACTGAACTCCGCAGGGGAGCCTTTACGCAGCCTGACATGCAACTGGACTCTCTGTGTTCGCTCTTTCTGAAGAACCCCAAATATCTCCCTATCCGGAATCTGAGAGGAATTGAAAATACGACCCCAGAAAACGTGTACAAGGCCCATTTTGCCCATCAAAAATTGCCCCCAAAGGAAGCCTTTGGGTACAACTGAACTCCCCAGGGGAGCCTTTACGCAGCCCCACATGCAGCTGGACTCTCTGTGTTCGCTTTTTCTGAACAGCCCTAAATACAGCCCTACCTGGAATCGAGAGGAATTGAAAATAGGACCCCAGAAAACGTGTACAAGGCCCATTTTGCCCATCAAAAATTGCCCCCAAAGGAAGCCTTTGGGTACAACTGAACTCCCCAGGGGAGCCTTTACGCAGCCCCACATGCAACTGGACTCTCTGTGTTCACTCTTTCTTAAAAACCCTAAATACATACCTACCCGGAATCTGAGAGAAAATTGAAAATAGGACCCCAGATAACGCGTACAGACCCCTTTCACACATTAAAAATTGCCCCCAAAGGAACCCTTTGGGTAAAACTTAACTCCCCAGGGGAGCCTTTACGCAGCCCCACATGCAACTGGACTCTCTGTGTTCGCTTTTTCTGAACAGCCCTAAATACAGCCCTACCTGGAATCTGAGAGGAATTGAAAATAGGACCCCAGAAAACGTGTAGAAGGCCCATTTTGCCCATCAAAAATTGCCCCCAAAGGAAGCCTTTGGGTACAACTGAACTCCCCAGGGGAGCCTTTACGCAGCCCCCCATGCAACTGGACTCTCTGTGTTCGCTCTTTCTGAAGAACCCCAAATATCTCCCTATCCGGAATCTGAGAGGAATTGAAAATAGGACCCCAGAAAACGTGTACAAGGCCCATTTTGCCCATCAAAAATTGCCCCCAAAGGAAGCCTTTGGGTACAACTGAACTCCCCAGGGGAGCCTTTACGCAGCCCGACATGCAACTGGACTCTCTGTGTTCGCTCTTTCTGAACAGTCCTAAAGACATCCCTACCCGGAAATTGAGAGGAATTGAAAATAGGACCCCAGAAATCGCGTACAGATCCCCTTTCACCCATCAGAAATTGCCCCCAAAGGAAGCCTTTGGGTACAACTTAACTTCCCAGGGGAGCCTTTACGCAGCCCCACATGCAACTGGACTCGCTGTGTTCGCTCTTTCTGAACAGCGCCAAATATCTCCCTACCCGGAATCTAAGAGGAATTGAAAATACGACCCCAGAAAACGTGTACAAGGCCCATTTTGCCCATCAAAAATTGCACCCAAAGGAAGCATTTGGGTACAACTGAACTCCCCAGGGGAGCCTTCACTTAGCCCCACATGCAGCTGGACTCCTTGCGTTCGCTCTTTCTGAACAACCCTATATATCTTCCTACCCGGAATCTGAGAGAAATTGAAAATAGGACCCCAGAAATCGATTACAGAGCCCCTTACGCATATCAAAAATTGCCCCTAAAGGAAGCTTTTGGGTACAACTTAACTCCCCAGGGGAGCCTTTACACAGCCCCACATGCAACTGGACTCTCTGTGTTCACTCTTTCTTAAAAACCCTGAATACATACCTACCCGGAATCTGAGAGTAAATGAAAATTGGACCCCAGAAAATGCATACAGAGCCCCTTTCACCCATCAAAAATTGCCCCCAAAGGAAGCCTTTGGGTACAACTGAACTCCCCAGGGGAGCCTTTACGCAGCCCCAAATGCAACTGGACTCTCTGTGTTCTCTTTTTCTGAATAGCCCTAAATACAGCCCTACCTGGAATCTGAGAGGAATTGAAAATACGACCCCAGAAAACGTGTACAAGGCCCATTTTGCCCATCAAAAATTGCCCCCAAAGGAACTCTTTGGGTACAACTGAACTCCCCATGGGAGCCTTTACGCAGCCCCACATGCAGCTGGACTCCTTGCGTTCGCTCTTTCTGAACAACCCTATATATCTCCCTACCCGGAATCTGAGAAAAATAGAAAATAAGACCCCAGAAATCGCGTACAGAGCCCCTTACGCACATCAAAAATTGCCCCGAAAGGAAGCTTTTGGATACAACTTAACTCCCCAGGGGAGCCTTTACGCAGCCCCACATGCAACTGGACTCTCTGTGTTCGCTCTTTCTGAAGAACCCCAAATATCTCCCTATCCGGAATCTGAGAGGAATTGAAAATAGGACCCCAGAAAAAGCGTACAGAGCCCCTTTTGCCCATCAAAAATTGCCCCCAAAGGAAGCCTTTGGGTACAACTGAACTCCCCAGGGGAGCCTTTACGCAGCCCCACATGCAACTGGACTCTCTGTGTTCGCTCTTTCTGAACAACCCTAAAGGCATCCCTACCCGGAATCTGAGAGGAATTGAAAATAGGACCCCAGAAATCGCGTACAGAGCCCCTTTCACACATCAAAAATTGCCCCCAAAGGAAGCCTTTGGGTACAACTGAACTCCCCAGGGGAGCCTTCACTTAGCCCCACATGCAGCTGGACTCCTTGCGTTCGCTCTTTCTGAACAGCGCCAAATATCTCCCTACCCGGAATCTAAGAGGAATTGAAAATACCACCCTAGAAAACGTGTACAAGGCCCATATTGTCCATCAAAAATTGCCCCCAAAGGAAACCTTTGGGTACAACTGAACTCGCCAGGGGAGCCTTTACGCAGCCCGACATGCAACTGGACTCTCTGTGTTCGCTCTTTCTGAACAGTCCTAAAGACATCCCTACCCGGAAATTGAGAGGAATTGAAAATAGGACCCCAGAAATCGCGTACAGATCCCCTTTCACCCATCAAAAATTGCCCCCAAAGGAAGCCTTTGGGTACAACTTAACTTCCCAGGGGAGCCTTTACGCAGCCCCACATGCAACTGGACTCGCTGTGTTCGCTCTTTCTGAACAGCGCCAAATATCTCCCTACCCGGAATCTAAGAGGAATTGAAAATACGACCCCAGAAAACGTGTACAAGGCCCATTTTGCCCATCAAAAATTGCCCCCAAAGGAAGCCTTTGGGTACAACTGAACTCCCCAGGGGAGCCTTCACTTAGCCCCACATGCAGCTGGACTCCTTGCGTTCGCTCTTTCTGAACAACCCTATATATCTCCCTACCCGGAATCTGGGAGAAATTGAAAATAGGTCCCCAGAAATCGCGTACAGAGCCCCTTACTCACATCAAAAATTTCCCCGAAAGGAAGCTTTTGGGTAAAACTTAACTCCCCAGGGGAGCCTTTACGCAGCCCCACATGCAACTGGACTCTCTGTGTTCACTCTTTCTTAAAAACCCTAAATACATACCTACCCGGAATCTGAGAGAAAATGAAAATAGGACCCGAGAAAATGCATACAGAGCCCCTTTCACACATCAAAAATTGCCCGCAAAGGAAGCCTTTGGGTACAACTGAACTCCCCAGGGGAGCCTTTACGCAGCCCCACATGCAACTGGACTCTCTGTGTTCGCTCTTTCTGAAGAACCCCAAATATCTCCCTATCCGGAATCTGAGAGGAATTGAAAATAGGACCCCAGAAAATGCATACAGAGCCCCTTTCACCCGTCAAAAATTTCCCCCATAGGAAGCCTTTGGGTACAACTGAACTCCCCAGGGGAGCCTTTACGCAGCCCCACATGCAACTGGACTCTCTGTGTTCGCTCTTTCTGAACAGCGCTAAATATCTCCCTACCCGGAATCTAAGAGGAATTGAAAATAGGACCCCAGAAAACATGTACGAGGCCCAGTTTGCCTATCAAAAATTTCCCCCAAAGGAAGCCTTTGGGTACAACTGAACTCCCCAGGGGAGCCTTTACGCAGCCCCACATGCAACTGGACTCTCTGTGTTCGATCTTTCTTAAAAACCCTAAATACATACCTACCCGGAATCTGAGAGAAAATGAAAATAGGACCCCAGAAAATGCATACAGAGCCCCTTTCACACATCAAAAATTGCCCCCAAAGGAAGCTTTTGGGTTCAACTGAACTCCCCAGGGGAGCCTTTACGCAGCCCCACATGCAACTGGACTCTCTGTGTTCGATCTTTCTGAACAACCCTAAATACATCCCTACCCGTAATCTGAGAAGAATTGAAAATAGGACCCCAGAATTCGCACACAGAGCCCCTTTCACACATCAAAAATTGCCCCCAAAGGAAGCCTTTGGGTACAACTGAACTCCCCAGGGGAGCCTTTACGCAGCCCCACATGCAACTGGACTCTCTGTGTTCGATCTTTCTTAAAAACCCTAAATACATACCTACCCGGAATCCGAGAGAAAATGAAAATAGGACCCCAGAAAATGCATACAGAGCCCCTTTCACACATCAAAAATTGCCCCCAAAGGAAGCTTTTGGGTTCAACTGAACTCCCCAGGGGAGCCTTTACGCAGCCCCACATGCAACTGGACTCTCTGTGTTCACTCTTTCTTAAAAACCCTGATTACATACCTACCCGGAATCTGAGAGAAAATGAAAATTGGACCCCAGAAAATGCAAACAGAGCCCCTTTCACACATCAAAAATTGCCCCCAAAGGAAGCCTTTGGGTACAACTGAACTCCCCAGGGGAGCCTTTACGCAGCCCCACATGCAACTGGACTCTCTGTGTTCACTCTTTCTTAAAAACCCTAAATAAATACCTCCCCGGAATCTGAGAGAAAATGAAAATAGGACCCCAGAAAATGTATAAAGAGCCCCTTTCACACATCATAAATTGCCCCCAAAGGAAGCCTTTGGGTACAACTGAACTCCCCAGGGGAGCCTTTACGCAGCCCCCCATGCAACTGGACTCTCTGTGTTCGCTTTTTCTGAACAGCCCTAAATACAGCCCTACCTGGAATCTGAGAGGAATTGAAAATAGGACCCCAGAAAACGTGTACAAGGCCCATTTTGCCCATCAAAAATTGCCCCCAAAGGAAGCCTTTGGGTACAACTGAACTCCCCAGGGGCGCCTTTACGCAGCCCCACATGCAACTGGACTCTCTGTGTACGCTTTTTCTGAACAGCCCTAAATATAGCCCTACCTGGAATCTGAGAGGAATTGAAAATAGGACCCCAGAAAACGTGTACAAGGCCCATTTTGCCCATCAAAAATTGCCCCCAAAGGAAGCCTTTGGGTACAACTGAACTCCCCAGGGGAGCCTTTACGCAGCCCCCCATGCAACTGGACTCTCTGTGTTCGCTGTTTCTGAAGAACCCTAAATACATCCCTACCCGTAATGTGAGAGGAATTGAAAATAGGACCCCAAAAAACATGTACGAGGCCCATTTTACCCATCAAAAATTGCCCCCAAAGGAAGCCTTTGGGTACAACTGAACTCCCCAGGGGAGCCTTTAGGCAGCCCCACATGCAGCTGGACTCTCTGTGTTCGCTTTTTCTGAACAGCCCTAAATACAGCCCTTCCCGGAATGTGAGAGGAATTGAAAATAGGACCCCAGAAAACGTGTACAAGGCCCATTTTGCCCATCAAAAATTGCCCCCAAAGGAAGCCTTTGGGTACAACTGAACTCCCCAGGGGAGCCTTTACGCAGCCCCCCATGCAACTGGACTCTCTGTGTTCGCTCTTTCTGAAGAACCCCAAATATCTCCCTATCCGGAATCTGAGAGGAATTGAAAATAGGACCCCAGAAAACGTGTACAAGGCCCATTTTGCCCATCAAAAATTGCCCCCAAAGGAAGCCTTTGGGTACAACTGAACTCCCCAGGGGAGCCTTTACGCAGCCCGACATGCAACTGGACTCTCTGTGTTCGCTCTTTCTGAACAGTCCTAAAGACATCCCTACCCGGAAATTGAGAGGAATTGAAAATAGGACCCCAGAAATCGCGTACAGATCCCCTTTCACCCATCAGAAATTGCCCCCAAAGGAAGCCTTTGGGTACAACTTAACTTCCCAGGGGAGCCTTTACGCAGCCCCACATGCAACTGGACTCGCTGTGTTCGCTCTTTCTGAACAGCGCCAAATATCTCCCTACCCGGAATCTAAGAGGAATTGAAAATACGACCCCAGAAAACGTGTACAAGGCCCATTTTGCCCATCAAAAATTGCACCCAAAGGAAGCATTTGGGTACAACTGAACTCCCCAGGGGAGCCTTCACGTAGCCCCACATGCAGCTGGACTCCTTGCGTTCGCTCTTTCTGAACAACCCTATATATCTTCCTACCCGGAATCTGAGAGAAATTGAAAATAGGACCCCAGAAATCGATTACAGAGCCCCTTACGCATATCAAAAATTGCCCCGAAAGGAAGCTTTTGGGTACAACTTAACTCCCCAGGGGAGCCTTTACACAGCCCCACATGCAACTGGACTCTCTGTGTTCACTCTTTCTTAAAAACCCTGAATACATACCTACCCGGAATCTGAGAGTAAATGAAAATTGGACCCCAGAAAATGCATACAGAGCCCCTTTCACCCATCAAAAATTGCCCCCAAAGGAAGCCTTTGGGTACAACTGAACTCCCCAGGGGAGCCTTTACGCAGCCCCAAATGCAACTGGACTCTCTGTGTTCTCTTTTTCTGAATAGCCCTAAATACAGCCCTACCTGGAATCTGAGAGGAATTGAAAATACGACCCCAGAAAACGTGTACAAGGCCCATTTTGCCCATCAAAAATTGCCCCCAAAGGAACTCTTTGGGTACAACTGAACTCCCCATGGGAGCCTTCGCTTAGCCCCACATGCAGCTGGACTCCTTGCGTTCGCTCTTTCTGAACAACCCTATATATCTCCCTACCCGGAATCTGAGAAAAATAGAAAATAAGACCCCAGAAATCGCGTACAGAGCCCCTTACGCACATCAAAAATTGCCCCGAAAGGAAGCTTTTGGATACAACTTAACTCCCCAGGGGAGCCTTTACGCAGCCCCACATGCAACTGGACTCTCTGTGTTCGCTCTTTCTGAAGAACCCCAAATATCTCCCTATCCGGAATCTGAGAGGAATTGAAAATAGGACCCCAGAAAAAGCGTACAGAGCCCCTTTTGCCCATCAAAAATTGCCCCCAAAGGAAGCCTTTGGGTACAACTGAACTCCCCAGGGGAGCCTTTACGCAGCCCCACATGAAACTGGACTCTCTGTGTTCGCTCTTTCTGAACAACCCTAAAGGCATCCCTACCCGGAATCTGAGAGGAATTGAAAATAGGACCCCAGAAATCGCGTACAGAGCCCCTTTCACACATCAAAAATTGCCCCCAAAGGAAGCCTTTGGGTACAACTGAACTCCCCAGGGGAGCCTTCACTTAGCCCCACATGCAGCTGGACTCCTTGCGTTCGCTCTTTCTGAACAGCGCCAAATATCTCCCTACCCGGAATCTAAGAGGAATTGAAAATACCACCCTAGAAAACGTGTACAAGGCCCATATTGTCCATCAAAAATTGCCCCCAAAGGAAACCTTTGGGTACAATTGAACTCGCCAGGGGAGCCTTTACGCAGCCCGACATGCAACTGGACTCTCTGTGTTCGCTCTTTCTGAACAGTCCTAAAGACATCCCTACCCGGAAATTGAGAGGAATTGAAAATAGGACCCCAGAAATCGCGTACAGATCCCCTTTCACCCATCAAAAATTGCCCCCAAAGGAAGCCTTTGGGTACAACTTAACTTCCCAGGGGAGCCTTTACGCAGCCCCACATGCAACTGGACTCGCTGTGTTCGCTCTTTCTGAACAGCGCCAAATATCTCCCTACCCGGAATCTAAGAGGAATTGAAAATACGACCCCAGAAAACGTGTACAAGGCCCATTTTGCCCATCAAAAATTGCCCCCAAAGGAAGCCTTTGGGTACAACTGAACTCCCCAGGGGAGCCTTCACTTAGCCCCACATGCAGCTGGACTCCTTGCGTTCGCTCTTTCTGAACAACCCTATATATCTCCCTACCCGGAATCTGGGAGAAATTGAAAATAGGTCCCCAGAAATCGCGTACAGAGCCCCTTACTCACATCAAAAATTTCCCCGAAAGGAAGCTTTTGGGTAAAACTTAACTCCCCAGGGGAGCCTTTACGCAGCCCCACATGCAACTGGACTCTCTGTGTTCACTCTTTCTTAAAAACCCTAAATACATACCTACCCGGAATCTGAGAGAAAATGAAAATAGGACCCGAGAAAATGCATACAGAGCCCCTTTCACACATCAAAAATTGCCCGCAAAGGAAGCCTTTGGGTACAACTGAACTCCCCAGGGGAGCCTTTACGCAGCCCCACATGCAACTGGACTCTCTGTGTTCGCTCTTTCTGAAGAACCCCAAATATCTCCCTATCCGGAATCTGAGAGGAATTGAAAATAGGACCCCAGAAAATGCATACAGAGCCCCTTTCACCCGTCAAAAATTTCCCCCATAGGAAGCCTTTGGGTACAACTGAACTCCCCAGGGGAGCCTTTACGCAGCCCCACATGCAACTGGACTCTCTGTGTTCGCTCTTTCTGAACAGCGCTAAATATCTCCCTACCCGGAATCTAAGAGGAATTGAAAATAGGACCCCAGAAAACATGTACGAGGCCCAGTTTGCCTATCAAAAATTTCCCCCAAAGGAAGCCTTTGGGTACAACTGAACTCCCCAGGGGAGCCTTTACGCAGCCCCACATGCAACTGGACTCTCTGTGTTCGATCTTTCTTAAAAACCCTAAATACATACCTACCCGGAATCTGAGAGAAAATGAAAATAGGACCCCAGAAAATGCATACAGAGCCCCTTTCACACATCAAAAATTGCCCCCAAAGGAAGCTTTTGGGTTCAACTGAACTCCCCAGGGGAGCCTTTACGCAGCCCCACATGCAACTGGACTCTCTGTGTTCGATCTTTCTGAACAACCCTAAATACATCCCTACCCGGAATCTGAGAGGAATTGAAAATAGGACCCCAGAATTCGCACACAGAGCCCCTTTCACACATCAAAAATTGCCCCCAAAGGAAGCCTTTGGGTACAACTGAACTCCCCAGGGGAGCCTTTACGCAGCCCCACATGCAACTGGACTCTCTGTGTTCGCTCTTTCTGAACAATGCTAAATATCTCCCTACCCGGAATCTGAGAGGAATTTAAAATAAGACCCCAGAAAACGCGTACAGAGCCCCTTTCAACCATCAAAAATTGCCCCCAAAGGAAGTCTTTGGGTACAACTGAACTCCCGAGGGGAGCCTTCACGCAGCCCCACATGCAGCTAGACTCTCTGTGTTCACTCTTTCTGAACAATGCAAAATATAATGCAAAATACAATGCAAAATGGGAACGCCCCCTCCCATTCGCCTGAGGACGGACAACGGGACAGCCAGCCCCTGTGTCACCCGTTGCCGGACTCCCCGGCTCTGTGACGGCGGCCCCCGCTACACCCGAGGCCGGACCCCAGAGGATCAGGATGGCCGCCTCCCGCCCCTCCGGAGGTAGGCAACCCAGAGCTCAGAACAGTGGCCGTCCCGGAGCCCGGGGATCCAACAACTATACGTGTATCAAAAAGACGAAGAGCAAAAGAATACAAGGATGGCTAAATCTCAGGGCGTAAGGAGGCTACTGAGAACAGGGAGGCATCCTTTGAAAAAGTTTTATTATATAACTACTGAAAAGAGAAAAGATTGCAAAACAACATGGGAATGTACAAACAACATGGGAAGCCAAAGCCAGCCTGAGTAACAGCTTGCAGAATAGCTGCTCTTTCTCCGCTCCGTGTACGTTGAAGGGCTCATACAGAAGAAAGGTTTTTTTGTTGTTTTTTTTTTTTTTTTTTTTCTTGGCACGGATATCAAAGAATCCATCTCCATCTGAAATGATACAGAACAAGTTTTGACACAGAAACAGAAGTAACAAGTCAAAAGGCTCAGGCAGCATTTCACTAAGGAGTTCTCAAGGAGCTCATGGATAAGCTATGTTTTCACTTTTAACTCTTGAAATTGTCTGAATTGAAACAGATGACTTGAAACGTGACTAATATGCCTAGACTTCTGTGTAAAAAGTGTCCTAGAGAAATTGCCAGAGTAGGAATTCCCATGTTAAGGAAAATAACAGGAGGTATAGTGGGAAGTGTAAGAAAAGAACTGGGGACACTTGATTAATAAGACTTAATTAAGGACTGTTAAAACAGCTTTTTAAAGCAAGGTCATGTGTTGTAACATGGAGTGTATTTTTGTGTTCTTTGAACACAAAAGTGGTGTTGGACCAGGTGACCTCTGGAGGTCCTTCCAACCTCAACCAGCCTGTGATTCCTTTGCAGCCGCTATGCAACCAAATAGCAAGTACAATTCACAGCAGATAAACATGAAGTAATGCAGAGGCAAAAGGGGAAATCAGGCCTTGATACTGCACACAATCCTATGAAAACATCACTTCAATGCTCATCAGCATTGAACAGCAACTTCCCTGTTTAAGCTTTTGGAAAAGGCCTAGGAAAGGCAACAAAAACCATCACCAATCTAATCAAAACTCAAAGGTAGCCTTGCTATCTTATAAACTGAAGGTTCATTTGCATCTTGGATGCTACACAAAATTTTATTTTTGCCCACCTTAAAAAGGTCACAGTAGAATAAAAACAGTTCCAGCCAAGAGAAACAGGGATCGCCGAATGTTTGGAACAGTTTCTGTAGAAAAGGACTAAGAAAAAACCTTTTTCACATGAAAGAGAGATGAGGGAAAAGACGATGTCTCGTATCATAGACATTGAACAGAGATCGATAACCCACGTGCTCTTTCCATACAGAAGGTGGGGGCATCAAAAGCTAGCAGGAAGCAAATTTCACTCCTGCCCACAAGCACACACAAAATAAAGGAAGCGGTTCTTCACATAGTGAAGCTAGCTCCAGAGTTTACACACAATACCTAGTTAAGGCTCGTGAGTGCTGTGACCCATGGATGCTAAGTGTTTACATGGGTTCAAAGGATATGGACAATTTTTACAAGAAATCCATTAAGCATTTCTATACTCCAAGGCATTTGCTTGTCTTACAGTGCAAGTCACAAGTATCTATACTTGTTCTATTCTGCTAAGATCACAGATCCTTGGTCTGACTTTCTGCGGCCCTTGTTACATTGTCACAGCAACACAGAGGCAGGAAAACATTGCTACATACAGTAACAAAAGACTGAGTCATAAAAAGAACTTAGGATAAAAAATTAAACTGCACACTATCTTAGTTCAGCAGTACATTCTATATGCACGCTTTCACCCTGAAATCATCAATAAGACATGATAACCTCTAAGACTGAAAACAATACAAATTCTACTTAGTTCTTTGAATGCAAGGCTGATGCAGCTGGTCATCAGCTGGAAGGAACCCGAGAAGAGGATTCAAGATGTTCCATTCCATCATTGAAAATTACCTTTCAAAAGCTGTTTGTCAAGCAGAGCATAGTTTCCCATTTGTTGAACAGGCAGGCCTAGCCAAATTTCAACCCTAAACTTTCAGGGAATCTCTACAGCTCCCAGTGTACGTTACTTCTGTACTCACCTGCAGGTTTTACCTCTGAAAAAAAAAAAGTTCCAACTTTCTTCCCTTCTACAGTATCTGTGATGACATGACCTGAGATCTTTGGGTGGATTCCATTTGCAAGGTGAGATGCTGTCACCTACAATGAAGGATAGAGCCACTTCCCAAAAACGCGTTTGCTATTTGAATCCCCATCCTTAACAAGAATTCTTATGTTGGAAAAGGCCCTTAAGAACATCAAGTCCAAACATCAACCTAATGCTACCACTAAAGCGTATCCCTAAGTGCTATGTCCACACGTCTCTTAAATACTTTTAAGGATGGGGACTCTTACCACTTCCCCGGGCAGCCTGTTCTAATGTCTAACCATCCCTTCCATGAAGAAATGCTTATTTAGTATCCAGATATCCAGTGCTGGTGAACAGAGTTGTTCCTCCCTAGGGGTAGGGCTTGGCATTTCCCTCTCCTGAACTTCAAAAGGTTCCTGCCTGCCCCTATCTGCAGCCTGTCAAGGTTCCTCTGAATGCGCCGCCCCCGCCCCACACATGGGCCATTTCCACAGAAGTCACCGACCACCCGCCGCCTCGCCCCCTCCCAATTCGGCCTGCCCCAGGGCGCCACTGACCACCAACCTCGTTGCGGCACCATGCCTTGGCATCCTGGGCTATCCCGACAGCTTCCACCCATCGGGAGGTCCCAGTTGTAACAAATGACTGAGTCCCAAATAGGGTTACAATTAATGTTTACAATTTATTAAAGGAACAGAGGTAAGGAAACAGCGCTGGGTGCGCCGGGAGTCTCTGCTCCACCAAGATGCACACCAGTTACATCAGGCGGCTGGTTTTTATGCTCCTAGGCTAATACATATTCATCACCACTTTTGGAAAAGGCAGGGATATTATAATTAGTTTCCCGGGACCCGAACAGTCCCGCGGATGCATGCGTTATCAGTCTCCGGTGGTACTGAAGGCTTGTAGTCTTCCTCCCAGGCTTTGTCCTTTGGTCGTTCTTCAGCTTCCCCCACTCCTTATTTAGTAGCCGTTGGGCCAGATGTCAGAAAGCTGTGTCTCGTGCAATAGTCAGCAGTTATCTCAAAAAACTCCCCCCATTCTCTTATCTCCCAAACCCAAGTCTCAAGGTTTACCCTTCAAACCCTCTATTGACATGAACTGCTAGACCATTCTTTTGCAAGATACAAGAACTATATACACTAACCACTCTGTTTCTCTTGGCCTTGTAGTTATTTATAAAAGGGGATGTAAGACAGAAGGTCACATTTCATTATGAGGCCCTAGCGTTGTTCCATATTGACACGAATCAGATGAACATATTTCACAACATTTTATTTTATTTTCATTAACGTTTTGGAAGCTACACAAATTTTATTTTCCAAGCCAATCACACAGTGGTTCCACCCTGACTGAAGACAGGCCCTGACATCACTTCCGCCCTGTCCTGGTTTCAGTTAGAACAGAGTTAATTTTGTTCCTAGTAGCCGGTGGAATGCTATGCTTTGGCTTAGAATGAGAAGAGTGCTGATAACACCCCGATGTTTTAATTATTGCAGAGCAGTGCTTGTACTAAGCCAAGGACATCTCAACTTCTTGTTCTGTCCTGCCAACAGGCAGGCTGGGGGTGCAGCAAGAACTGGGAGGGGACAGGCCCAGAACAGGTGACCCAAACTAGCCAAAGGGGTATTCCATACCATCTGACGTCACGCTAAACAATATATAGGGTGGCTAGCCGGGGGGAGGGCGGGCCGGACTGCTCGGGGTTAGGCTGGGCATCGGTCAGCGGGTGGTGAGCAATTGCATTGTGCATCACTTGTTTGTACATGTACATTAGTAGTACTATTATCATCATTGTATCATTATTATTACTATTATTATTATTATTATTATTATTATTATTACTATTATTATTTTCTTGTCTTATTAAACTGTCTTTATCTCAACTCACAGGCCTCACTTTCCATTTCTCTCCCCCGTCCCAGAGAGGGAGGGGGGAGGGTGAGCGAACGGCTGTGTGGTGTTTAGCTGCCGGCCGGGTTAAACCACTACAGTCTTTTTGGCGCCCAACGTGGGGCACGAAAGGTTGAGATAACGGCAGACCTGATCAGAGTGTGTTAAACTAAGATTGTTATAAGTATTAGACCTGCTTAATAGTCACTTGTCATAATGCTGATTGCTTTAATCTCAAGTCTGCTGCGCCTGTTTTTCAAATTGAGCATTATAGCACATTATTTTCCGTATGTGCTCTCTGTCATGTTGTTTATCCTGTCCGGGCCCTGGTTTCAGACCATTATGGTACTGTGTCTTGTAACAGTGGCTTATGAGACGATGAAATATCTGGTCATGACTCTAACTTGGTATTTGTACTCAGTAACATCGTCGACTTTATACTTTGGAAACCGTATCTTGGAAACTATTAGCAATTATACCTGTTGTTTCTTTTCATCAGGGAGTGAATCTGTGGAGGGGAAAGGGGAAGATATTTTCCCTTACTCGATCACTCTCCCTTTCTCCTTCACCACCCCCTTATCCTCTTTGATCACCCTCCCTTTCTCCTTCACCACCCTCTTATCTTCCGAGCTTGTTACAATAGCTCTCCAAGATATTGAATATCCTTGGGATACTCAGACCAGCATGGTCTTGCTCGTATGCCTCCTGAATGTGCTTCAGGTTTTGCTTAAAGTTAAACAACTATTTGGGAAGCTCATTCGGAGATCTGCCCGGAGGCAGTATAGTTGTGGGTGGCAGGGAGTATGGGAGGATATGGGCAGACATTTAGAGCAGTTAGCACCCCCAGTGTTTTGGAAATTCACCCCTGAACAACTGAAAAATCCTAAAAAACTGGCAGAATGTTTGAAAAAAAGGTGTCATGACTCTGGCAGTTCCAAAGTAACACAAATCATTATAACGTGCTGGGGCCTGGCTCATGCCTATCGAGCTGCCATTGATACTGCTATCAACTTAGTGACAGACCCTGCGGCCACTCCAAGTCCTGTGACAGATCCAATGGCCACTGCGACTCCTACGGTGGACTCTGCAGCCGCTCCAGTTCCAGCTCCTGCAGACACTCCAGTTCCAGGTCCTGCAGCTGCTCTCGCTCCAGTTCCTGCAGACGCTCCAGCTCCAGCTCCTGCAGCTGCTCCAGCTCCTGTGGCTGGGTCAGAGAAACGAGCTGTTGCAGTGCAAGTCGACCCTGCCGGGGGTATTCCAACCCCTGTGGCAGGCCCTGTAACCGGGTCAGAGAAACGAGCTGTAGCAGTGCAAGTCGACCCTGCAGAGGGTATTCTAACCCCTGTGGCAGGCCCTGTAACGGGGTCAGAGAAACGAGCTGTAGCAGTGCAAGTCGACCCTGCAGAGGGTATTCTAACCCCTGTGGCAGGCCCTGTAACGGGGTCAGAGAAACGAGCTGTAGCAGTGCAAGTCGACCCTGCAGAGGGTATTCCAATCCCTGTGGCAGACCTTGTAACGGGGCCAGAGAGACGAGCTGTAGCAGTGCAAGTAGCCCCGGTACACAAGATGAAAAGATGGTATAGAGATTCAGGTCGTTTAGAACGCAGAGAATCTTCTACCAAATCTGATGGAGACGACGATGCTGGGCCATCAGGGATTCAGGAGGAGGAAGATGACGACGCCGAAAAAGCAACAATAACTACCCGAAACCTAAACGAGCGTGAGTTACGAGATGTGCGAAAAGATTTTGGTCGCTGTATAGGTGAGCAGCTTGTCACCTGGCTACTCCGGTGTTGGGACGCTGGAGCCAATTGTGTGGAATTGTCTGGCATTGAAGCCAGACGGCTGGGATCCCTTGCTAGAGACGCAGGCATTGACAAAGCAATTGCAAATGGAGCACAATCTCACAGCCTCTGGAGGCGTCTCCTCTCAGCTGTGAGGGAAAGGTATCCCTTCAAGGAAGAACTTTTATGTGTACCAGGCAAGTGGACCACTATGGAGAAGGGAATCCAGTACCTGAGGGAATTAGCCGTACGGGAAGTGATTTATGAGGATCCAGTCCCCGGACAAACATCCAAAGATCCAGATGGAGTCAGGTGTACACGACCCATGTGGCGGAAGTTTGTACGGAGTGCACCATCATCATATGCCAGCTCATTGGCAGTAATGGCCTGGAAAAAGGATGAGGAACCCATAATAGATGAAGTGGCTAAACAACTCCGGCAGTACGAAGAAAGTCTCTCCTCTTCCTTACAGGCCTGCGTCTCAGCTGTGGAGAAACTTTCTGAAGAGTTCCACCAACTTAAAGAGAATCTATCTTCCTCCCCACCTGAACAAACCAGTGTCCACCGACCAAAAGAGAATACTTGGGAGAAACTTTCTGAAAAGGTTCACCAACTTGAAGAGAGATTATTCTCCTTCGCACCTGTACAAAGCAGTGTCTCAGCTATCAGGGGTAGGCGGTCATCTACACAAAGAAGACAATATGGTGGGTACTCACCCCGTGCCACCCTGTGGTTTTACTTACGAGACCATGGAGAGGACATGAGAAAATGGGATGGAAAATCCACCGCAACCCTAGAGGCACGGGTACGTGAGTTGCAAAAGAAAACAATCGGGAAAAAGGGATTCTCTGAAAAGGTTGCTGCTCCAACTTCCAGCAGACAGTCCTTCAAACCCAGAATTGAAGAAGATTCTGACCAGGATTAGGGGGGCCCTGCCTCCAGCCAGCGGGAGGAAAGGGACAATCGAGTTTATTGGACTGTGTGGATTCGATGGCCTGGCACGTCAAACGCACAGAAGTATAAGGCTTTAGTAGACACCGGTGCACAATGTACTCTAATGCCATCGAGCTATAAAGGGCCAGAGTCCATCTGTATTTGTGGAGTGACAGGGGGATCTCAGCAGTTGACTGTATTGGAGGCTGAAGTGAGTCTGACTGGGAATGAGTGGGAAAAGCATCCCATCGTGACTGGCCCGGATGCTCCATGTATCCTTGGCATAGACTATCTTAGAAGAGGATATTTCAAGGATCCAAAAGAGTTCCGCTGGGCTTTTGGTATAGCTGCCTTAGAGACGGAGGGCATTAAACAATTATCTACCTTGCCTGGTCTTTCAGAGGACCCCTCTGTTGTGGGGTTGCTGAGGGTCGAAGAACAGCAAGTGCCAATTGCTACTACAACTGTGCACCGGCGGCAATATCGCACTAACCGAGACTCCCTGATTCCCATCCATAAGCTAATTCGTCAATTGGAGAGCCAAGGAGTGATCAGCAAGACTCATTCACCTTTCAATAGTCCCATATGGCCAGTGCGAAAGTCTAATGGTGAGTGGAGACTAACAGTGGACTATCGTGGCCTGAACGAAGTCACGCCACCATTGAGTGCTGCAGTGCCGGACATGCTGGAACTCCAGTACGAACTTGAATCGAAGGCAGCCAAGTGGTACGCCACAATTGATATCGCTAATGCATTTTTCTCCATCCCTCTAGCAGCAGAGTGCAGGCCACAATTTGCTTTCACTTGGAGGGGAGTCCAATATACTTGGAATCGGCTGCCCCAGGGGTGGAAACACAGCCCTACCATTTGCCATGGACTGATTCAATCTGCACTGGAGCAGGGGGAAGCTCCTGAACACTTGCAGTACATCGATGACATTATTGTGTGGGGTGACACAGCAGAGGAAGTTTTCGAGAAAGGAAAGAAAATAGTCCAAATCCTTCTGAAAGCTGGTTTTGCCATAAAACAAAATAAAGTCAAAGGACCTGCACGAGAGATCCAGTTTTTAGGAATAAAATGGCAAGATGGACGTCGTCAAATTCCAATGGATGTGATCAACAAAATAACAGCTATGTCTCCACCAACTAGCAAAAAAGAAACACAAACTTTCCTAGGTGTTGTGGGGTTTTGGAGAATGCACATTCCAAATTACAGTCTGATTGTAAACCCGCTTTACCAAGTAACCCGTAAGAAGAATGAGTTTGAATGGGGCCCTGAGCAACGGCAGGCCTTTGAACAAATTAAGCAGGAAATAGTTCATGCAGTAGCCCTTGGGCCAGTCCGAACAGGACCAGAAGTGAAGAATGTGCTCTACACTGCAGCCGGGGAGAACGGCCCCACCTGGAGCCTCTGGCAGAAAGAACCTGGGGAAACTCGAGGTCGGCCCCTGGGGTTTTGGAGTCGGGGATACAGAGGATCTGAGGCCCGCTACACTCCAACGGAAAAGGAAATATTGGCAGCATATGAAGGAGTTCGATCTGCTTCGGAGGTGGTCGGTACTGAAGCGCAGCTCCTCCTAGCACCCCGATTGCCAGTACTAGGCTGGATGTTCAAAGGAAGGGTCTCCTCTACACATCATGCAACCGATGCTACATGGAGCAAGTGGGTTGCACTGATTACTCAGCGGGCTCGAATAGGAAACCCCAGTCGCCCAGGGATATTGGAAGTGATTATGGACTGGCCAGAAGGCTAATACTTTGGGATATCATCAGAGGAGGAGGTGGGTCGTGCTGAAGAAGCCCCACTGTACAACCAGTTACCAGAGAATGAGAAGAAATATGCCCTGTTCACTGATGGGTCTTGTCGTATTGTGGGGAAGCATCGGAGATGGAAGGCTGCTGTATGGAGCCCTACACGATGAGTTGCAGAAGCTGCTGAGGGAGAAGGTGAATCGAGTCAGTTTGCAGAAGTAAAGGCCATTCAGCTGGCTTTAGACATTGCTGAACGAGAAAAATGGCCGGTTCTCTATCTCTACACTGATTCATGGATGGTAGCAAATGCCCTGTGGGGATGGTTACAGCAATGGAAGCAAAACAACTGGCAGCGCAGGGGCAAACCCATCTGGGCTGCTGCATTGTGGCAAGATATTGCTGCTCGGGTGGAGAACCTGGCTGTAAAGGTACGCCACGTAGATGCTCATATGCCCAAGAATCGGGCTACTGAAGAACATCAAAACAACCAGCAGGTGGATCAGGCTGCTAAGATTGAAGTAGCTCAGGTGGACCTGGATTGGCAGCATAAAGGTGAATTATTTATAGCCCGATGGGCCCATGACACCTCAGGCCATCAAGGTAGAGATGCAACATACAGATGGGCTCGTGATCGAGGGGTGGACCTGACCATGGACACTATAACACAGGTTATTCATGACTGTGAAACATGTGCTGCAATCAAGCAAGCCAAACGGTCAAAGCCTCTTTGGTATGGAGGACGATGGCTGAAATATAAATATGGAGAGGCCTGGCAGATTGATTACATCACACTCCCTCAAACTCGCAATGGCAAGCGCCATGTACTTACAATGGTGGAAGCAACCACTGGATGGCTGGAAACATATCCTGTGCCTCATGCCACCGCCCGGAACACTATCCTGGGCCTTGAAAAACAAGTCCTATGGCGACATGGCACCCCAGAAAGAATAGAGTCAGACAATGGAACTCATTTCCGAAACAACCTTATAGACACTTGGGCCAAAGAACATGGTATTGAGTGGGTGTATCACATCCCCTATCATGCACCAGCCTCCGGGAAAGTTGAACGATATAATGGACTGTTAAAGACTACATTGAAAGCAATGGGTGCTGGGACGTTCAAAAATTGGGATACGCATTTGGCAAAGGCCACCTGGTTAGTCAATACTAGGGGATCTGCCAACCGAACTGGACCTGCCCAATCAAACCTGTTACGTACTGTAGATGGGGATAAAGTTCCTGTAGTGCATGTAAGAAATATGCTGGGTAAAACGGTCTGGGCTACTCCTGCCTCAGGAAAAGGCAAACCCATTCGTGGAATTGCTTTTGCTCAGGGACCTGGATATACGTGGTGGGTGATGCAAAAGAACGGAGAGGTCCGGTGTGTACCTCAAGGGGATTTAATACTGGGTGAGAATAGCCCATGAATTGGATTGTACCATGTTAATTACTATATAATATTGTATGTTATCACTATCATGACTACTATATACCCTAGATAAAAATGGTGACTAACTAGAATGTCTGGAAAAGAATGTAACCTGAGCATGACATAAATGGTATGGAATAAGGGGTGGATAGATGTCCTGGTTTCAGTTAGAACAGAGTTAATTTTGTTCCTAGTAGCCGGTGGAATGCTATGCTTTGGCTTAGAATGAGAAGAGTGCTGATAACACCCCGATGTTTTAATTATTGCAGAGCAGTGCTTGTACTAAGCCAAGGACATCTCAACTTCTTGCTCTGTCCTGTCAACAGGCAGGCTGGGGGTGCAGCAAGAACTGGGAGGGGACAGGCCCAGAACAGGTGACCCAAACTAGCCCAAGGGGTATTCCATACCATCTGACGTCACGCTAAACAATATATAGGGTGGCTAGCCGGGGGGAGGGCGGGCCGGACTGCTCGGGGTTAGGCTGGGCATCGGTCAGCGGGTGGTGAGCAATTGCATTGTGCATCACTTGTTTGTACATGTTATTATTAGTAGTACTATTATCATCATTGTATCATTATTATTATTATTACTATTATTATTATTATTATTATTACTATTATTATTTTCTTGTCTTATTAAACTGTCTTTATCTCAACTCACAGGCCTCACTTTCCATTTCTCTCCCCCGTCCCAGAGAGGGAGGGGGGAGGGTGAGCGAATGGCTGTGTGGTGTTTAGCTGCCGGCCGGGTTAAACCACTACAAAGATGCATCCCAAAGAAAAAATGCACACCCCAAACATTACAGAAAAGCCCCCAAACCCAGGCTGCACAATTCTACAAGCAGGCCCCAAACTGCCAACAGAAGCAGGCACCGACCACACCCAGATGCAGACCCCAACTGCCCACAAGCAGCTGCCACCCCCTCCCAAGAACTGGACTCCACCCAGACACAGGCCCCAGACCCGGGCCCCACCCCCCCCAGATACAGGTCCCAAAGGTATACAAGCAGCTCACAACCCGCCCCTTCAGAGACAGGTCCCAACCCCCCGCGCCCCCCCCCCCCCCAAAAAAAAAACCACATGGGACGCAGAGGTGCACAACCAACTCCCAACTCCCTCCCTGTCAAAGGGAGGCCCCAAAGACCCCCAAACGGAGGCACCTAGAGTGTACATGCACCTCCCAACTCCCCCAGGCACAGGCACCCACCCCCACCAAATACAGGCCACAAAGGTGTACAAACAGCCCAGACCCCCCTCCAAGACCCAGGCCCCTAAAGTGTACAAGCAGCTCCCACCCCCCCTCAAATACAGGCCCAAAAGGTGTACAAGTAGCTCCCCCCCAGAGACAGGCCCCAAAGGTGTACAACCAGTTCACAACACCCCTGAGACACAGGCCCCAACCCCCCCCAGACACAGGGCCCCAAATTCTACAAGCAGCTCCCAACCCCTGCAAAAGGCAGGCCCCCTACCCTATATAAGCAGCTCCCAACCCCCCCCACCCCCCCCGAGGGAGGCCCCCAAGCCCCCCCAAACACAGGCCCCTACAGTGTACAAGCAGCTCCCAGCCACCCCCAGATGCTGGCCCCAAAGTTGTACAAACAGCTCCCAACCCTCGCAGAAACAGATTCCTACATTGTACAAGCAGTTCCCAACCCTCTAGACACAGGCCCTGACCCCCCACAGACACAGGCCCCAAAGGTGTACAGCCTCCTCAAAATCCCCCCCAACGCAGGCCCTTACAGTGCACCAGCAACTCCAAACCCCACACCCAGAGGCAGGCTCCAACCCCCCATGGACGCAAGCCCCGAAGGTGTACAACCAGCTCAAAAACCCCCGAGACACAGGCCCCAAGCCCCCTCCAGACACAGGCCCTTACAGTATACAAGCAGATCCCAACACCCCCTAGATGCAGGCCCCAAAGTTGTACAAACAGCCCCAACCCTCCCTCAAGATGCAGGCCCCTACAGTGGACAAGCAGTTCCCAACCACCCCCAGATGCAGGCCCCAAAGGTGTACAAACAGCTCCCACCCCTCCCCCAGATGCAGGCCCCAAGCCCGCCCCAAACACAGGCCACTACAGCATACAACCTGCACCCAACCCCTCTACCCCAGATGCCAGCCCCAAAGGTGTAGAAGCAGCTCCAAACCTCCCCCCTCAACGCAGGCTCGAACAGTGTACAAGCAGCTCCCCCCCCACCTCAGACCCTCAGCAGATTCTGAGCAACGTGTACCACAGCACCACTAAAACAGAGGGGAAGCACTTCAGAGACTTGCCTTAGGGGGACCCTTGCTTAGGGACACTGACTGGGCTGACAACCCTCCTGCCTTTCCTCAGCACTCCGGAGAGGATTCACCTCTCTAAGACTGCAAGAAGCAGTCACAAAAAAAAAAAAAAAAGCAGATCCTCAGGCACCTCACAGGCACATCCTACCTGCTGCACTACCTCTCTTTCACTACCTCTTCTTCAGCTCCTCACAGCTTCAATGAGGTGGGGCCAGGGTGGGCCGGCTCCAGCCAGGGGCGGCAGGGGGAGGGGGGCGGTGCAGGGAGGGCCAGCCAGAGCAATGCAGGAAGCCATCTCTCCCCCTAAACCAGAAAGAGTAGTCAAAAACTACAGAACCGGGACCAGAAAACCACATGGAGCAAGGCTCACAAACCGCACATAAGCACGAATACACACAAGTAAGAGACTGAGGGCCATGATGGCTACCATCAAGAAAAGCAGACAAAATCAAGCTCTTCAGAGAGATCAGCCTTTAATAGTCCCAATGAAAGACAAAAACTGTTTCATTACTATACCCTTGCCAACAAAACATTGAATATTCTCTGTGTTCGCTCATTCTGAACAATGCTAAATATATCCCTACCCGGAATCTGAGAGGAATTGAAAATAGGACTCCAGAAATCGCGTACAGAGCTCATTTCGCCCATCAAAAATTGCCCCCAAAGGAAGCCTTTGGGTACAACTGAACTCCCCAGGGGAGCCTTTATGCAGCCCCACATGCAACTGGACTCTCTGTGTTCGCTCTTTCTGAACAACCCTAAATACATCCCTACCCGGAATCTGAGAGGAATTGAAAATAGGACCCCAGAAAACGCGTACAGAGCCCCTTTTGCCCATCAAAAATTACCCCCAAAGGAAGCCTTTGGGTACAACTGAACTCCCCAGGGGAGCCTTTACGCAGCCCCACATGCAACTGGACTCTCTGTGTTCGCTCTTTCTGAACAGTCCTAAATACAGCCCTACCTGGAATCTGAGAGGAATTGAAAATAGGACCACAGAAATCGCGTACAGAGCCCCTTACGCACATCAAAAATTGCCCCCAAAGGAAGCCTTTGGGTACAGCTGAACTCCCCAGGGGAGCCTTTACGCAGCCCCACATGCAACTGGACTCTCTGTGTTCGCTCTTTCTGAACAGCCCTAAATACAGCCCTACTTGGAATCTAGAGGAACTGAAAATAGGACCCAGAAAACGTGTACAAGGCCCATTTTGCCCATCAAAAATTGCCCCCAAAGGAAGCCTTTGGGTACAACTGAACTCCCCAGGGGAGCCTTTACGCAGCCCCACATGCAACTGGACTCTCTGTGTTCGCTCTTTCTGAAGAACCCCAAATATCTCCCTATCCGGAATCTGAGAGGAATTGAAAATAGGACCCCAGAAAACGTGTACAAGGCCCATTTTGCCCATCAAAAATTGCCCCCAAAGGAAGCCTTTGGGTACAACTGAACTCCCCAGGGGAGCCTTTACGCAGCCCCACATGCAACTGGACTCTCTGTGTTCGCTCTTTCTGAACAGCACTAAATATCTCCCTACCAGGAATCTAAGAGGAATTGAAAATAGGACCCCAGAAATCGCGTACAGAGCCCCTTACGCACATCAAAAATTGCCCCCAAAGGAAGCCTTTGGGTACAACTGAACTCCCCAGGGGAGCCTTTACGCAGCCCCACATGCAACTGGACTCTCTGTGTTCGCTCTTTCTAAACAGCCCTAAATACAGCCCTACCTGGAATCTGAGAGGAACTGAAAATAGGACCCAGAAAACGTGTACAAGGCCCATTTTGCCCATCAAAAATTGCCCCCAAAGGAAGCCTTTGGGTACAACTGAACTCCACAGGGGAGTCTTTACACAGCCCCACATGCCACTGGACTCTCTGTGTTCGCTCTTTCTGAACAGTCCTAAATACAGCCCTACCTGGAATGTGAGAGGAATTGAAAATAGGACCCCAGAAAACGTGTACAAGGCCCATTTTGCCCATCAAAAATTGCCCCCAAAGGAAGCCTTTGGGCACAACTAAACTCCCCAGGGGAGTCTTTACGCAGCCCCACATGCAACTGGACTCTCTGTGTTCGCTCTTTCTGAACAATGCCAAATATCTCCCTACCCGGAATCTGAGAGGAATTGAAAATAGGACCCAGAAAACGCGTACAGAGCCCCATTCGCCCATCAAAAATTGCCCCCAAAGGAAGCCTTTGGGGACAACTGAACTCCCCAGGGGAGCCTTTACGCAGCCCCACATGCAACTGGACTCTCTGTGTTCGCTTTTTCTGAACAGCCCTAAATACAGCCCTACCTGGAATCTGAGAGGAATTGAAAATAGGACCCAGAAAACGTGTACAAGGCCCATTTTGCCCATCAAAAATTGCCCCCAAAGGAAGCCTTTGGGTACAACTGAACTCCCCAGGGGAGCCTTTACGCAGCCCCACATGCAACTGGACTCTCTGTGTTCGCTCTTTCTGAACAGTCCTAAATACAGCCCTACCTGGAATGTGAGAGGAATTGAAAATAGGACCCCAGAAAACGTGTACAAGGCCCATTTTGCCCATCAAAAATTGCCCCCAAAGGAAGCCTTTGGGCACAACTAAACTCCCCAGGGGAGTCTTTACGCAGCCCCACATGCAACTGGACTCTCTGTGTTCGCTCTTTCTGAACAATGCCAAATATCTCCCTACCCGGAATCTGAGAGGAATTGAAAATAGGACCCCAGAAAACGCGTACAGAGCCCCATTCGCCCATCAAAAATTGCCCCCAAAGGAACCCTTTGGGGACAACTGAACTCCCCAGGGGAGCCTTTACGCAGCCCCACATGCAATTGACTCTCTGTGTTCGCTTTTTCTGAACAGCCCTAAATACAGCCCTACCTGGAATCTGAGAGGAACTGAAAATAGGACCCAGAAAACGTGTACAAGGCCCATTTTGCCCATCAAAAATTGCCCCCAAAGGAAGCCTTTGGGTACAACTGAACTCCCCAGGGGAGCCTTTACGCAGCCCCACATGCAACTGGACTCTCTGTGTTCGCTCTTTCTGAAGAACCCCAAATATCTCCCTATCCGGAATCTGAGAGGAATTGAAAATAGGACCCCAGAAAACGCCTACATAGCCCATTTTGCCCATCAAAAATTGCCCCCAAAGGAAGCCTTTGGGTACAACTGAACACCCAGGGGAGCATTTACGCAGCCCCACATGCAACTGGACTCTCTGTGTTCGCTCTTTCTGAACAGCGCCAAATATCTCCCTACCCGGAATCTAAGAGGAATTGAAAATACCACCCCAGAAAACGTGTACAAGGCCCATATTGCCCATCAAAAATTGCCCCCAAAGGAAGCCTTTGGATACAACAGAGCTCCCCAGGGGAGCCTTCACTTAGCCCCACATGCAGCTGGACTCCTTGCGTTCGCTCTTTCTGAACAACCCTATATATCTCCCTACCCGGAATCTGAGAGGAATTGAAAATAGGACCTCAGAAATCGCGTACAGAGCCCCTTACGCACATCAAAAATTGCCCTGAAAGGAAGCTTTTGGGTACAACTTAACTCCCCAGGGGAGCCTTTACGCAGCCCCACATGCAACTGGACTCTCTGTGTTCACTCTTTCTTAAAAACCCTGAATACATACCTACCCGGAATCTGAGAGAAAAAAAAATAGGACCCCAGAAAATGCATACAGAGCCCCTTTCACACATCAAAAATTGCCCCCAAAGGAAGCCTTTGGGTAAAACTGAACTCCCCAGGGGAGCATTTACGCAGCCCCACATGCAACTGGACTCTCTGTGTTCGCTCTTTCTGAACAGCGCTAAATATCTCCCTACCCGGAATCTAAGAGGAATTGAAAATACCACCCCAGAAAACGTGTACAAGGCCCATTTTGCCCATGAAAAATTGCCCCCAAAGGAAGTCTTTGGGTACATCTGAACTCCCCAGGGGAGCCTTCACTTACCCCACATGCAGCTGGACTTCTTGCGTTCGCTCTTTCTGAACAACCCTATATATCCCCCTACCCGGAATCTGAGAGAATTTGAAAATAGGACCACAGAAATCGCGTACATAGCCCCTTACGCACATGAAAAATTGCCCCGAAAGGAAGCTTTTGGGTACAACTGAACTCCCCAGGGGAGCCTTTACGCAGCCCCCCGTGCAACTGGACTCTCTGTGTTCACTCGTTCTGAACAATGCAAAATATCTCCCTAACAGGAATCTGAAGGAATTTAAAATAAGACCCCAGAAATGGTGTACAGATCCCATTTCAACCATCAAAAATTGCCCCCAAAGGAAGCCTTTGGGTACAACTGAACTCCCCAGGGGAAACCTTTACGCAGCCACACATGCAACTGGACTCTCTGTGTTCGCTCTTTCTGAAAAACGCTAAATATCTCCCTACCCGGAATCTGAGAGGAATTTAAAATACGACCCCGGAAATCACGTACAGAGCCCCTTTTGCCCATCAAAAATTGCCCCCAAAGGAAGCCTTTGGGTACAACTGAACTCCCCAGGGGAGCCTTCACTTAGACCCACATGCAGCTGGACTCCTTGCTTTCGCTCTTTCTGAACAACCCTATATATCTCCCTACCCGGAATCTGGGAGAAATTGAAAAAAGGACCCCAGAAAATGCGTACAGAGCCCCTTACGCACATCAAAAATTGCCCCCAAAGGAAGCCTTAGGGTACAACTGAACTCTAAAGGGGAGCCGTCACGAAGCCTCACATGCAGCTGGACTCTCTGTGTTCGCTCTTTGTGAACAACCCTAAATATCTCCCTACCCGGAATCTGAGAGGAATTGAAAATAGGACAGCAGAAAACTTGTACAAGGCCCATTTTCCCATCAAAAATTGCCCCCAAAGTAAAACTTTGGGTACAACTGAACTCCCCAGGGGAGGCTTTACGCAGCCCGACATGCAACTGGACTCTCTATGTTCGCTCTTTCTGAACAACCCTAAATACAGCCCTACCTGGAATCTGAGAGTAATTTAAAATAGGACCCCAGAAAACGCAGACAAGGCCCATTTTGCCCATCAAAAATTGCCCCCAAAGGAGTACTTCGGGTACAACTGAACTCCCCAGGGAGCCTTTACGCAGCCCCACATGCAACTGGACTCTCTGTGTTCGCTCTTTCTGAAGAACCCCAAATATCTCCCTAACCGGAATCTGAAGGAATTGAAAATAGGACCCCAGAAATGGCGTACAGAGCCCATTTCAACCATCAAAAATTGCCCCCAAAGGAAGCCTTTGGGTACAACTGAACTCCCCAGGGAACCTTTACGCAGCCCCACATGCAACTGGACTCTCTGTGTTCACTCTTTCTGAACAGCCCTAAATACAGCCCTACCTGGAATCTGAGAGGAATTGAAATTAGGTCCCCGGTAATCGTGTACAGATCCCATATCGCCCATCAAAAATTGCCCCTAAAGGAAGCCTTTGGGTACAACTGTACTCCCCAGGGGAGCCTTTACGCAGCCCCACATGCAACTGGACACTCAGAGTTAACTCTTTCTTAAAAACCCTAAGTACATCCCTACCCGGACCCCAGAAAAAGCGTACAGAGACACTTTCACCCATCAAAAATTGCCCCCAAAGGAAGCCTTTGGGTAAAACTGAACTCCAAAGGGGAGCCGTCACGCAGCCCCACATGCAGCTGGACTCTCTGTGTTCGCTCTTTCTGAACAATGCTAAATATCTCCCTACCCGGAATCTGAGAATAATTGAAAAAAGGACCCCAGAAAATGCGTACAGAGCCCCTTACGCACATCAAAAATTGCCCCAGAAGGAAGCCTTTGGGTACAACTGAACTCCCCAGGGGAGCCTTTACGCAGCCCCACATGCAACTGGACTCTCTGTGTTCGCTCTTTCTGAAGAACGCTAAAGACATCCCTACCCGGAATCTGAGAGGAATTGAAAATAGGACACCAGAAATCGCGTACAGAGCCCCTTTCACCCGTCAAAAATTGCCCCCAAAGGAAGCCTTTGGGTACAACTGAACTCCCCAGGGGAGCCTTTACGCAGCCCCACATGCAACTGGTCTCTCTGTGTTCGCTGTTTCTAAACAAACATAAATATCTCCCTACCCGGAATTTGAGATTAATTGAAAAAAGGACCCCAGAAAATGTGTACAGAGCCCCTTACGCCCATCAAAAATTGCCCCCAAAGGAAGCCTTTGGGTACAACTGAACTCCCCAGGGGAGCCTTTACGCAGCCCCCCATGCAACTGGACTCTCTATGTTCGCTCTTTCTGAAGAATCCTAAATACATCCCTAACTGGAATCTGAGAGGAATTGAAAATAGGACCCAAGAAATCGTGTACAGATCCCCTTTCGCCCATCAAAAATTGCCCCCAAAGGAAGCCTTTGGGTACAACTGAACTCCCCAGGGGAGTCTTCATGCAGCCCGACATGCAACTGGACTCTCTGTGTTAACTCTTTCTTAAAAAACCTAAGTACATCCCCACCCGGAATCTGAGAGAAATGAAAATAGGACCCCAGAAAACGCGTACAGATCCCCTTTCACCCATCAAAAATTGCCCCCAAAGGAAGTCTTCGGGTACAACTGTACTCCCCAGGGGAGCATTTACGCAGCACCACATGCAACTGGACTCTCTGTGTTCGCTCTTTCTGAAGAACCCTAAATATCTCCCTACCCGGAATATGAAGGAATTTAAAATAAGACCCCAGAAAAGGCATAGAGAGCCCAATTCAACCATCAAAAATTGCCCCAAAGCAAGTCTATGGGTAGAAGAGAACTCCCCAGGGGAGCCTTTACACAGCCCCACATGCAACTGGACTCTCTGTGTTCGCTCTTTCTGAACAGCCCTAAATACAGCCCTACCTGGAATCTGAGAGGAATTGAAAATAGGACGGGAGAAAACGTGTACAAGGCTCATTTTGCCCATTAAAACTTGCCCCCAAAGGAAGCCTTTGGGTACAACTGAACTCCCCAGGGGAGCCTTTACGCAGCCCTACATGCAACTGGACTCTCTGTGTTCGCTCTTTCTGAACAACCCTAAATATCTCCCTACCCGGAATCTGAGAGGAATTGAAAATAGGACCCCAGAAAAGGCGTACAGGGCCCATTTCAACCATCAAAAATTGCCCCCACAGGAAGCCTTTGGGTACAACTGAACTCCCCAGGGGAGCCTTTATGCAGCCCCACATGCAACTGGACTCTCTGTGTTCGCTCTTTCTGAACAGCCCTAAATACAGCCCTACCTGGAATCTGAGAGGAATTGAAAATAGGTCCCCGGAAATCGTGTACAGATCCCCTTTCGCCCATCAAAAATTGCCCCCAAAGGAAGCCGTTGGGTACAACTGAACTCCAAAGGGGAGCCTTTACGCAGCCCCACATGCAACTGGACTCTCTGTGTTCGCTCTTTCTGAACAACCCTAAAGACATCCCTACCCGGAATCTGAGAGGAAATTTAAAATAGGACCCCAGAAACCACGTACAGAGCCCCTTTAACCCGTCAAAAATTGCCCCCAAAGGAAGCCTTTGGGTACAACTGAACTCCCCAGGGGAGTCTTTACGCAGCCCCACATGCAACTGGACTCTCAGTGTTAAATCTTTCTTAAAAACCCTAAGTACATCCCTACCCGGAAACTGAGAGGAAATGTACATAGGACCCCAGAAAACGCGTACAGAGACACTTTCACCCATCAAAAATTGCCCCCAAAGGAAGCCTTTGGGTACAACTGAACTCCAAAGGGGAGCCGTCACGCAGCCCCACATGCAGCTGGACTCTCTTTGTTCGCTCTTTCTGAACAACCCTAAATATCTCCCTACCCGGAATCTGTAGGAATTTAAAATAATACCCCAGAAAATGTGTACAGAGCCCATTTCAACCATCAAAAATTGCCCCCAGAGAAAGCCTTTGGGTACAATTGAACTCCCCACGGGAGCCTTTACGCAAACCCACATGCAACTGGACTCTCTTTGTTCGCTCTTTCTGAACAACCCTAAATATCTCCCTACCCGGAATCTGAGAGGAATTGAAAATAGGACCCCAGAAAACGTGTACAAGGCCCATTTTGCCCATCAAAAATTGCCCCCAAAGGAAGCCTTTGGGTACAACTGAACTCTCCAGGGGAGCCTTTACGCAGCCCCACATGCTACTGGACTCTCTGCGTTCGCTTTTTCTGAACAGCCCTAAATACATCCCTACCTGGAATCGAGAGGAATTGAAAATAGGACCCCAGAAAACGTGTACAAGGCCCATTTTTCCCATCAAAAATTACCCCCAAAGGAAGCCTTTGGGTACAACTGAACTCCCCAGCGGAGCCTTCATGCAGCCCGACATGCAACTGGACTCTCATTGTTAACACTTTCTTAAAAACCCTAAGTACATCCCTACCCGGAATCTGAGAGAAATGAAAATAGGACCCCAGAAAACGCGTACAGAGCCCCTTTCACCCATCAAAAATTGCCCCCAAAGGAAGCCTTCGGGTACAACTGTACTCCCCAGGGGAGCATTTACGCAGCCCCACATGCAACTGGACTCTCTGTGTTCGCTCTTTCTGAAATACGCTAATATCTCCCTAACCGGAATCTGAGAGGAATTTAAAATAGGACCCCAGAAAAAACATACAAGGCCAATTTTGCCCATAAAAAATGGCCCCCAAAGGAAGCCTTTGGGTACAACTGAACGCCCCAGGGGAGCCTTTACGCAGCCCGACATGCAACTGGACTCTCAGTGTTAAATCTCTTAAAAACTAAAAAGTATATCCCTACCCGGAATCTAAGAGGAATTGAAAATAGGACCGCAGAAATCGTGTACAAGGCCCATTTTGCCTATCAAAAATTGCCCCCAAAGGAAGCCTTTGGGTACAGCTGAACTACCCAGGGTAGCCTTTACGCAGCCCTACATGCAACTGGACTCTCAGTGTTAACTCTTTCTTAAAAACCCCAACTATATCCCTACCCGGAAACTGAGAGAAATGAAAATAGGACCCCAGAAAACGCGTACAGAGCCCCTTTCAACCATAAAAAATTGCCCCCAAAGGAAGCCATTGGGTACAACTGAACTCCACAGGGGAGCCTTTACGCAGCCCCACATTCAACTGGACTCTCTGTGTTCCCTCTTTCTTAAAAATGCTAAATATCTCCCTACCCGGAATCTGAGAGGAATTGAAAATAGGACCCCAGAAATCCCGTACAGAGCCCCTTTCGCCCATCAAAAATTGCCCCCAAAGGAAGCCTTTGGGTACAACTGAACTCCCCAGGGGAGCCTTTACGCAGCCCCACATGCAACTGGACTCTCTGTGTTCGCTCTTTCTGAACAACCCTGAATACATCCCTACCTGGAATCTGAGAGGAATTGAAAATAGGACCCCAGAAAATGCATACAGAGCCCCTTTCAACCATCAAGAATTGCCCCCAAAGGAAGCCTTTGGGTACAACTGAACTCCCCAGGGGAGCCTTTACGCAGCCCCACATGCAACTGGACTCTCTCTGTTCGCTCTTTCTGAACAACGCTAATATCTCCCTTACCGGAATCTGAGAGGAATTGAAAATAGGACCCTAGAAATCGCGTACAGAGCCCCTTTCACCCATCAAAAATTGCCCCCAATGGAAGCCTTTGGGTACAACTGTACTCCCCAGGGGAGCCTTTACGCAGCCCCACATGCAACTGGACTCTCTGTGTTCGCTCTTTCTGAAGAACGCTAAAGACATTCCTACCCGGAATCTGAGAGGAATTGAAAATAGGACCCCAGAAACCGCGTACAGAGCCCCTTTCACCCGTCAAAAATTGCCCCCAAAGGAAGCCTTTGGGTACAACTGAACTCCCCAGGGGAGCCTTTACGCAGCCCCACATGCAACTGGACTCTCTGTGTTCGCTGTTTCTAAACAAACATAAATATCTCCTTACCCGGAATTTGAGAGGAATTGAAAAAAGGACCCAAGAAAATGCGTACAGAGCCCCTTACGCACATCAGAAATTGCCCCAGAAGGAAGCCTTTGGGTACAACTGAACTCCCCAGGGGAGTCTTTACGCAGCCCCACATGCAACTGGACTCTCAGTGTTCGCTTTTTCTAAACAGCACTAAATACAGCCCTACCTGGAATCGAGAGGAATTGAAAATAGGACCCCAGAAAACGTGTACAAGGCCCATTTTGCCCATCAAAAATTGCCCCCAAAGGAAGCCTTTGGGTACAACTGAACTCCCCAGGGGAGCCTTTACGCAGCCCCACATGCAACTGGACTCTCTGTGTTCGCTCTTTCTGAACAGCCCTAAATACAGCCCTACCTGGCATCTGAGAGGAATTGAAAATAGGACCCCAGAAAACGTGTACAAGGCCCATTTTGCCCATCAAAAATTGCCCCCAAAGGAAGCCTTTGGGTACAACTGAACTCCCCAGGGGAGCCTTTACGCAGCCCCACATGCAACTGGACTCTCTGTGTTCGCTGTTTCTAAACAAACATAAATATCTCCTTACCCGGAATTTGAGAGGAATTGAAAAAAGGACCCAAGAAAACGTGTACAGAGCCCCTTTCACACATCAAAGATTGCCCGCAAAGGAAGCCTTTGGGTACAACTGAACTCCCCAGGGGAGCCTTTACGCAGCCCCACATGCAACTGGACTCTCAGTGTTCGCTGTTTCTGAAGAACCCCAAATAACTCCCTATCCGGAATCTGAGAGGAATTGAAAATAGGACCCAAGAAAACGCGTACAGAGCCCCTTTTGCCCATCAAAAATTGCCCCCAAAGGAAGCCTTTGGGTACAACTGAACTCCCCAGGGGAGCCTTTACGCAGCCCCACATGCAACTGGACTCTCTGTGTTCGCTCTTTCTTAAAAACCCTAAATACATACCTACCCGGAATCTGCGAGAAAATGAAAATAGGACCCCAGAAAACGCATACAGAGCCCCTTTCACACATCAAAGATTGCCCGCAAAGGAAGCCTTTGGGTACAACTGAACTCCCCAGGGGAGCCTTTACGCAGCCCCACATGCAACTGGACTCTCAGTGTTCGCTGTTTCTGAAGAACCCCAAATAACTCCCTATCCGGAATCTGAGAGGAATTGAAAATAGGACCCCAGAAAACGCGTACAGAGCCCCTTTTGCCCATCAAAAATTGCCCCCAAAGGAAGCCTTTGGGTACAACTGAACTCCCCAGGGGAGCCTTTACGCAGCCCCACATGCAACTGGACTCTCTGTGTTCGCTCTTTCTGAACAGCCCTAAATACAGCCCTACCTGGCATCTGAGAGGAATTGAAAATAGGACCCCAGAAAACGTGTACAAGGCCCATTTTGCCCATCAAAAATTGCCCCAAAGGAAGCCTTTGGGTACAACTGAACTCCCCAGGGGAGCCTTTACGCAGCCCCACATGCAACTGGACTCTCTGTGTTCGCTCTTTCTGAAGAACCCCAATTATCTCCCTATCCGGAATCTGAAAGGAATTGAAAATAGGACCCCAGAAATCGCGTACAGAGCCCATTTTGCCCATCAAAAATTGCCCCCAAAGGAAGCCTTTGCGTACAACTGAACTCCCCAGGGGAGCCTTTACGCAGCCCCACATGCAACTGGACTCTCTGTGTTCGCTCTTTCTGAACAGTCCTAAATACAGCCCTACCTGGAATCTGAGAGGAATTGAAAATAGGACCCCAGAAAACGTGTACAAGGCCCATTTTGCCCATCAAAAATTGCCCCCAAAGGAAGCCTTTGGGTACAACTGAAAAAGTGCTGCTAGCAAACATTTCAGCCGGGACCGGAGCCCAAGGGCTCGGTACGGCAGGACTTCGAAACGAACGGGAACGAACCTCCGTTCCCCGTGACGGCCAGTCGCCGAGCCGGCGGACGACAGCCTCCCGCTTCGCGGCATTGCCGGTTCCGTCGGCGGTCGTGGCCGGACAACCGTTGTCCCTGGATCGCCTTCCTCGAGAAAGAGCGGCTAGCAAACTCTTCTGCCTGGACCGGAGCCCAGGGCTCGATACGGCCGTTCTCCGCACCGAAGGGGAACGAACCTCCGTTCCCCGTAAACGGCTAGCCCCCGAGCTAGCGGACGACTGCCTCGCGATTACCGGCATTGCCGGTTCCGTCGGCGGTGGTTGCTGGACACCCGTTGTCCCTGGATCGCCTTCCCCGAGAAAGTGCGGTTAGTAAACATTTCTGCCGGGATCGGAGCCCAAGGGCTCGGTACGGCAGGACTTCGAAACGAACGGGAACGAACCTCCGTTCCCCGTGACGACCAGCCCCGGAGCCGGCGGACGACTGCCTCGCGCTTCGCGGCATTGCCGGTTCCGTCGGCGGTCGTGGCCGGACACCCTTTGTCCCTGGATCGCCTTCTCCGAAAAAGTGCGGCTAGCAAACATTTCTGCCGGGACCGGAGCCCAAGGGCTCGGTACGGCAGGACTTCGAAACGAACGGGAACGAACCTCCGTTCCCCGTGACGGCCAGACCCCGAGCCGGCGGACGACAGCCTCCCGCTTCGCGGCATTGCCGATTCCGTCGGCGGTCGTGGCCGGACACCCGTTGTCCCTGGATCGCCTTCCCCGAAAAAGTGCGGCTAGCAAACTCTTCTGCCTGGACAGGACACCAGGGCTCGATACGGCAGGTCTTCGAAACGAACGGGAACGAACCTCCGTTCCCCGTGACAGCCAGACCCCGAGCCGGCGGACGACAGCCTCGCGCTTCGCGGCATTGCCGGTTCCGTCGGCGGTCGTGGCCGGACACCCGTTGTCCCTGGATCGCCTTCCCCGAGAAAGTGCGGCTAGTAAACTCTTCTGCCTGGGCAGGACACCAGGGCTCGATACGGTCGTTCTCCGCACCGAACGGGAACGAACCTCCGTTCCCCGTGACGGCCAGACCCCGAGCCGGCGGACGACTGCCTCCCGCTTGCCGGCATTGCCGGTTCCGTCGGCGATCGTGGCCGGACACCCGTTGTCCCTGGATCGCCTTCCCCGAAAAAGTGCGGCTAGCACACGCTTCTGCCTGGACCGGAGCCCAGGGCTCGATACGGTCGTTCTCCGCACCGAAGGGGAACGAACCTCCGTTCCCCGTAAACGGCTAGCCCCCGAGCTAGCGGACGACTGCCTCGCGATTACCGGCATTGCCGGTTCCGTCGGCGGTCTTGGCCGGACACCCGTTGTCCCTGGATCGTGTTCCCCGAGAAAGTGCGGCTAGCAAACTCTTCTGTCTGGACAGGACACTAGGGCTCGATACGGCCGTTCTCCGCACCGAACGGGAACGAACCTCCGTTCCCCTTAACGGACATTCCCCGAGCCGCAGGACGACAGCCTACCGCTTCGCGGCGTTGCCGGTTCCGTCGGCGGTCGTGGCCGGACACCCGTTGTCCCTGGATCGCCTTCCCCGAAAAAGTGCGGCTAGCAAACTCTTCTGCCTGGACAGGACACCAGGGCTCGATACGGCAGGTCTTCGAAACGAACGGGAACGAACCTCCGTTCCCCGTGACGACCAGCCCCGGAGCCGGCGGACGACTGCCTCGCGCTTCGCGGCATTGCCGGTTCCGTCGGCGGTCGTGGCCGGACACCCGTTGTCCCTGGATCGCCTTCCCCAAAAAACTGCGGCTAACAAACTCTTCTTCCTGGACAGGACACCAGGGCTCGATACGGCAGGTCTTCGAAACGAACGGGAACGAACCTCCGTTCCCCGTGACGGCCAGACCCCGAGCCGGCGGACGACAGCCTCGCGCTTCGCGGCATTGCCGGTTCCGTCGGCGGTCGTGGCCGGACACCCGTTGTCCCTGGATCGCCTTCCCCGAGAAAGTGCGGCTAGCAAACTCTTCTGCCTAGACCGGAGCCCAGGGCTCGATACGGCCGTTCTCCGCACCGAAAGGGAACGAACCTCCGATCCCCGTGACGGCCAGTCCCCGAGCCGGCGGACGACAGCCTCCCGCTTGCCGGCATTGCCGGTTCCGTCGGCGGTCGTGGCCGGACACCCGTTGTCCCTGGATCGCCTTCCTCGAGAAAGTGCGGTTAGCAAACATTTCTGCCGGGACCGGAGAACAAGGGCTCGGTACGGCAGGACTTCGAAACGAACGGGATCGAACCTCCGTTCCCCGTGACGGCCAGTGCCCTAGCCGGCGGACGACTGCCTCGCGCTTCGCGGCATTGCCGGTTCCTCCGGCGGTCGTGGCCGGACACCCGTTGTCCCTTGATCGCCTTCCCCGAAAAAGTGCGGCTATCAAACTCTTCTGCCTGGACAGGACACCAGGGCTCGATACGGCCGTTCTCCGCACCGAACGGGAACGAACCTCCGTTCCCCGTAAACGCCTAGTCCCCGAGCTAGCGGAAGACTGCCTTGCGATTACCGGCATTGCCGGTTCCGTCGGCGATCGTGGCCGGACACCTGTTGTCCCTGGATCGTCTTCCCCGAGAAAGTGCGGTTAGCAAACATTTCTGCAGGTTTCGGAGCCCAAGGGCTCGGTACGGCAGGACTTCGAAACGAACGGGAACGAACCTCCGTTCCCCGTGACGGCCAGTCCCCGAGCCGGCGGACGACAGCCTCGCGCTTCGCGGCATTGCCGGTTCCTCCGGCGATCGTGGCCGGACACCCGTTGTCCCTGGATCGCCTTCCTCGAGAAAGAGCGGCTAGCAAACTCTTCTGCCTGGACCGGAGCCCAGGGCTCGATACGGCCGTTCTCCGCACCGAAGGGGAACGAACCTCCGTTCCCCGTAAACGGCTAGCCCCCGAGCTAGCGGACGACTGCCTCGCGATTACCGGCATTGCCGGTTCCGTCGGCGGTGGTTGCTGGACACCCGTTGTCCCTGGATCGCCTTCCCCGAGAAAGTGCGGTTAGTAAACATTTCTACCGGGATCGGAGCCCAAGGGCTCGGTACGGCAGGACTTCGAAACGAACGGGAACGAACCTCCGTTCCCCGTGACGGCCAGCCCCGGAGCCGGCTGACGACTGCCTCGCGCTTCGCGGCATTGCCGGTTCCGTCGGCGGTCGTGGCCGGACACGCGTTGTCCCTGGATCGCCTTCCCCGAGAAAGTGCGGCTAGCAAACATTTCTGCCGGGACCGGAGCCCAAGGGCTCGGTACGGCAGGACTTCGAAACGAACGGGAACGAACCTCCGTTCCCCGTGACGGCCAGACCCCGAGCCGGCGGACGACAGCCTCGCGCTTCGCGGCATTGCCGGTTCCGTCGGCGGTCGTGGCCGGACACCCGTTGTCCCTGGATCGTGTTCCCCGAGAAAGTGCGGCTAGCAAACTCTTCTGTCTGGACAGGACACTAGGGCTCGATACGGCCGTTCTCCGCACCGAACGGGAACGAACCTCCGTTCCCCGTGACGGCCAGATCCCGAGCCGGCGAACGACAGCCTCCCGAACCGCGGCATTGCCGGTTCCGTCGGCGGTCGTGGCCGGACACCCGTTGTCCCTGGATCGCCTTCCCCGAGAAAGTGCGGCTAGCAAACTCTTCTGCCTGGACAGGACACCAGGGCTCGATACGGCAGGTCTTCGAAACGAACGGGAACGAACCACCGTTCCCCGTGACGACCAGCCCCGGAGCCGGCGGACGACTGCCTCGCGCTTCGCGGCATTGCCGGTTCCGTCGGCGGTCGTGGCCGGACAACCGTTGTCCCTGGATCGCCTTCTCCGAAAAAGTGCGGCTAGCAAACACTTCTGCCGGGACCGGAGCCCAAGGGCTCGGTACGGCAGGATTTCGAAACGAACGGGAACGAACCTCCGTTCCCCGTGACGGCCAGTCGCCGAGCCGGCGGACGACTGCCTCGCGCTTCGCGGCATTGCCGGTTCCGTCGGCGGTCGTGGCCGGACACCCGTTGTCCCTGGATCGTGTTCCCCGAGAAAGTGCGGCTAGCAAACTCTTCTGTCTGGACAGGACACTAGGGTTCGATACGGCCGTTCTCCGCACCGAACGGGAACGAACCTCCGTTCCCCTTAACGGACATTCCCCGAGCCGCAGGACGACAGCCTCCCGCTTCGCGGCATTGCCGGTTCCGTCGGCGGTCGTGGCCGGACACCCGTTGTCCCTGGATCGCCTTCCTCGAGAAAGTGCGGTTAGCAAACATTTCTGCAGGTTTCGGAGCCCAAGGGCTCGGTACGGCAGGACTTCGAAACGAACGGGAACGAACCTCCGTTCCCCGTGACGGCCAGTCCCCGAGCCGGCGGACGACAGCCTCGCGCTTCGCGGCATTGCCGGTTCCTCCGGCGATCGTGGCCGGACACCCGTTGTCCCTGGATCGCCTTCCTCGAGAAAGAGCGGCTAGCAAACTCTTCTGCCTGGACCGGAGCCCAGGGCTCGATACGGCCGTTCTCCGCACCGAAGGGGAACGAACCTCCGTTCCCCGTAAACGGCTAGCCCCCGAGCTAGCGGACGACTGCCTCGCGATTACCGGCATTGCCGGTTCCGTCGGCGGTGGTTGCTGGACACCCGTTGTCCCTGGATCGCCTTCCCCGAGAAATTGCGGTTAGTAAACATTTCTGCCGGGATCGGAGCCCAAGGGCTCGGTACGGCAGGACTTCGAAACGAAAGGGAACGAACCTCCGTTCCCCGTGACGACCAGCCCCGGAGCCGGCTGACGACTGCCTCGCGCTTCGCGGCATTGCCGGTTCCGTCGGCGGTCGTGGCCGGACACGCGTTGTCCCTGGATCGCCTTCCCCGAGAAATTGCGGCTAGCAAACATTTCTGCCGGGACCGGAGCCCAAGGGCTCGGTACGGCAGGACTTCGAAACGAAGGGGAACGAACCTCCGTTCCCCGTGACGGCCAGTCCCCGAGCCGGCGGACGACAGCCTCGCGCTTCGCGGCATTGCCGGTTCCGTCGGCGGTCGTGGCCGGACACCCGTTGTCCCTGGATCGCCTTCCGGAAAAAGTGCGGCTAGCACACGCTTCTGCCTGGACCGGAGCCCAGGGCTCGATACGGTCGTTCTCCGCACCGAAGGGGAACGAACCTCCGTTCCCCGTAAACGGCTAGCCCCCGAGCAAGCGGACGACTGCCTCGCGATTACCGGCATTGCCGGTTCCGTCGGCGGTCTTGGCCGGACACCCGTTGTCCCTGGATCGTGTTCCCCGAGAAAGTGCGGCTAGCAAACTCTTCTGTCTGGACAGGACACTAGGGCTCGATACGGCCGTTCTCCGCACCGAACGGGAACGAACCTCCGTTCCCCTTAACGGACATTCCCCGAGCCGCAGGACGACAGCCTACCGCTTCGCGGCATTGCCGGTTCCGTCGGCGGTCGTGGCCGGACACCCGTTGTCCCTGGATCGCCTTCCCCGAAAAAGTGCGTCTAGCAAACTCTTCTTCCTGGACAGGACACCAGGGCTCGATACGGCAGGTCTTCGAAACGAACGGGAACGAACCTCCGTTCCCCGTGACGGCCAGATCCCGAGCCGGCGAACGACAGCCTCCCGAACCGCGGCATTGCCGGTTCCGTCGGCGGTCGTGGCCGGACACCCGTTGTCCCTGGATCGCCTTCCCCGAGAAAGTGCGGCTAGCAAACTCTTCTGCCTGGATAGGACACCAGGGCTCGATACGGCAGGTCTTCGAAACGAACGGGAACGAACCACCGTTCCCCGTGACGACCAGCCCCGGAGCCGGCGGACGACTGCCTCGCGCTTCGCGGCATTGCCGGTTCCGTCGGCGGTCGTGGCCGGACAACCGTTGTCCCTGGATCGCCTTCTCCGAAAAAGTGCGGCTAGCAAACACTTCTGCCGGGACCGGAGCCCAAGGGCTCGGTACGGCAGGATTTCGAAACGAACGGGAACGAACCTCCGTTCCCCGTGACGGCCAGTCGCCGAGCCGGCGGACGACTGCCTCGCGCTTGCCGGCATTGCCGGTTCCGTCGGCGGTCGTGGCCGGACACCCGTTGTCCCTGGATCGTGTTCCCCGAGAAAGTGCGGCTAGCAAACTCTTCTGTCTGGACAGGACACTAGGGTTCGATACGGCCGTTCTCCGCACCGAACGGGAACGAACCTCCGTTCCCCTTAACGGACATTCCCCGAGCCGCAGGACGACAGCCTCCCGCTTCGCGGCATTGCCGGTTCCGTCGGCGGTCGTGGCCGGACACCCGTTGTCCCTGGATCGCCTTCCTCGAGAAAGTGCGGTTAGCAAACATTTCTGCAGGTTTCGGAGCCCAAGGGCTCGGTACGGCAGGACTTCGAAACGAACGGGAACGAACCTCCGTTCCCCGTGACGGCCAGTCCCCGAGCCGGCGGACGACAGCCTCGCGCTTCGCGGCATTGCCGGTTCCTCCGGCGATCGTGGCCGGACACCCGTTGTCCCTGGATCGCCTTCCTCGAGAAAGAGCGGCTAGCAAACTCTTCTGCCTGGACCGGAGCCCAGGGCTCGATACGGCCGTTCTCCGCACCGAAGGGGAACGAACCTCCGTTCCCCGTAAACGGCTAGCCCCCGAGCTAGCGGACGACTGCCTCGCGATTACCGGCATTGCCGGTTCCGTCGGCGGTGGTTGCTGGACACCCGTTGTCCCTGGATCGCCTTCCCCGAGAAATTGCGGTTAGTAAACATTTCTGCCGGGATCGGAGCCCAAGGGCTCGGTACGGCAGGACTTCGAAACGAAAGGGAACGAACCTCCGTTCCCCGTGACGACCAGCCCCGGAGCCGGCTGACGACTGCCTCGCGCTTCGCGGCATTGCCGGTTCCGTCGGCGGTCGTGGCCGGACACGCGTTGTCCCTGGATCGCCTTCCCCGAGAAATTGCGGCTAGCAAACATTTCTGCCGGGACCGGAGCCCAAGGGCTCGGTACGGCAGGACTTCGAAACGAAGGGGAACGAACCTCCGTTCCCCGTGACGGCCAGTCCCCGAGCCGGCGGACGACAGCCTCGCGCTTCGCGGCATTGCCGGTTCCGTCGGCGGTCGTGGCCGGACACCCGTTGTCCCTGGATCGCCTTCCGGAAAAAGTGCGGCTAGCACACGCTTCTGCCTGGACCGGAGCCCAGGGCTCGATACGGTCGTTCTCCGCACCGAAGGGGAACGAACCTCCGTTCCCCGTAAACGGCTAGCCCCCGAGCAAGCGGACGACTGCCTCGCGATTACCGGCATTGCCGGTTCCGTCGGCGGTCTTGGCCGGACACCCGTTGTCCCTGGATCGTGTTCCCCGAGAAAGTGCGGCTAGCAAACTCTTCTGTCTGGACAGGACACTAGGGCTCGATACGGCCGTTCTCCGCACCGAACGGGAACGAACCTCCGTTCCCCTTAACGGACATTCCCCGAGCCGCAGGACGACAGCCTACCGCTTCGCGGCATTGCCGGTTCCGTCGGCGGTCGTGGCCGGACACCCGTTGTCCCTGGATCGCCTTCCCCGAAAAAGTGCGTCTAGCAAACTCTTCTTCCTGGACAGGACACCAGGGCTCGATACGGCAGGTCTTCGAAACGAACGGGAACGAACCTCCGTTCCCCGTGACGGCCAGATCCCGAGCCGGCGAACGACAGCCTCCCGAACCGCGGCATTGCCGGTTCCGTCGGCGGTCGTGGCCGGACACCCGTTGTCCCTGGATCGCCTTCCCCGAGAAAGTGCGGCTAGCAAACTCTTCTGCCTGGACAGGACACCAGGGCTCGATACGGCAGGTCTTCGAAACGAACGGGAACGAACCACCGTTCCCCGTGACGACCAGCCCCGGAGCCGGCGGACGACTGCCTCGCGCTTCGCGGCATTGCCGGTTCCGTCGGCGGTCGTGGCCGGACAACCGTTGTCCCTGGATCGCCTTCTCCGAAAAAGTGCGGCTAGCAAACACTTCTGCCGGGACCGGAGCCCAAGGGCTCGGTACGGCAGGATTTCGAAACGAACGGGAACGAACCTCCGTTCCCCGTGACGGCCAGTCGCCGAGCCGGCGGACGACTGCCTCGCGCTTGCCGGCATTGCCGGTTCCGTCGGCGGTCGTGGCCGGACACCCGTTGTCCCTGGATCGTGTTCCCCGAGAAAGTGCGGCTAGCAAACTCTTCTGTCTGGACAGGACACTAGGGTTCGATACGGCCGTTCTCCGCACCGAACGGGAACGAACCTCCGTTCCCCTTAACGGACATTCCCCGAGCCGCAGGACGACAGCCTCCCGCTTCGCGGCATTGCCGGTTCCGTCGGCGGTCGTGGCCGGACACCCGTTGTCCCTGGATCGCCTTCCTCGAGAAAGTGCGGTTAGCAAACATTTCTGCAGGTTTCGGAGCCCAAGGGCTCGGTACGGCAGGACTTCGAAACGAACGGGAACGAACCTCCGTTCCCCGTGACGGCCAGTCCCCGAGCCGGCGGACGACAGCCTCGCGCTTCGCGGCATTGCCGGTTCCTCCGGCGATCGTGGCCGGACACCCGTTGTCCCTGGATCGCCTTCCTCGAGAAAGAGCGGCTAGCAAACTCTTCTGCCTGGACCGGAGCCCAGGGCTCGATACGGCCGTTCTCCGCACCGAAGGGGAACGAACCTCCGTTCCCCGTAAACGGCTAGCCCCCGAGCTAGCGGACGACTGCCTCGCGATTACCGGCATTGCCGGTTCCGTCGGCGGTGGTTGCTGGACACCCGTTGTCCCTGGATCGCCTTCCCCGAGAAATTGCGGTTAGTAAACATTTCTGCCGGGATCGGAGCCCAAGGGCTCGGTACGGCAGGACTTCGAAACGAAAGGGAACGAACCTCCGTTCCCCGTGACGACCAGCCCCGGAGCCGGCTGACGACTGCCTCGCGCTTCGCGGCATTGCCGGTTCCGTCGGCGGTCGTGGCCGGACACGCGTTGTCCCTGGATCGCCTTCCCCGAGAAATTGCGGCTAGCAAACATTTCTGCCGGGACCGGAGCCCAAGGGCTCGGTACGGCAGGACTTCGAAACGAAGGGGAACGAACCTCCGTTCCCCGTGACGGCCAGTCCCCGAGCCGGCGGACGACAGCCTCGCGCTTCGCGGCATTGCCGGTTCCGTCGGCGGTCGTGGCCGGACACCCGTTGTCCCTGGATCGCCTTCCGGAAAAAGTGCGGCTAGCACACGCTTCTGCCTGGACCGGAGCCCAGGGCTCGATACGGTCGTTCTCCGCACCGAAGGGGAACGAACCTCCGTTCCCCGTAAACGGCTAGCCCCCGAGCAAGCGGACGACTGCCTCGCGATTACCGGCATTGCCGGTTCCGTCGGCGGTCTTGGCCGGACACCCGTTGTCCCTGGATCGTGTTCCCCGAGAAAGTGCGGCTAGCAAACTCTTCTGTCTGGACAGGACACTAGGGCTCGATACGGCCGTTCTCCGCACCGAACGGGAACGAACCTCCGTTCCCCTTAACGGACATTCCCCGAGCCGCAGGACGACAGCCTACCGCTTCGCGGCATTGCCGGTTCCGTCGGCGGTCGTGGCCGGACACCCGTTGTCCCTGGATCGCCTTCCCCGAAAAAGTGCGTCTAGCAAACTCTTCTTCCTGGACAGGACACCAGGGCTCGATACGGCAGGTCTTCGAAACGAACGGGAACGAACCTCCGTTCCCCGTGACGGCCAGATCCCGAGCCGGCGAACGACAGCCTCCCGAACCGCGGCATTGCCGGTTCCGTCGGCGGTCGTGGCCGGACACCCGTTGTCCCTGGATCGCCTTCCCCGAGAAAGTGCGGCTAGCAAACTCTTCTGCCTGGACAGGACACCAGGGCTCGATACGGCAGGTCTTCGAAACGAACGGGAACGAACCACCGTTCCCCGTGACGACCAGCCCCGGAGCCGGCGGACGACTGCCTCGCGCTTCGCGGCATTGCCGGTTCCGTCGGCGGTCGTGGCCGGACAACCGTTGTCCCTGGATCGCCTTCTCCGAAAAAGTGCGGCTAGCAAACACTTCTGCCGGGACCGGAGCCCAAGGGCTCGGTACGGCAGGATTTCGAAACGAACGGGAACGAACCTCCGTTCCCCGTGACGGCCAGTCGCCGAGCCGGCGGACGACTGCCTCGCGCTTGCCGGCATTGCCGGTTCCGTCGGCGGTCGTGGCCGGACACCCGTTGTCCCTGGATCGTGTTCCCCGAGAAAGTGCGGCTAGCAAACTCTTCTGTCTGGACAGGACACTAGGGTTCGATACGGCCGTTCTCCGCACCGAACGGGAACGAACCTCCGTTCCCCTTAACGGACATTCCCCGAGCCGCAGGACGACAGCCTCCCGCTTCGCGGCATTGCCGGTTCCGTCGGCGGTCGTGGCCGGACACCCGTTGTCCCTGGATCGCCTTCCTCGAGAAAGTGCGGTTAGCAAACATTTCTGCAGGTTTCGGAGCCCAAGGGCTCGGTACGGCAGGACTTCGAAACGAACGGGAACGAACCTCCGTTCCCCGTGACGGCCAGTCCCCGAGCCGGCGGACGACAGCCTCGCGCTTCGCGGCATTGCCGGTTCCTCCGGCGATCGTGGCCGGACACCCGTTGTCCCTGGATCGCCTTCCTCGAGAAAGAGCGGCTAGCAAACTCTTCTGCCTGGACCGGAGCCCAGGGCTCGATACGGCCGTTCTCCGCACCGAAGGGGAACGAACCTCCGTTCCCCGTAAACGGCTAGCCCCCGAGCTAGCGGACGACTGCCTCGCGATTACCGGCATTGCCGGTTCCGTCGGCGGTGGTTGCTGGACACCCGTTGTCCCTGGATCGCCTTCCCCGAGAAATTGCGGTTAGTAAACATTTCTGCCGGGATCGGAGCCCAAGGGCTCGGTACGGCAGGACTTCGAAACGAAAGGGAACGAACCTCCGTTCCCCGTGACGACCAGCCCCGGAGCCGGCTGACGACTGCCTCGCGCTTCGCGGCATTGCCGGTTCCGTCGGCGGTCGTGGCCGGACACGCGTTGTCCCTGGATCGCCTTCCCCGAGAAATTGCGGCTAGCAAACATTTCTGCCGGGACCGGAGCCCAAGGGCTCGGTACGGCAGGACTTCGAAACGAAGGGGAACGAACCTCCGTTCCCCGTGACGGCCAGTCCCCGAGCCGGCGGACGACAGCCTCGCGCTTCGCGGCATTGCCGGTTCCGTCGGCGGTCGTGGCCGGACACCCGTTGTCCCTGGATCGCCTTCCGGAAAAAGTGCGGCTAGCACACGCTTCTGCCTGGACCGGAGCCCAGGGCTCGATACGGTCGTTCTCCGCACCGAAGGGGAACGAACCTCCGTTCCCCGTAAACGGCTAGCCCCCGAGCAAGCGGACGACTGCCTCGCGATTACCGGCATTGCCGGTTCCGTCGGCGGTCTTGGCCGGACACCCGTTGTCCCTGGATCGTGTTCCCCGAGAAAGTGCGGCTAGCAAACTCTTCTGTCTGGACAGGACACTAGGGCTCGATACGGCCGTTCTCCGCACCGAACGGGAACGAACCTCCGTTCCCCTTAACGGACATTCCCCGAGCCGCAGGACGACAGCCTACCGCTTCGCGGCATTGCCGGTTCCGTCGGCGGTCGTGGCCGGACACCCGTTGTCCCTGGATCGCCTTCCCCGAAAAAGTGCGTCTAGCAAACTCTTCTTCCTGGACAGGACACCAGGGCTCGATACGGCAGGTCTTCGAAACGAACGGGAACGAACCTCCGTTCCCCGTGACGGCCAGATCCCGAGCCGGCGAACGACAGCCTCCCGAACCGCGGCATTGCCGGTTCCGTCGGCGGTCGTGGCCGGACACCCGTTGTCCCTGGATCGCCTTCCCCGAGAAAGTGCGGCTAGCAAACTCTTCTGCCTGGACAGGACACCAGGGCTCGATACGGCAGGTCTTCGAAACGAACGGGAACGAACCACCGTTCCCCGTGACGACCAGCCCCGGAGCCGGCGGACGACTGCCTCGCGCTTCGCGGCATTGCCGGTTCCGTCGGCGGTCGTGGCCGGACAACCGTTGTCCCTGGATCGCCTTCTCCGAAAAAGTGCGGCTAGCAAACACTTCTGCCGGGACCGGAGCCCAAGGGCTCGGTACGGCAGGATTTCGAAACGAACGGGAACGAACCTCCGTTCCCCGTGACGGCCAGTCGCCGAGCCGGCGGACGACTGCCTCGCGCTTGCCGGCATTGCCGGTTCCGTCGGCGGTCGTGGCCGGACACCCGTTGTCCCTGGATCGTGTTCCCCGAGAAAGTGCGGCTAGCAAACTCTTCTGTCTGGACAGGACACTAGGGTTCGATACGGCCGTTCTCCGCACCGAACGGGAACGAACCTCCGTTCCCCTTAACGGACATTCCCCGAGCCGCAGGACGACAGCCTCCCGCTTCGCGGCATTGCCGGTTCCGTCGGCGGTCGTGGCCGGACACCCGTTGTCCCTGGATCGCCTTCCTCGAGAAAGTGCGGTTAGCAAACATTTCTGCAGGTTTCGGAGCCCAAGGGCTCGGTACGGCAGGACTTCGAAACGAACGGGAACGAACCTCCGTTCCCCGTGACGGCCAGTCCCCGAGCCGGCGGACGACAGCCTCGCGCTTCGCGGCATTGCCGGTTCCTCCGGCGATCGTGGCCGGACACCCGTTGTCCCTGGATCGCCTTCCTCGAGAAAGAGCGGCTAGCAAACTCTTCTGCCTGGACCGGAGCCCAGGGCTCGATACGGCCGTTCTCCGCACCGAAGGGGAACGAACCTCCGTTCCCCGTAAACGGCTAGCCCCCGAGCTAGCGGACGACTGCCTCGCGATTACCGGCATTGCCGGTTCCGTCGGCGGTGGTTGCTGGACACCCGTTGTCCCTGGATCGCCTTCCCCGAGAAATTGCGGTTAGTAAACATTTCTGCCGGGATCGGAGCCCAAGGGCTCGGTACGGCAGGACTTCGAAACGAAAGGGAACGAACCTCCGTTCCCCGTGACGACCAGCCCCGGAGCCGGCTGACGACTGCCTCGCGCTTCGCGGCATTGCCGGTTCCGTCGGCGGTCGTGGCCGGACACGCGTTGTCCCTGGATCGCCTTCCCCGAGAAATTGCGGCTAGCAAACATTTCTGCCGGGACCGGAGCCCAAGGGCTCGGTACGGCAGGACTTCGAAACGAAGGGGAACGAACCTCCGTTCCCCGTGACGGCCAGTCCCCGAGCCGGCGGACGACAGCCTCGCGCTTCGCGGCATTGCCGGTTCCGTCGGCGGTCGTGGCCGGACACCCGTTGTCCCTGGATCGCCTTCCGGAAAAAGTGCGGCTAGCACACGCTTCTGCCTGGACCGGAGCCCAGGGCTCGATACGGTCGTTCTCCGCACCGAAGGGGAACGAACCTCCGTTCCCCGTAAACGGCTAGCCCCCGAGCAAGCGGACGACTGCCTCGCGATTACCGGCATTGCCGGTTCCGTCGGCGGTCTTGGCCGGACACCCGTTGTCCCTGGATCGTGTTCCCCGAGAAAGTGCGGCTAGCAAACTCTTCTGTCTGGACAGGACACTAGGGCTCGATACGGCCGTTCTCCGCACCGAACGGGAACGAACCTCCGTTCCCCTTAACGGACATTCCCCGAGCCGCAGGACGACAGCCTACCGCTTCGCGGCATTGCCGGTTCCGTCGGCGGTCGTGGCCGGACACCCGTTGTCCCTGGATCGCCTTCCCCGAAAAAGTGCGTCTAGCAAACTCTTCTTCCTGGACAGGACACCAGGGCTCGATACGGCAGGTCTTCGAAACGAACGGGAACGAACCTCCGTTCCCCGTGACGGCCAGACCCCGAGCCGGCGGACAACAGCCTCGCGCTTCGCGGCATTGCCGGTTCCGTCGGCGGTCGTGGCCGGACACCCGTTGTCCCTGGATCGCCTTCCCCGAGAAAGTGCGGCTAGTAAACTCTTCTGCCTGGGCAGGACACCAGGGCTCGATACGGTCGTTCTCCGCACCGAACGGGAACGAACCTCCGTTCCCCGTGACGGCCAGTCGCCGAGCCGGCGGACGACTGCCTCCCGCTTGCCGGCATTGCCGGTTCCGTCGGCGGTCGTGGCCGGACAACCGTTGTCCCTGGATCGCCTTCCCCGAAAAAGTGCGGCTAGCACACGCTTCTGCCTGGACCGGAGCCCAGGGCTCGATACGGTCGTTCTCCGCACCGAAGGGGAACGAACCTCCGTTCCCCGTAAACGGCTAGCCCCCGAGCTAGCGGACGACTGCCTCGCGATTACCGGCATTGCCGGTTCCGTCGGCGGTCTTGGCCGGACACCCGTTGTCCCTGGATCGTGTTCCCCGAGAAAGTGCGGCTAGCAAACTCTTCTGTCTGGACAGGACACTAGGGTTCGATACGGCCGTTCTCCGCACCGAACGGGAACGAACCTCCGTTCCCCTTAACGGACATTCCCCGAGCCGCAGGACGACAGCCTACCGCTTCGCGGCATTGCCGGTTCCGTCGGCGGTCGTGGCCGGACACCCGTTGTCCCTGGATCGCCTTCCCCGAAAAAGTGCGGCTAGCAAACTCTTCTGCCTGGACAGGACACCAGGGCTCGATACGGCAGGTCTTCGAAACGAACGGGAACGAACCTCCGTTCCCCGTGACGACCAGCCCTGGAGCCGGCGGACGACTGCCTCGCGCTTCGCGGCATTGCCGGTTCCGTCGGCGGTCGTGGCCGGACACCCGTTGTCCCTGGATCGCCTTCCCCGAAAAAGTGCGGCTAACAAACTCTTCTTCCTGGACAGGACACCAGGGCTCGATACGGCAGGTCTTCGAAACGAACGGGAACGAACCTCCGTTCCCCGTGACGGCCAGACCCCGAGCCGGCGGACTACAGCCTCGCGCTTCGCGGCATTGCCGGTTCCGTCGGCGGTCGTGGCCGGACACCCGTTGTCCCTGGATCGCCTTCCCCGAGAAAGTGCGGCTAGTAAACTCTTCTGCCTGGACAGGACACCAGGGTACGATACGGTCGTTCTCCGCACCGAAGGGGAACGAACCTCCGTTCCCCGTAAACGGCTAGTTCCCGAGCTAGCGGACGACTGCCTCGCGATTAACGGCATTGCCGGTTCCGTCGGCGGTCGTGGCCGGACACCCGTTGTCCCTGGATCGCCTTCCCCGAGAAAGTGCGGCTAGCAAACTCTTCTGCCTGGACCGGAGCCCAGGGCTCGATACGGCCGTTCTCCGCACCGAACGGGAACGAACCTCCGATCCCCGTGACGGCCAGTCCCCGAGCCGCCGGACGACAGCCTCCCGCTTCGCGGCATTGCCGGTTCCGTCGGCGGTCGTGGCCGGACACCCGTTGTCCCTGGATCGCCTTCCCCGAGAAAGTGCGGTTAGCAAACATTTCTGCCGGGATCGGAGCCCTAGGGCTCGGTACGGCAGGACTTCGAAACGAACGGGAACGAAGCTCCTTCTAGCGTGTCGGGTGGCTCGGACAAGTTGATCCAGGGGCAACGGGTGACCTGTCAAAGGCAGCGTGGGTGCCAGCCGTGCCGGTAAGCGCGAGGTCCGCCGGCTAGGGGGCTGGCCGTCACGGGGAACGTAGGTTCGTTCCCGTTCGGTGCGTAGCACGGCCGTACCGAGCCCTTGTACTCCGGTCCCGGCAGAAGTGTTTGCTAGCCGCAACGGATTAAGGTCGAGCAATGGGCGGGTCTGGCATGGCGATCGCAGGTTTTGGGTTTCCGACCACGGACCGCGTGGGTCCGGATGTCCCGAGCCCCTACGCTTCGGTCCTGGGCGACGTTTGTGCTAGCCTCACCAAGCTCCTTCTAGCGTGTCGGGTGGCTCGGAGAAGTTGATCCAGGGGCAACGGGTGACCGGTCAAAGGCAGCGCGGGTGCCAGCCGTGCCGGTAAGCGCGAGGTCCGCCGGCTCGGGGCCTGGCCGTCACGGGGAACGGAGGTTCGTTCCCGTTCGGTGCGGAAAACGGCCGTATCGAGCCCTTGGGCTCCGGTCCAGGCAGAAGAGTGTGCTAGCCGCACTTTTTCGGGGAAGGCGATCCAGGGACAACGGGTGTCCGGCCACGACCGCCGACGGAACCGGCAATGCCGGTAATCCCGAGGCTGTCGTCCTCAAGCTCCGGGGCTGGCCGTCACGGGGAACGGAGGTTCGTTCCCGTTCGTTTCGAAGTCCTGCCGTACCGAGCCCTTGGGCTCCGGTCCCGGCAGAAATGTTTGCTAGCCGCACTTTCTCGGGGAAGGCGATCCAGGGACAACGGGTGTCCGGCCACGACCGCCGACGGAACCGGCAATGCCGCGAAGCGCGAGGCTGTCGTCCGCCGGCTCGGGGACTGGCCGTCACGGGGAACGGAGGTTCGTTCCCTTTCGGTGCGGAGAACGGCCGTACCGAGCCCTTGGGCTCCGGTCCCGGCAGAAATGTTTGCTAGCCGCACTTTCTCGGGGAAGGCGATCCAGGGACAACGGGTGTCGGGCCACGGCCGCCGACGGAACCGGCAATGCCGCGAAGCGCGAGGCTGTCGTCCGCCGGCTCGGGGACTGGCCGTTAAGGGGAACGGAGGTTCGTTCCCGTTCGTTTCGAAGTCCTGCCGTACCGAGCCCTTGGGCTCTGGTCCCGGCAGAAATGTTTGCTAGACGCACTTTCTCGGGGAAGGCGATCCAGGGACAACGGGTGTCCGGCCACGACCGCCGACGGAACCGGCAATGCCGCGAAGCGCGAGGCTGTCGTCCGCCGGCTCGGGGTCTGGCCGTCACGGGGAACGGAGGTTCGTTCCCGTTCGTTTCGAAGTCCTGCCGTACCGAGCCCTTGGGCTCCGGTCCCGGCAGAAATATTTGCTAGACGCACTTTCTCGGGGAAGGCGATCCAGGGACAACGGGTGTCCGGCCACGACCGCCGACGGAACCGGCAATGCCGCGAAGCGCGAGGCTGTCGTCCGCCGGCTCGGGGTCTGGCCGTCACGGGGAACGGAGGTTCGTTCCCGTTCGTTTCGAAGTCCTGCCGTACCGAGCCCTTGGGCTCCGGTCCCGGCAGAAATATTTGCTAGACGCACTTTCTCGGGGAAGGCGATCCAGGGACAACGGGTGTCCGGCCACGACCGCCGACGGAACCGGCAATGCCGCGAAGCGCGAGGCTGTCGTCCGCCGGCTCGGGGTCTGGCCGTCACGGGGAACGGAGGTTCGTTCCCGTTCGTTTCGAAGTCCTGCCGTACCGAGCCCTTGGGCTCCGGTCCCGGCAGAAATGTTTGCTAGCCGCACTTTCTCGGGGAAGGCGATCCAGGGACAACGCGTGTCCGGCCACGACCGCCGACGGAACCGGCAATGCCGCGAAGCGCGAGGCAGTCGTCCGCTTGCTCGGGGGCTAGCCGTTTACGGGGAACGGAGGTTCGTTCCCCTACGGTGCGGAGAACGACCGTATCGAGCCCTGGGCTCCGGTCCAGGCAGAAGCGTGTGCTAGCCGCACTTTTTCGGGGAAGGCGATCCAGGGACAACGGGTGTCCGGCCACGACCGCCGACGGAACCGGCAATGCCGCGAAGCGCGAGGCTGTCGTCCGCCGGCTCGGGGTCTGGCCGTCACGGGGAACGGAGGTTCGTTCCCGTTCGTTTCGAAGTCCTGCCGTACCGAGCCCTTGGTCTCCGGTCCCGGCAGAAGTGTTTGCTAGCCGCAATTTCTCGGGGAAGGCGATCCAGGGACAACGGGTGTCCGGCCACGACCGCCGACGGAACCGGCAATGCCGCGAAGCGCGAGGCTGTCGTCCGCCGGCTCGGGGTCTGGCCGTCACGGGGAACGGAGGTTCGTTCCCGTTCGTTTCGAAGTCCTGCCGTACCGAGCCCTTGGGCTCCGGTCCCGGCAGAAATGTTTGCTAGCAGCACTTTTTCAGTTGTACCCAAAGGCTTCCTTTGGGGGCAATTTTTGATAGGCAAAATGGGCCTTGTACACGTTTTCTCGGGTCCTATTTTCAATTCCTCTTAGATTCCGGGTAGGGAGATATTTAGCGCTGTTCAGAAAGCGCGAACACAGAGAGTCCAGCTGCATGTGGGGCTGCGTAAAGGCTCCCCTGGGGAGTTCAGTTGTACCCAAAGGCTTCCTTTGGGGGCAATTTTTGATGGGCAAAATGGGCCTTGTACACGATTTCTGGGGTCCTATTTTCAATTCCTCTCAGATTCCGGGTAGGGAGATATTTAGGGTTTTTAAGAAAGAGTGAACACAGAGAGTCCAGTTGCATGTGGGGCTGTGTAAAGACTCCCCTGGGGAGTTCAGTTGTACCCAAAGGCTTCCTTTGGGGGCAATTTTTGATGGGCAAAATGGGCCTTGTACACGTTTTCTGGGGTCCTATTTTCAATTCCTCTCAGATTCCAGGTAGGGCTGTATTTAGGGCTGTTCAGAAAGAGCGAACTCAGAGAGTCCAGTTGCATGTGGGGCTGCGTAAAGGCTCCCCTGGGGAGTTCATTTGTACCCAAAGGCTTCCTTTGGGGGCAATTTTTGATGGGCAAAATGGGCCTTGTACACGATTTCTGGGGTCCTATTTTCAATTCCTCTCAGATTCCGGGTAGGGCTGTATTTAGGGCTGTTCAGAAAGAGCGAACTCAGAGAGTCCAGTTGCATGTGGGGCTGCGTAAAGGCTCCCCTGGGGAGTTCAGTTGTACCCAAAGTCTTCCTTTGGGGGCAATTTTTGATGGGCAAAATGGGCCTTGTACACGTTTTCTGGGGTCCTATTTTCAATTCCTCTCAGATTCCGGGTAGGTATGTATTTCGGGTTTTTAAGAAAGAGTGAACACAGAGAGTCCAGTTGCATGTGGGGCTGCGTAAAGGCTCCCCTGGGGAGTTCAGTTGTACCCAAAGGCTTCCTTTGGGGGCAATTTTTGATGGGTGAAAGGGGCTCTGTACACGTTTTCTGGGGTCCTATTTTCAATTCCTCTCAGATTCCAGGTAGGGCTGTATTTAGGGCTGTTCAGAAAGAGCGAACTGAGAGAGTCCAGTTGCATGTGGGGCTGCGTAAAGGCTCCCCTGGGGAGTTCAGTTGTACCCAAAGGCTTCCTTTGGGGGCAATTTTTGATGGGCAAAATGGGCTCTGTACGCGATTTCTGGGGTCCTATTTTCAATTTCTCTCAGATTCCGGATAGGGAGATATTTGGGGTTCTTCAGAAAGAGCGAACACAGAGAGTTCAGTTGCTTGTGGGGCTGCGTAAAGGCTCCCCTGCGGAGTTCAGTTGTACCCAAAGGCTTCCTTTGGGGGCAATTTTTGATGGGCAAAATGGGCCTTGTACACGTTTTCTGGGGTCCTATTTTCAATTCCTCTCAGATGCCAGGTAGGGCTGTATTTAGGGCTGTTCAGAAAGAGCGAACACAGAGAGTCCAGTTGCATGTGGGGCTGCGTAAAGGCTCCCCTGGGGAGTTCAGTTGTACCCAAAGGCTTCCTTTGGGGGCAATTTTTGATGGGCAAAAGGGGCTCTGTATGCATTTTCTGGGGTCGTATTTTCATTTTCTCGCAGATTCCGGGTAGGTATGTATTTAGGGTTTTTAAGAAAGAGTGAACACAGAGAGTCCAGTTGCATGAGGGGCTGCGTAAAGGCTCCCCTGGGGAGTTCACTTGTACCCAAAGGCTTCCTTTGGGGGCAATTTTTGATAGGCAATATGGGCCTTGTACACGTTTTCTGGGGTCGTATTTTCAATTCCTCTCGATTCCAGGTAGGGCTGTATTTAGGGCTGTTCAGAAACAGCGAACACAGAGAGTCCAGCTGCATGTGGGGCTGCGTAAATGCTCCCCTGGGGAGTTCAGTTGTACCCAAAGGCTTCCTTTGGGGGCAATTTTTGATGTGTGAAAGGGGCTCTTTACGCGATTTCTGGGGTCCTATTTTTAATTTCTCCCAGATATATCGCGTACAGAGCCCCTTTCACCCATCAAAAATTGCCCCCAAAGGAAGCCTTTGGGTACAACTTAACTCCCCAGGGGAGCCTTTACGCAGCCCCACATGCAACTGGACTCTCTGTGTTCGCTCTTTCTGAACAGCGCTAAGTATCTCCCTACCCGGAATCTAAGACGAATTGAAAATACGACCCCAGAAAACGTGTACAAGGCCCATTTTGCCCATCAAAAATTGCTCCCAAAGGAAGCCTTTGCGTACAACTGAACTCCCCAGGGGAGCCTTTACGCAGCTCCACATGCAACTGTACTCTAGTGTCCGCTCGTTCTGAACAACCCTAAAGATATCCCTACCCGGAATCTGAGAGGAAATGAAAATAGGACCCCAGAAATCGCGTACAGAGCCCCTTTCGCCCATCAAAAATTGCCCCCAAAGAAAGCCTTTGGGTACAACTGAACTCCCCAGGGGAGCCTTTACGCAGCCCCACATGCAACTGGACTCTCTGTGTTCGCTCTTTCTGAACAGCCCTAAATACAGCCCTACCTGGAATCTGAGAGGAATTGAAAATAGGACCCCAGAAATCGCGTAAAGAGCCCCTTTCACCCATCAAAAATTGGCCCCAAAGGAAGCCTTTGGGTACAACTGAACTCCCCAGGGGAGCCTTTACGCAGCCCCACATGCAACTGGACTCTCTGTGTTCGCTCTTTCTGAACAGCGCTAAATATCTCCCTACCCGGAATCTAAGAGGAATTGAAAATAGGACCCCAGAAAACGTGTACAAGACCCATTTTGCCTATCAAAAATTGCCCCCAAAGGAAGCCTTTGGGTACAACTGAACTCCCCAGGGGAGCCTTTACGCAGCCCCACATGCAACTGGACTCTCTGTGTTCGCTCTTTCTGAACAACCCTAAAGACATCCCTACCCGGATTCTGAGAGGAAATTGAAAATAGGACCCCAGAAATCGCGTACAGAGCCTTTTTCACCCATCAAAAATTGCCCCCAAAGGAAGCCTTTGGGTACAACTGAACTCCCCAGGGGAGCCTTTACGCAGCCCCACATGCAACTGGACTCTCTGTGTTCACTCTTTCTTAAAAACCCTAAATACATACATACCCGGAATCTGAGAGAAAATGAAAATAGGACCCCAGAAAACGCCTACAGAGCCCCTTTCACACATCAAAAATTGCCCCCAAAGGAAGCCTTTGGGTACAACTGAACTCCCCAGGGGAGCCTTTACGCAGTCCCACATGCAACTGGACTCTCTGTGTTCGCTTTTTCTGAACAGCCCTAAAGACAGCCCTACCTGGAATCGAGAGGAATTGAAAATAGGACCCCAGAAAACGTGTACAAGGCCCATTTTTCCCATCAAAAATTGCCCCCAAAGGAAGCCTTTGGGTACAACTGAACTCCCCAGGGGAGCCTTTACGCAGCCCCACATGCAACTGGACTCTGCGTTCGCTCTTTCTGAAGAACCCCAAATATCTCCCTATCCGGAATCTGAGAGGAATTGAAAATAGGACCCCAGAAAACGCCTACAGAGCCACTTTTGCCCATCAAAAATTGCCCCCAAAGGAAGCCTTTGGGTACAACTGTACTCCCCAGGGGAGCCTTTACGCAGCCCCACATGCAACTGGACTCTCTGTGTTCGCTCTTTCTGAACAGCGCTAAGTATCTCCCTACCCGGAATCTAAGACGAATTGAAAATACGACCCCAGAAAACGTGTACAAGGCCCATTTTGCCCATCAAAAATTGCTCCCAAAGGAAGCCTTTGCGTACAACTGAACTCCCCAGGGGAGCCTTTACGCAGCTCCACATGCAACTGTACTCTCTGTGTCCGCTCGTTCTGAACAACCCTAAAGACATCCCTACCCGGAATCTGAGAGGAAATGAAAATAGGACCCCAGAAATCGCGTACAGAGCCCCTTTCGCCCATCAAAAATTGCCACCAAAGGAAGCCTTTGGGTACAACTGAACTCCCCAGGGGAGCCTTTACGCAGCCCCACATGCAACTGGACTCTCTGTGTTCGCTCTTTCTGAACAGCCCTAAATACAGCCCTACCTGGAATCTGAGAGGAATTGAAAGTAGGACCCCAGAAATCGCGTATAGAGCCCCTTTCACCCATCAAAAATTGGCCCCAAAGGAAGCCTTTGGGTACAACTGAACTCCCCAGGGGAGCCTTTACGCAGCCCCACATGCAACTGGACTCTCTGTGTTCGCTCTTTCTGAACAACCCTAAAGACATCCCTACCCGGAATCTGAGAGGAATTGAAAATAGGACCCCAGAAAACGTGTACAAGGCCCATTTGCCCATCAAAAATTGCCCCCAAAAGGAAGCCTTTGGGTACAATTGAACTCCCCAGGGGAGCCTTTACGCAGCCCCACATGCAACTGGACTCTCTGTGTTCGCTCTTTCTGAACAGCCCTAAATACAACCCTACATGGAATCGAGAGGAATTGAAAATAGGACTGCAAAAAACGTGTGCAAGGCCCATTTTGCCCATCAAGAATTGCCCCCAAAGGAAGCCTTTGGGTACAACTGAACTCCCCAGGGGAGCCTTTACGCAGCCCCACATGCAACTGGACTCTCTGTGTTCGCTCTTTCTGAACAGCGCTAAATATCTCCCTACCCGGAATCTAAGAGGAATTGAAAATAGGACCCCAGAAAACGTGTACAAGGCCCATTTTGCCTATCAAAAATTGCCCCCAAAGGAAGCCTTTGGGTACAACTGAACTCCCCAGGGGAGCCTTTACGCAGCCCCACATGCAACTGGACTCTCTGTGTTCGCTCTTTCTGAACAACCCTAAAGACATCTCTACCCGAATTCTGAGAGGAAATTGAAAATAGGACCCCAGAAATCGCGTACAGAGCCCCTTACATACATCAAAAATTGCCCCCAAAGGAAGCCTTTGGGTACAACTGAACTCCCCAGGGGAGCCTTTACGCAGCCCCACATGCAACTGGACTCTCTGTGTTCGCTCTTTCTGAACAACCCTAAAGACATCCCCACCCGGATTCTGAGAGGAATTGAAAATAGGACCCCAGAAATCGCGTACAGAGCCTTTTTCACCCATCAAAAATTGCCCCCAAAGGAAGCCTTTGGGTACAACTGAACTCCCCAGGGGAGCCTTTACGCAGCCCCACATGCAACTGGACTCTCTGTGTTCACTCTTTCTAAAAACCATAAATACATACATACCCGGAATCTGAGAGAAAATGAAAATAGGACCCCAGAAAACGTGTACAAGGCTCATTTTTCCCATCAAAAATTGCCCCCAAAGGAAGCCTTTGGGTACAACTGAACTCCCCAGGGGAGCCTTTACGCAGCCCCACATGCAACTGGACTCTCTGTGTTCGCTCTTTCTGAACAGCACTAAATATCTCCCTACCAGGAATCTAAGAGGAATTGAAAATAGGACCCCAGAAATCGCGTACAGAGCCCCTTACGCACATCAAAAATTGCCCCCAGAGGAAGCCTTTGGGTACAACTGAACTCCCCAGGGGAGCCTTTACGCAGCACCACTTGCAACTGGACTCTCTGTGTTCGCTCTTTCTGAACAGCCCTAAATACAGCCCTACCTGGAATCTGAGAGGAACTGAAAATAGGACCCAGAAAACGTGTACAAGGCCCATTTTGCCCATCAAAAATTGCCCCCAAAGGAAGCCTTTGGGTACAACTGAACTCCCCAGGGGAGTCTTTACGCAGCCCCACATGCAACTGGACTCTCTGTGTTCGCTCTTTCTGAAGAACCCCAAATATCTCCCTATCCGGAATCTGAGAGGAATTGAAAATAGGACCCCAGAAAACGCCTACATAGCCCATTTTGCCCATCAAAAATTGCCCCCAGAGGAAGCCTTTGGGTACAACTGAACTCCACAGGGGAGCCTTTACGCAGCCCCACATGCAACTGGACTCTCTGTGTTCGCTCTTTCTGAACAGTCCTAAATACAGCCCTACCTGGAATCTGAGAGGAATTGAAAATAGGACCCCAGAAAACGTGTACAAGGCCCATTTTGCCCATCAAAAATTGCCCCCAAAGGAAGCCTTTGGGTACAACTGAACTCCCCAGGGGAGTCTTTACGCAGCCCCACATGCAACTGGACTCTCTGTGTTCGCTCTTTCTGAACAACGCCAAATATCTCCCTACCCGGAATCTGAGAGGAATTGAAAATAGGACCCCAGAAAACGCGTACAGAGCCCCATTCGCCCATCAAAAATTGCCCCCAAAGGAAGCCTTTGGGTACAACTGAACTCCCCAGGGGAGCCTTTATGCAGCCCCACATGCAACTGGACTCTCTGTGTTCGCTTTTTCTGAAGAACCCCAAATATCTCCCTACCCGGAATCTGAGAGGAATTGAAAATAGGACCCCAGAAAACGCCTACATAGCCCATTTTGCCCATCAAAAATTGCCCCCAAAGGAAGCCTTTGGGTACAACTGAACTCCCCAGGGGAGCCTTTACGCAGCCCCACATGCAACTGGACTCTCTGTGTTCGCTCTTTCTGAAGAACCCCAAATATCTCCCTATCCGGAATCTGAGAGGAATTGAAAATAGGACCCCAGAAAACGCATACATAGCCCATTTTGCCCATCAAAAATTGCCCCCAAAGGAAGCCTTTGGGTACAACTGAACTCCCCAGGGGAGCCTTTACGCAGCCCCACATGCAACTGGACTCTCTGTGTTCGCTCTTTCTGAACAGTCCTAAATACAGCCCTACCTGGAATCTGAGAGGAATTGAAAATAGGACCCCAGAAAACGTGTACAAGGCCCATTTTGCCCATCAAAAATTGCCCCCAAAGGAAGCCTTTGGGTACAACTAAACTCCCCAGGGGAGTTTTTACGCAGCCCCAAATGCAGATGGACTCTCTGTGTTCGCTTTTTCTAAACAGCACTAAATACAGCCCTACCTGGAATCTGAGAGGAATTGAAAATAGGACCCCAGAAAACGTGTACAAGTCCCATTTTGCCCATCAAAAATAGCCCCCAAAGGAAGCCTTTGGGTACAACTGAACTCCCCAGGGGAGCCTTTACGCAGCCCCACATGCAACTGGACTCTCTGTGTTCGCTCTTTCTGAACAGTGCTAAATATCTCCCTACCCGGAATCTGAGAGGAATTGAAAATACGACCCCAGAAAACGTGTACAAGGCCCATTTTGCCCATCAAAAATTGCCCCCAAAGGAAGCCTTTGGGTACAACTGAACTCCCCAGGGGAGCCTTTATGCAGCCCCACATGCAACTGGACTCTCTGTGTTCGCTCTTTCTGAAGAACCCCAAATATCTCCCTATCCGGAATCTGAGAGGAATTGAAAATAGGACCCCAGAAAACGCCTACATAGCCCATTTTGCCCATCAAAAATTGCCCCCAAAGGAAGCCTTTGGGTACAACTGAACTCCCCAGGGGAGCCTTTACGCAGCCCCACATGCAACTGGAATCTCTGTGTTCGCTCTTTCAAACAGTCCTAAATACAGCCCTACCTGGAATCTGAGAGGAATTGAAAATAGGACCCCAGAAAACGCATACATAGCCCATTTTGCCCATCAAAAATTGCCCCCAAAGGAAGCCTTTGGGTACAACTAAACTCCCCAGGGGAGTCTTTACGCAGCACCACATGCAGCTGGACTCTCTGTGTTCGCTTTTTCTAAACAGCCCTAAATATAGCCCTACCTGGAATCGAGAGGAATTGAAAATAGGACCCCAGAAAACGTGTACAAGGCCCATTTTGCTCATCAAAAATTGCCCCCAAAGGAAGCCTTTGGGTACAACTGAACTCCCCAGGGGAGCCTTTACGCAGCCCCACATGCAACTGGACTCTCTGTGTTCGCTCTTTCTGAACAGCACTAAATATCTCCCTACCAGGAATCTAAGAGGAATTGAAAATAGGACCCCAGAAATCGCGTACAGAGCCCCTTACGCACATCAAAAATTGCCCCCAAAGGAAGCCTTTGGGTACAACTGAACTCCCCAGGGGAGCCTTTACGCAGCCCCACATGCAACTGGACTCTCTGTGTTCGCTCTTTCTGAACAGCCCTAAATAAAGCCCTACCTGGAATCTGAGAGGAATTGAAAATAGGACCCCAGAAAACGTGTACAAGTCCCATTTTGCCCATCAAAAATAGCCCCCAAAGGAAGCCTTTGGGTACAACTGAACTCCCCAGGGGAGCCTTTACGCAGCCCCACATGCAACTGGACTCTCTGTGTTCGCTCTTTCTGAACAACGCCAAATATATCCCTACCCGGAATCTGAGATGAATTGAAAATAGGACCCCAGAAATCGCGTACAGAGCCCCTTACGCACATCAAAAATTGCCCCCAAAGGAAGCCTTTGGGTACAACTGAACTCCCCAGGGGAGCCTTTACGCAGCCCCACATGCAACTGGACTCTCTGTGTTCGCTCTTTCTGAACAGCGCTAAATATCTCCCTACCCGGAATCTGAGAGGAATTGAAAATACGACCCCAGAAAACGTGTACAAGGCCCATTTTGCCCATCAAAAATTGCCCCCAAAGGAAGCCTTTGGGTACAACTGAACTCCCCAGGGGAGCCTTTATGCAGCCCCACATGCAACTGGACTCTCTGTGTTCGCTCTTTCTGAAGAACCCCAAATATCTCCCTATCCGGAATCTGAGAGGAATTGAAAATAGGACCCCAGAAAACGCCTACATAGCCCATTTTGCCCATCAAAAATTGCCCCCAAAGGAAGCCTTTGGGTACAACTGAACTCCCCAGGGGAGCCTTTACGCAGCCCCACATGCAACTGGACTCTCTGTGTTCGCTCTTTCTGAACAGTCCTAAATACAGCCCTACCTGGAATCTGAGAGGAATTGAAAATAGGACCCCAGAAAACGTGTACAAGGCCCATTTTGCCCATCAAAAATTGCCCCCAAAGGAAGCCTTTGGGTACAACTAAACTCCCCAGGGGAGTCTTTACGCAGCCCCACATGCAACTGGACTCTTTGTGTTCGCTCTTTCTGAAGAACCCCAAATATCTCCCTATCCGGAATCTGAGAGGAATTGAAAATAAGACCCCAGAAAACGCATACATAGCCCATTTTGCCCATCAAAAACTGCCCCCAAAGGAAGCCTTTGGGTACAACTGAACTCCCCAGGGGAGCCTTTACGCAGCCCCACATGCAACTGGACTCTCTGTGTTCGCTCTTTCTGAACAGACCTAAATACAGCCCTACCTGGAATCTGAGAGGAATTGAAAATAGGACCCCAGAAAACGTGTACAAGGCCCATTTTGCCCATCAAAAATTGCCCCCAAAGGAAGCCTTTGGGTACAACTAAACTCCCCAGGGGAGTCTTTACGCAGCACCACATGCAGCTGGACTCTCTGTGTTCGCTTTTTCTAAACAGCACTAAATACAGCCCTACCTGGAATCTGAGAGGAATTGAAAATAGAACCCCAGAAAACGTGTACAAGGCCCATTTTGCCCATCAAAAATTGCCCCCAAAGGAAGCCTTTGGGTACAACTGAACTCCCCAGGGGAGCCTTTACGCAGCCCCACATGCAACTGGACTCTCTGTGTTCGCTCTTTCTGAACAGCACTAAATATCTCCCTACCAGGAATCTAAGAGGAATTGAAAATAGGACCCCAGAAATCACGTACAGAGCCCCTTACGCACATCAAAAATTGCCCCCAAAGGAAGCCTTTGGGTACAACTGAACTCCCCAGGGGAGCCTTTACGCAGCCCCACATGCAACTGGACTCTCTGTGTTCGCTCTTTCTGAACAACCCTAAATACATCCCTACCCGGAATCTAAGAGGTATTGAAAATACGACCCCAGAAAACGTGTACAAGGCCCATTTTTCCCATCAAAAATTGCCCCCAAAGGAAGTCTTTCGGTATAACTGAACTCCCCAGGGGAGCCTTCACTTAGACCCACATGCAGCTGGACTCCTTGCATTCGCTCTTTCTGAACAACCGTATATATCTCCCTACCCGGAATCTGGGAGAAATTGAAAATAGGACCCCAGAAATCGCGTACAGAGCCCCTTACTCACATCAAAAATTGCCCCCAAAGGAAGCCTTTGGGTACAACTGAACTCCCCAGGGGAGCCTTTACGCAGCCCCACATGCAACTGGACTCTCTGTGTTCGCTCTTTCTGAACAGCACTAAATATCTCCCTACCAGGAATCTAAGAGGAATTGAAAATAGGACCCCAGAAATCGCGTACAGAGCCCCTTACGCACATCAAAAATTGCCCCCAAAGGAAGCCTTTGGGTACAACTGAACTCCCCAGGGGAGCCTTTACGCAGCCCCACATGCAACTGGACTCTCTGTGTTCGCGGTTTCTGAACAGTGCTAAATATCTCTCTACCCGGAATCTAAGAGGAATTGAAAATAGGACCCCAGAAAACGCGTACAGAGCCCCTTTTGCCCATCAAAAATTGCCCCCAAAGGAAGCCTTTGGGTACAACTGAACTCCCCAGGGGAGCCTTTACGCAGCCCCACATGCAACTGGACTCTTTGTGTTCGCTCTTTCTGAACAGACCTAAATACAGCCCTACCTGGAATCTGAGAGGAATTGAAAAGAGGACCCCAGAAAACGCCTATAAAGCCCCTTTTGCCCATCAAAAATTGCCCCCAAAGGAAGCCTTTGGGTACAACTGAACTCCCCAGGGGAGCCTTTACGCAGCCCCACATGCAACTGGACTCTCTGTGTTCGCTCTTTCTGAACAGCCCTAAATACAGCCCTACCTGGAATCTGAGAGGAATTGAAAATAGGACCCCAGAAAACGTGTACAAGGCCCATTTTGCCTATCAAAAATTTCCCCCAAAGGAAGCCTTTGGGTACAACTGAACTCCCCAGGGGAGCCTTTACGCAGCCCCACATGCAACTGGACTCTCTGTGTTCGCTCTTTCTGAACAACCCTAAATACAGCCCTACGTGGAATCTGAGAGGAATTGAAAATAGGACCCCAGAAAACGTGTACAAGGCCCATTTTGCCTATCAAAAATTTCCCCCAAAGGAAGCCTTTGGGTACAACTGAACTCCCCAGGGGAGCCTTTACGCAGCCCCACATGCAACTGGACTCTCTGTGTTCGCTCTTTCTGAAGAACCCCAAATATCTCCCTATCCGGAATCTGAGAGGAATTGAAAATAGGACCCCAGAAAACGTGTAAAAGGCTAATTTTGCCCATCAAAAATTGCCCCCAAAGGAAGCCTTTGGGTACAACTGAACTCCCCAGGGGAGCCTTTACGCAGCCCCACATGCAACTGGACTCTCTGTGTTCGCTCTTTCTGAACAGCACTAAATATCTCCCTACCCGGAATCTAAGACGAATTGAAAATACGACCCCAGAAAACGTGTACAAGGCCCATTTTTCCCATCAAAAATTGCCCGCAAAGGAAGTCTTTGGGTACAACTGAACTCCCCAGAGGAGCCTTTACCCAGCCCGACATGCAACTGGACTGTGTTCACTCTTTCTTAAAAACCCTAAATACATCCCTACCCGGAATCAGAGAGGAAATGAAAATAGGACCCCAGAAAATGCGTACAGAGCCCTTTTCAACCATCAAAAATTGCCCCCAAAGGAAGCCTTTGGGTACAACTGAACTCCCCAGGGGAGCCTTTACGCAGCCCCACATGCAACTGGACTCTCTGTGTTCGCTCTTTCTGAACAGCCCTAAATACAGCCCTACCTGGAATCTGAGAGGAATTGAAAATAGGTCCTCAGAAATCGTGTACAGAGCCCCTTTCGCCCATCAAATATTGCCCCGACAGGAAGCCTTTGGGTATAACTGAACTCCCCAGGGGAGCCTTGACGCAGCACCACATGCAACTGGACTCTCTGTGTTCGCTCTTTCTGAACAATGCTAAATATCTCCCTACCCGGAATCTGAGAGGAATTTAAAATAAGACCCCAGAAAACGTGTACAGAGCCCCTTTCAACCATCAAAAATTGCCCCCAAAGGAAGTCTTTGGGTACAACTGAACTCCCCAGGGGAGCCTTCACGCAGCCCCACATGCAGCTAGACTCTCTGTGTTCACTCTTTCTGAACAATGCAAAATATAATGCAAAATACAATGCAAAATGGGAACGCCCCCTCCCATTCGCCTGAGGACGGACAACGGGACAGCCAGCCCCTGTGTCACCCGTTGCCGGACTCCCCGGCTCTGTGACGGCGGCCCCCGCTACACCCGAGGCCGGACCCCAGAGGATCAGGATGGCCGCCTCCCGCCCCTCCGGAGGTAGGCAACCCAGAGCTCAGAACAGTGGCCGTCCCGGAGCCCGGGGATCCAACAACTATACGTGTATCAAAAAGACGAAGAGCAAAAGAATACAAGGATGGCTAAATCTCAGGGCGTAAGGAGGCTACTGAGAACAGGGAGGCATCCTTTGAAAAAGTTTTATTATATAACTACTGAAAAGAGAAAAGATTGCAAAACAACATGGGAATGTACAAACAACATGGGAAGCCAAAGCCAGCCTGAGTAACAGCTTGCAGAATAGCTGCTCTTTCTCCGCTCCGTGTACGTTGAAGGGCTCATACAGAAGAAAGGTTTTTTTGTTGTTTTTTTTTTTTTTTTTTTTCTTGGCACGGATATCAAAGAATCCATCTCCATCTGAAATGATACAGAACAAGTTTTGACACAGAAACAGAAGTAACAAGTCAAAAGGCTCAGGCAGCATTTCACTAAGGAGTTCTCAAGGAGCTCATGGATAAGCTATGTTTTCACTTTTAACTCTTGAAATTGTCTGAATTGAAACAGATGACTTGAAACGTGACTAATATGCCTAGACTTCTGTGTAAAAAGTGTCCTAGAGAAATTGCCAGAGTAGGAATTCCCATGTTAAGGAAAATAACAGGAGGTATAGTGGGAAGTGTAAGAAAAGAACTGGGGACACTTGATTAATAAGACTTAATTAAGGACTGTTAAAACAGCTTTTTAAAGCAAGGTCATGTGTTGTAACATGGAGTGTATTTTTGTGTTCTTTGAACACAAAAGTGGTGTTGGACCAGGTGACCTCTGGAGGTCCTTCCAACCTCAACCAGCCTGTGATTCCTTTGCAGCCGCTATGCAACCAAATAGCAAGTACAATTCACAGCAGATAAACATGAAGTAATGCAGAGGCAAAAGGGGAAATCAGGCCTTGATACTGCACACAATCCTATGAAAACATCACTTCAATGCTCATCAGCATTGAACAGCAACTTCCCTGTTTAAGCTTTTGGAAAAGGCCTAGGAAAGGCAACAAAAACCATCACCAATCTAATCAAAACTCAAAGGTAGCCTTGCTATCTTATAAACTGAAGGTTCATTTGCATCTTGGATGCTACACAAAATTTTATTTTTGCCCACCTTAAAAAGGTCACAGTAGAATAAAAACAGTTCCAGCCAAGAGAAACAGGGATCGCCGAATGTTTGGAACAGTTTCTGTAGAAAAGGACTAAGAAAAAACCTTTTTCACATGAAAGAGAGATGAGGGAAAAGACGATGTCTCGTATCATAGACATTGAACAGAGATCGATAACCCACGTGCTCTTTCCATACAGAAGGTGGGGGCATCAAAAGCTAGCAGGAAGCAAATTTCACTCCTGCCCACAAGCACACACAAAATAAAGGAAGCGGTTCTTCACATAGTGAAGCTAGCTCCAGAGTTTACACACAATACCTAGTTAAGGCTCGTGAGTGCTGTGACCCATGGATGCTAAGTGTTTACATGGGTTCAAAGGATATGGACAATTTTTACAAGAAATCCATTAAGCATTTCTATACTCCAAGGCATTTGCTTGTCTTACAGTGCAAGTCACAAGTATCTATACTTGTTCTATTCTGCTAAGATCACAGATCCTTGGTCTGACTTTCTGCGGCCCTTGTTACATTGTCACAGCAACACAGAGGCAGGAAAACATTGCTACATACAGTAACAAAAGACTGAGTCATAAAAAGAACTTAGGATAAAAAATTAAACTGCACACTATCTTAGTTCAGCAGTACATTCTATATGCACGCTTTCACCCTGAAATCATCAATAAGACATGATAACCTCTAAGACTGAAAACAATACAAATTCTACTTAGTTCTTTGAATGCAAGGCTGATGCAGCTGGTCATCAGCTGGAAGGAACCCGAGAAGAGGATTCAAGATGTTCCATTCCATCATTGAAAATTACCTTTCAAAAGCTGTTTGTCAAGCAGAGCATAGTTTCCCATTTGTTGAACAGGCAGGCCTAGCCAAATTTCAACCCTAAACTTTCAGGGAATCTCTACAGCTCCCAGTGTACGTTACTTCTGTACTCACCTGCAGGTTTTACCTCTGAAAAAAAAAAAGTTCCAACTTTCTTCCCTTCTACAGTATCTGTGATGACATGACCTGAGATCTTTGGGTGGATTCCATTTGCAAGGTGAGATGCTGTCACCTACAATGAAGGATAGAGCCACTTCCCAAAAACGCGTTTGCTATTTGAATCCCCATCCTTAACAAGAATTCTTATGTTGGAAAAGGCCCTTAAGAACATCAAGTCCAAACATCAACCTAATGCTACCACTAAAGCGTATCCCTAAGTGCTATGTCCACACGTCTCTTAAATACTTTTAAGGATGGGGACTCTTACCACTTCCCCGGGCAGCCTGTTCTAATGTCTAACCATCCCTTCCATGAAGAAATGCTTATTTAGTATCCAGATATCCAGTGCTGGTGAACAGAGTTGTTCCTCCCTAGGGGTAGGGCTTGGCATTTCCCTCTCCTGAACTTCAAAAGGTTCCTGCCTGCCCCTATCTGCAGCCTGTCAAGGTTCCTCTGAATGCGCCGCCCCCGCCCCACACATGGGCCATTTCCACAGAAGTCACCGACCACCCGCCGCCTCGCCCCCTCCCAATTCGGCCTGCCCCAGGGCGCCACTGACCACCAACCTCGTTGCGGCACCATGCCTTGGCATCCTGGGCTATCCCGACAGCTTCCACCCATCGGGAGGTCCCAGTTGTAACAAATGACTGAGTCCCAAATAGGGTTACAATTAATGTTTACAATTTATTAAAGGAACAGAGGTAAGGAAACAGCGCTGGGTGCGCCGGGAGTCTCTGCTCCACCAAGATGCACACCAGTTACATCAGGCGGCTGGTTTTTATGCTCCTAGGCTAATACATATTCATCACCACTTTTGGAAAAGGCAGGGATATTATAATTAGTTTCCCGGGACCCGAACAGTCCCGCGGATGCATGCGTTATCAGTCTCCGGTGGTACTGAAGGCTTGTAGTCTTCCTCCCAGGCTTTGTCCTTTGGTCGTTCTTCAGCTTCCCCCACTCCTTATTTAGTAGCCGTTGGGCCAGATGTCAGAAAGCTGTGTCTCGTGCAATAGTCAGCAGTTATCTCAAAAAACTCCCCCCATTCTCTTATCTCCCAAACCCAAGTCTCAAGGTTTACCCTTCAAACCCTCTATTGACATGAACTGCTAGACCATTCTTTTGCAAGATACAAGAACTATATACACTAACCACTCTGTTTCTCTTGGCCTTGTAGTTATTTATAAAAGGGGATGTAAGACAGAAGGTCACATTTCATTATGAGGCCCTAGCGTTGTTCCATATTGACACGAATCAGATGAACATATTTCACAACATTTTATTTTATTTTCATTAACGTTTTGGAAGCTACACAAATTTTATTTTCCAAGCCAATCACACAGTGGTTCCACCCTGACTGAAGACAGGCCCTGACATCACTTCCGCCCTGTCCTGGTTTCAGTTAGAACAGAGTTAATTTTGTTCCTAGTAGCCGGTGGAATGCTATGCTTTGGCTTAGAATGAGAAGAGTGCTGATAACACCCCGATGTTTTAATTATTGCAGAGCAGTGCTTGTACTAAGCCAAGGACATCTCAACTTCTTGTTCTGTCCTGCCAACAGGCAGGCTGGGGGTGCAGCAAGAACTGGGAGGGGACAGGCCCAGAACAGGTGACCCAAACTAGCCAAAGGGGTATTCCATACCATCTGACGTCACGCTAAACAATATATAGGGTGGCTAGCCGGGGGGAGGGCGGGCCGGACTGCTCGGGGTTAGGCTGGGCATCGGTCAGCGGGTGGTGAGCAATTGCATTGTGCATCACTTGTTTGTACATGTACATTAGTAGTACTATTATCATCATTGTATCATTATTATTACTATTATTATTATTATTATTATTACTATTATTATTTTCTTGTCTTATTAAACTGTCTTTATCTCAACTCACAGGCCTCACTTTCCATTTCTCTCCCCCGTCCCAGAGAGGGAGGGGGGAGGGTGAGCGAACGGCTGTGTGGTGTTTAGCTGCCGGCCGGGTTAAACCACTACAGTCTTTTTGGCGCCCAACGTGGGGCACGAAAGGTTGAGATAACGGCAGACCTGATCAGAGTGTGTTAAACTAAGATTGTTATAAGTATTAGACCTGCTTAATAGTCACTTGTGATAATGCTGATTGCTTTAATCTCAAGTCTGCTGCGCCTGTTTTTCAAATTGAGCATTATAGCACATTATTTTCCGTATGTGCTCTCTGTCATGTTGTTTATCCTGTCCGGGCCCTGGTTTCAGACCATTATGGTACTGTGTCTTGTAACAGTGGCTTATGAGACGATGAAATATCTGGTCATGACTCTAACTTGGTATTTGTACTCAGTAACATCGTCGACTTTATACTTTGGAAACCGTATCTTGGAAACTATTAGCAATTATACCTGTTGTTTCTTTTCATCAGGGAGTGAATCTGTGGAGGGGAAAGGGGAAGATATTTTCCCTTACTCGATCACTCTCCCTTTCTCCTTCACCACCCCCTTATCCTCTTTGATCACCCTCCCTTTCTCCTTCACCACCCTCTTATCTTCCGAGCTTGTTACAATAGCTCTCCAAGATATTGAATATCCTTGGGATACTCAGACCAGCATGGTCTTGCTCGTATGCCTCCTGAATGTGCTTCAGGTTTTGCTTAAAGTTAAACAACTATTTGGGAAGCTCATTCGGAGATCTGCCCGGAGGCAGTATAGTTGTGGGTGGCAGGGAGTATGGGAGGATATGGGCAGACATTTAGAGCAGTTAGCACCCCCAGTGTTTTGGAAATTCACCCCTGAACAACTGAAAAATCCTAAAAAACTGGCAGAATGTTTGAAAAAAAGGTGTCATGACTCTGGCAGTTCCAAAGTAACACAAATCATTATAACGTGCTGGGGCCTGGCTCATGCCTATCGAGCTGCCATTGATACTGCTATCAACTTAGTGACAGACCCTGCGGCCACTCCAAGTCCTGTGACAGATCCAATGGCCACTGCGACTCCTACGGTGGACTCTGCAGCCGCTCCAGTTCCAGCTCCTGCAGACACTCCAGTTCCAGGTCCTGCAGCTGCTCTCGCTCCAGTTCCTGCAGACGCTCCAGCTCCAGCTCCTGCAGCTGCTCCAGCTCCTGTGGCTGGGTCAGAGAAACGAGCTGTTGCAGTGCAAGTCGACCCTGCCGGGGGTATTCCAACCCCTGTGGCAGGCCCTGTAACCGGGTCAGAGAAACGAGCTGTTGCAGTGCAAGTCGACCCTGCCGGGGGTATTCCAACCCCTGTGGCAGGCCCTGTAACGGGGTCAGAGAAACGAGCTGTTGCAGTGCAAGTCGACCCTGCAGAGGGTATTCTAACCCCTGTGGCAGGCCCTGTAACGGGGTCAGAGAAACGAGCTGTAGCAGTGCAAGTTGACCCTGCAGAGGGTATTCCAATCCCTGTGGCAGACCTTGTAACGGGGCCAGAGAGACGAGCTGTAGCAGTGCAAGTAGCCCCGGTACACAAGATGAAAAGATGGTATAGAGATTCAGGTCGTTTAGAACGCAGAGAATCTTCTACCAAATCTGATGGAGACGACGATGCTGGGCCATCAGGGATTCAGGAGGAGGAAGATGACGACGCCAAAAAAGCAACAATAACTACCCGAAACCTAAACGAGCGTGAGTTACGAGTTGTGCGAAAAGATTTTGGTCGCTGTATAGGTGAGCAGCTTGTCACCTGGCTACTCCGGTGTTGGGACGCTGGAGCCAATTGTGTGGAATTGTCTGGCATTGAAGCCAGACGGCTGGGATCCCTTGCTAGAGACGCAGGCATTGACAAAGCAATTGCAAATGGAGCACAATCTCACAGCCTCTGGAGGCGTCTCCTCTCAGCTGTGAGGGAAAGGTATCCCTTCAAGGAAGAACTTTTATGTGTACCAGGCAAGTGGACCACTATGGAGAAGGGAATCCAGTACCTGAGGGAATTAGCCGTACGGGAAGTGATTTATGAGGATCCAGTCCCCGGACAAACATCCAAAGATCCAGATGGAGTCAGGTGTACACGACCCATGTGGCGGAAGTTTGTACGGAGTGCACCATCATCATATGCCAGCTCATTGGCAGTAATGGCCTGGAAAAAGGATGAGGAACCCATAATAGATGAAGTGGCTAAACAACTCCGGCAGTACGAAGAAAGTCTCTCCTCTTCCTTACAGGCCTGCGTCTCAGCTGTGGAGAAACTTTCTGAAGAGTTCCACCAACTTAAAGAGAATCTATCTTCCTCCCCACCTGAACAAACCAGTGTCCACCGACCAAAAGAGAATACTTGGGAGAAACTTTCTGAAAAGGTTCACCAACTTGAAGAGAGATTATTCTCCTTCGCACCTGTACAAAGCAGTGTCTCAGCTATCAGGGGTAGGCGGTCATCTACACAAAGAAGACAATATGGTGGGTACTCACCCCGTGCCACCCTGTGGTTTTACTTACGAGACCATGGAGAGGACATGAGAAAATGGGATGGAAAATCCACCGCAACCCTAGAGGCACGGGTACGTGAGTTGCAAAAGAAAACAATCGGGAAAAAGGGATTCTCTGAAAAGGTTGCTGCTCCAACTTCCAGCAGACAGTCCTTCAAACCCAGAATTGAAGAAGATTCTGACCAGGATTAGGGGGGCCCTGCCTCCAGCCAGCGGGAGGAAAGGGACAATCGAGTTTATTGGACTGTGTGGATTCGATGGCCTGGCACGTCAAACGCACAGAAGTATAAGGCTTTAGTAGACACCGGTGCACAATGTACTCTAATGCCATCGAGCTATAAAGGGCCAGAGTCCATCTGTATTTGTGGAGTGACAGGGGGATCTCAGCAGTTGACTGTATTGGAGGCTGAAGTGAGTCTGACTGGGAATGAGTGGGAAAAGCATCCCATCGTGACTGGCCCGGATGCTCCATGTATCCTTGGCATAGACTATCTTAGAAGAGGATATTTCAAGGATCCAAAAGAGTTCCGCTGGGCTTTTGGTATAGCTGCCTTAGAGACGGAGGGCATTAAACAATTATCTACCTTGCCTGGTCTTTCAGAGGACCCCTCTGTTGTGGGGTTGCTGAGGGTCGAAGAACAGCAAGTGCCAATTGCTACTACAACTGTGCACCGGCGGCAATATCGCACTAACCGAGACTCCCTGATTCCCATCCATAAGCTAATTCGTCAATTGGAGAGCCAAGGAGTGATCAGCAAGACTCATTCACCTTTCAATAGTCCCATATGGCCAGTGCGAAAGTCTAATGGTGAGTGGAGACTAACAGTGGACTATCGTGGCCTGAACGAAGTCACGCCACCATTGAGTGCTGCAGTGCCGGACATGCTGGAACTCCAGTACGAACTTGAATCGAAGGCAGCCAAGTGGTACGCCACAATTGATATCGCTAATGCATTTTTCTCCATCCCTCTAGCAGCAGAGTGCAGGCCACAATTTGCTTTCACTTGGAGGGGAGTCCAATATACTTGGAATCGGCTGCCCCAGGGGTGGAAACACAGCCCTACCATTTGCCATGGACTGATTCAATCTGCACTGGAGCAGGGGGAAGCTCCTGAACACTTGCAGTACATCGATGACATTATTGTGTGGGGTGACACAGCAGAGGAAGTTTTCGAGAAAGGAAAGAAAATAGTCCAAATCCTTCTGAAAGCTGGTTTTGCCATAAAACAAAATAAAGTCAAAGGACCTGCACGAGAGATCCAGTTTTTAGGAATAAAATGGCAAGATGGACGTCGTCAAATTCCAATGGATGTGATCAACAAAATAACAGCTATGTCTCCACCAACTAGCAAAAAAGAAACACAAACTTTCCTAGGTGTTGTGGGGTTTTGGAGAATGCACATTCCAAATTACAGTCTGATTGTAAACCCGCTTTACCAAGTAACCCGTAAGAAGAATGAGTTTGAATGGGGCCCTGAGCAACGGCAGGCCTTTGAACAAATTAAGCAGGAAATAGTTCATGCAGTAGCCCTTGGGCCAGTCCGAACAGGACCAGAAGTGAAGAATGTGCTCTACACTGCAGCCGGGGAGAACGGCCCCACCTGGAGCCTCTGGCAGAAAGAACCTGGGGAAACTCGAGGTCGGCCCCTGGGGTTTTGGAGTCGGGGATACAGAGGATCTGAGGCCCGCTACACTCCAACGGAAAAGGAAATATTGGCAGCATATGAAGGAGTTCGATCTGCTTCGGAGGTGGTCGGTACTGAAGCGCAGCTCCTCCTAGCACCCCGATTGCCAGTACTAGGCTGGATGTTCAAAGGAAGGGTCTCCTCTACACATCATGCAACCGATGCTACATGGAGCAAGTGGGTTGCACTGATTACTCAGCGGGCTCGAATAGGAAACCCCAGTCGCCCAGGGATATTGGAAGTGATTATGGACTGGCCAGAAGGCTAATACTTTGGGATATCATCAGAGGAGGAGGTGGGTCGTGCTGAAGAAGCCCCACTGTACAACCAGTTACCAGAGAATGAGAAGAAATATGCCCTGTTCACTGATGGGTCTTGTCGTATTGTGGGGAAGCATCGGAGATGGAAGGCTGCTGTATGGAGCCCTACACGATGAGTTGCAGAAGCTGCTGAGGGAGAAGGTGAATCGAGTCAGTTTGCAGAAGTAAAGGCCATTCAGCTGGCTTTAGACATTGCTGAACGAGAAAAATGGCCGGTTCTCTATCTCTACACTGATTCATGGATGGTAGCAAATGCCCTGTGGGGATGGTTACAGCAATGGAAGCAAAACAACTGGCAGCGCAGGGGCAAACCCATCTGGGCTGCTGCATTGTGGCAAGATATTGCTGCTCGGGTGGAGAACCTGGCTGTAAAGGTACGCCACGTAGATGCTCATATGCCCAAGAATCGGGCTACTGAAGAACATCAAAACAACCAGCAGGTGGATCAGGCTGCTAAGATTGAAGTAGCTCAGGTGGACCTGGATTGGCAGCATAAAGGTGAATTATTTATAGCCCGATGGGCCCATGACACCTCAGGCCATCAAGGTAGAGATGCAACATACAGATGGGCTCGTGATCGAGGGGTGGACCTGACCATGGACACTATAACACAGGTTATTCATGACTGTGAAACATGTGCTGCAATCAAGCAAGCCAAACGGTCAAAGCCTCTTTGGTATGGAGGACGATGGCTGAAATATAAATATGGAGAGGCCTGGCAGATTGATTACATCACACTCCCTCAAACTCGCAATGGCAAGCGCCATGTACTTACAATGGTGGAAGCAACCACTGGATGGCTGGAAACATATCCTGTGCCTCATGCCACCGCCCGGAACACTATCCTGGGCCTTGAAAAACAAGTCCTATGGCGACATGGCACCCCAGAAAGAATAGAGTCAGACAATGGAACTCATTTCCGAAACAACCTTATAGACACTTGGGCCAAAGAACATGGTATTGAGTGGGTGTATCACATCCCCTATCATGCACCAGCCTCCGGGAAAGTTGAACGATATAATGGACTGTTAAAGACTACATTGAAAGCAATGGGTGCTGGGACGTTCAAAAATTGGGATACGCATTTGGCAAAGGCCACCTGGTTAGTCAATACTAGGGGATCTGCCAACCGAACTGGACCTGCCCAATCAAACCTGTTACGTACTGTAGATGGGGATAAAGTTCCTGTAGTGCATGTAAGAAATATGCTGGGTAAAACGGTCTGGGCTACTCCTGCCTCAGGAAAAGGCAAACCCATTCGTGGAATTGCTTTTGCTCAGGGACCTGGATATACGTGGTGGGTGATGCAAAAGAACGGAGAGGTCCGGTGTGTACCTCAAGGGGATTTAATACTGGGTGAGAATAGCCCATGAATTGGATTGTACCATGTTAATTACTATATAATATTGTATGTTATCACTATCATGACTACTATATACCCTAGATAAAAATGGTGACTAACTAGAATGTCTGGAAAAGAATGTAACCTGAGCATGACATAAATGGTATGGAATAAGGGGTGGATAGATGTCCTGGTTTCAGTTAGAACAGAGTTAATTTTGTTCCTAGTAGCCGGTGGAATGCTATGCTTTGGCTTAGAATGAGAAGAGTGCTGATAACACCCCGATGTTTTAATTATTGCAGAGCAGTGCTTGTACTAAGCCAAGGACATCTCAACTTCTTGCTCTGTCCTGTCAACAGGCAGGCTGGGGGTGCAGCAAGAACTGGGAGGGGACAGGCCCAGAACAGGTGACCCAAACTAGCCCAAGGGGTATTCCATACCATCTGACGTCACGCTAAACAATATATAGGGTGGCTAGCCGGGGGGAGGGCGGGCCGGACTGCTCGGGGTTAGGCTGGGCATCGGTCAGCGGGTGGTGAGCAATTGCATTGTGCATCACTTGTTTGTACATGTTATTATTAGTAGTACTATTATCATCATTGTATCATTATTATTATTATTACTATTATTATTATTATTATTATTACTATTATTATTTTCTTGTCTTATTAAACTGTCTTTATCTCAACTCACAGGCCTCACTTTCCATTTCTCTCCCCCGTCCCAGAGAGGGAGGGGGGAGGGTGAGCGAATGGCTGTGTGGTGTTTAGCTGCCGGCCGGGTTAAACCACTACAAAGATGCATCCCAAAGAAAAAATGCACACCCCAAACATTACAGAAAAGCCCCCAAACCCAGGCTGCACAATTCTACAAGCAGGCCCCAAACTGCCAACAGAAGCAGGCACCGACCACACCCAGATGCAGACCCCAACTGCCCACAAGCAGCTGCCACCCCCTCCCAAGAACTGGACTCCACCCAGACACAGGCCCCAGACCCGGGCCCCACCCCCCCCAGATACAGGTCCCAAAGGTATACAAGCAGCTCACAACCCGCCCCTTCAGAGACAGGTCCCAACCCCCCGCGCCCCCCCCCCCCCCAAAAAAAAAACCACATGGGACGCAGAGGTGCACAACCAACTCCCAACTCCCTCCCTGTCAAAGGGAGGCCCCAAAGACCCCCAAACGGAGGCACCTAGAGTGTACATGCACCTCCCAACTCCCCCAGGCACAGGCACCCACCCCCACCAAATACAGGCCACAAAGGTGTACAAACAGCCCAGACCCCCCTCCAAGACCCAGGCCCCTAAAGTGTACAAGCAGCTCCCACCCCCCCTCAAATACAGGCCCAAAAGGTGTACAAGTAGCTCCCCCCCAGAGACAGGCCCCAAAGGTGTACAACCAGTTCACAACACCCCTGAGACACAGGCCCCAACCCCCCCCAGACACAGGGCCCCAAATTCTACAAGCAGCTCCCAACCCCTGCAAAAGGCAGGCCCCCTACCCTATATAAGCAGCTCCCAACCCCCCCCCCCCCCCCCCGAGGGAGGCCCCCAAGCCCCCCCAAACACAGGCCCCTACAGTGTACAAGCAGCTCCCAGCCACCCCCAGATGCTGGCCCCAAAGTTGTACAAACAGCTCCCAACCCTCGCAGAAACAGATTCCTACATTGTACAAGCAGTTCCCAACCCTCTAGACACAGGCCCTGACCCCCCACAGACACAGGCCCCAAAGGTGTACAGCCTCCTCAAAATCCCCCCCAACGCAGGCCCTTACAGTGCACCAGCAACTCCAAACCCCACACCCAGAGGCAGGCTCCAACCCCCCATGGACGCAAGCCCCGAAGGTGTACAACCAGCTCAAAAACCCCCGAGACACAGGCCCCAAGCCCCCTCCAGACACAGGCCCTTACAGTATACAAGCAGATCCCAACACCCCCTAGATGCAGGCCCCAAAGTTGTACAAACAGCCCCAACCCTCCCTCAAGATGCAGGCCCCTACAGTGGACAAGCAGTTCCCAACCACCCCCAGATGCAGGCCCCAAAGGTGTACAAACAGCTCCCACCCCTCCCCCAGATGCAGGCCCCAAGCCCGCCCCAAACACAGGCCACTACAGCATACAACCTGCACCCAACCCCTCTACCCCAGATGCCAGCCCCAAAGGTGTAGAAGCAGCTCCAAACCTCCCCCCTCAACGCAGGCTCGAACAGTGTACAAGCAGCTCCCCCCCCACCTCAGACCCTCAGCAGATTCTGAGCAACGTGTACCACAGCACCACTAAAACAGAGGGGAAGCACTTCAGAGACTTGCCTTAGGGGGACCCTTGCTTAGGGACACTGACTGGGCTGACAACCCTCCTGCCTTTCCTCAGCACTCCGGAGAGGATTCACCTCTCTAAGACTGCAAGAAGCAGTCACAAAAAAAAAAAAAAAAGCAGATCCTCAGGCACCTCACAGGCACATCCTACCTGCTGCACTACCTCTCTTTCACTACCTCTTCTTCAGCTCCTCACAGCTTCAATGAGGTGGGGCCAGGGTGGGCCGGCTCCAGCCAGGGGCGGCAGGGGGAGGGGGGCGGTGCAGGGAGGGCCAGCCAGAGCAATGCAGGAAGCCATCTCTCCCCCTAAACCAGAAAGAGTAGTCAAAAACTACAGAACCGGGACCAGAAAACCACATGGAGCAAGGCTCACAAACCGCACATAAGCACGAATACACACAAGTAAGAGACTGAGGGCCATGATGGCTACCATCAAGAAAAGCAGACAAAATCAAGCTCTTCAGAGAGATCAGCCTTTAATAGTCCCAATGAAAGACAAAAACTGTTTCATTACTATACCCTTGCCAACAAAACATTGAATATTCTCTGTGTTCGCTCATTCTGAACAATGCTAAATATATCCCTACCCGGAATCTGAGAGGAATTGAAAATAGGACTCCAGAAATCGCGTACAGAGCTCATTTCGCCCATCAAAAATTGCCCCCAAAGGAAGCCTTTGGGTACAACTGAACTCCCCAGGGGAGCCTTTATGCAGCCCCACATGCAACTGGACTCTCTGTGTTCGCTCTTTCTGAACAACCCTAAATACATCCCTACCCGGAATCTGAGAGGAATTGAAAATAGGACCCCAGAAAACGCGTACAGAGCCCCTTTTGCCCATCAAAAATTACCCCCAAAGGAAGCCTTTGGGTACAACTGAACTCCCCAGGGGAGCCTTTACGCAGCCCCACATGCAACTGGACTCTCTGTGTTCGCTCTTTCTGAACAGTCCTAAATACAGCCCTACCTGGAATCTGAGAGGAATTGAAAATAGGACCACAGAAATCGCGTACAGAGCCCCTTACGCACATCAAAAATTGCCCCCAAAGGAAGCCTTTGGGTACAGCTGAACTCCCCAGGGGAGCCTTTACGCAGCCCCACATGCAACTGGACTCTCTGTGTTCGCTCTTTCTGAACAGCCCTAAATACAGCCCTACTTGGAATCTAGAGGAACTGAAAATAGGACCCAGAAAACGTGTACAAGGCCCATTTTGCCCATCAAAAATTGCCCCCAAAGGAAGCCTTTGGGTACAACTGAACTCCCCAGGGGAGCCTTTACGCAGCCCCACATGCAACTGGACTCTCTGTGTTCGCTCTTTCTGAAGAACCCCAAATATCTCCCTATCCGGAATCTGAGAGGAATTGAAAATAGGACCCCAGAAAACGTGTACAAGGCCCATTTTGCCCATCAAAAATTGCCCCCAAAGGAAGCCTTTGGGTACAACTGAACTCCCCAAGGGAGAATTTATGCAGCCCCACATGCAACTGGACTCTCTCTGTTCGCTCTTTCTGAACAACGCCAAATATCTCCCTACCCGGAATCTGAGAGGAATTGAAAATAGGACCCCAGAAAACGCGTACAGAGCCCCATTCGCCCATCAAAAATTGCCCCCAAAGGAACCCTTTGGGGACAACTGAACTCCCCAGGGGAGCCTTTACGCAGCCCCACATGCAACTGGACTCTCTGTGTTCGCTTTTTCTGAACAGCCCTAAATAGAGCCCTACCTGGAATCTGAGAGGAACTGAAAATAGGACCCAGAAAACGTGTACAAGGCCCATTTTGCCCATCAAAAATTGCCCCCAAAGGAAGCCTTTGGGTACAACTGAACTCCCCAGGGGAGCCTTTACGCAGCCCCACATGCAACTGGACTCTCTGTGTTCGCTCTTTCTGAAGAACCCCAAATATCTCCCTATCCGGAATCTGAGAGGAATTGAAAATAGGACCCCAGAAAACGCCTACATAGCCCATTTTGCCCATCAAAAATTGCCCCCAAAGGAAGCCTTTGGGTACAACTGAACTCCCCAGGGGAGCCTTTACGCAGCCCCACATGCAACTGGACTCTCTGTGTTCGCTCTTTCTGAACAGTCCTAAATACAGCCCTACCTGGAATCTGAGAGGAATTGAAAATAGGACCCCAGAAAACGTGTACAAGGCCCATTTTGCCCATCAAAAATTGCCCCCAAAGGAAGCCTTTGGGTACAACTAAACTCCCCAGGGGAGTCTTTACGCAGCCCCACATGCAACTGGACTCTCTGTGTTCGCTCTTTCTGAACAACGCCAAATATCTCCCTATCCGGAATCTGAGAGGAATTGAAAATAGGACCCAGAAAACATGTACAAGGCCCATTTTGCCCATCAAAAATTGCCCCCAAAGGAAGCCTTTGGGTACAACTGAACTCCCCAGGGGAGCCTTTACGCAGCCCCACATGCAACTGGACTCTCTGTGTTCGCTCTTTCTGAAGAACCCCAAATATCTCCCTATCCGGAATCTGAGAGGAATTGAAAATAGGACCCCAGAAAACGCCTACATAGCCCATTTTGCCCATCAAAAATTGCCCCCAAAGGAAGCCTTTGGGTACAACTGAACTCCCCAGGGGAGCCTTTACGCAGCCCCACATGCAACTGGACTCTCTGTGTTCGCTCTTTCTGAACAACGCCAAATATCTCCCTATCCGGAATCTGAGAGGAATTGAAAATAGGACCCCAGAAAACGCGTACAGAGCCCCATTCGCCCATCAAAAATTGCCCCCAAAGGAACCCTTTGGGGAAAACTGAACTCCCCAGGGGAGCCTTTACGCAGCCCCACATGCAACTGGACTCTCTGTGTTCGCTTTTTCTGAACAGCCCTAAATACAGCCCTACCTGGAATCGAGAGGAATTGAAAATAGGACCCCAGAAAACGTGTACAAGGCCCATTTTGCCCATCAAAAATTGCCCCCAAAGGAAGCCTTTGGGTACAACTGAACTCCCCAGGGGAGCCTTTACGCAGCCCCACATGCAACTGGACTCTCTGTGTTCGCTCTTTCTGAAGAACCCCAAATATCTCCCTATCCGGAATCTGAGAGGAATTGAAAATAGGACCCCAGAAAACGCCTACATAGCCCATTTTGCCCATCAAAAATTGCCCCCAAAGGAAGCCTTTGGGTACAACTGAACTCCCCAGGGGAGCCTTTACGCAGCCCCACATGCAACTGGACTCTCTGTGTTCGCTCTTTCTGAACAGTCCTAAATACAGCCCTACCTGGAATCTGAGAGGAATTGAAAATAGGACCCCAGAAAACGTGTACAAGGCCCATTTTGCCCATCAAAAATTGCGCCCAAAGGAAGCCTTTGGGTACAACTAAACTCCCCAGGGGAGTCTTTACGCAGCCCCACATCCAGCTGGACTCTCTGTGTTCGCTTTTTCTAAACAGCCCTAAATACAGCCCTACCTGGAATCTGAGAGGAATTGAAAATAGGACCCCAGAAAACGTGTACAAGGCCCATTTTGCCCATCAAAAATTGCCCCCAAAGGAAGCCTTTGGGTACAACTGAACTCCCCAGGGGAGCCTTTACGCAGCCCCACATGCAACTGGACTCTCTGTGTTCGCTCTTTCTGAAGAACCCCAAATATCTCCCTATCCGGAATCTGAGAGGAATTGAAAATAGGACCCCAGAAAACGCCTACATAGCCCATTTTGCCCATCAAAAATTGCCCCCAAAGGAAGCCTTTGGGTACAACTGAACTCCCCAGGGGAGCCTTTACGCAGCCCCACATGCAACTGGACTCTCTGTGTTCGCTCTTTCTGAACAGTCCTAAATACAGCCCTACCTGGAATCTGAGAGGAATTGAAAATAGGACCCCAGAAAACGTGTACAAGGCCCATTTTGCCCATCAAAAATTGCCCCCAAAGGAAGCCTTTGGGTACAACTAAACTCACCAGGGGAGTCTTTACGCAGCCCCACATCCAGCTGGACTCTCTGTGTTCGCTTTTTCTAAACAGCCCTAAATACAGCCCTACCTGGAATCTGAGAGGAATTGAAAATAGGACCCCAGAAAACGTGTACAAGGCCCATTTTGCCCATCAAAAATAGCCCCCAAAGGAAGCCTTTGGGTACAACTGAACTCCCCAGGGGAGCCTTTACGCAGCCCCACATGCAACTGGACTCTCTGTGTTCGCTCTTTCTGAAGAACCCCAAATATCTCCCTATCCGGAATCTGAGAGGAATTGAAAATAGGACCCCAGAAAACGCCTATATAGCCCATTTTGCCCATCAAAAATTGCCCCCAAAGGAAGCCTTTGGGTACAACTGAACTCCACAGGGGAGCCTTTACGCAGCCCCACATGCAGCTGGACTCTCTGTGTTCGCTTTTTCTAAACAGCCCTAAATACAGCCCTACCTGGAATCTGAGAGGAATTGAAAATAGGACCCCAGAAAACGTGTACAAGGCCCATGTTGCCCATCAAAAATTGCCCCCAAAGGAAGCCTTTGGGTACAACTGAACTCCCCAGGGGAGCCTTTACGCAGCCCCACATGCAACTGGACTCTCTGTGTTCGCTCTTTCTGAACAGCCCTAAATACAGCCCTACCTGGAATCTGAGAGGAACTGAAAATAGGACCCAGAAAACGTGTACAAGGCCCATTTTGCCCATCAAAAATTGCCCCCAAAGGAAGCCTTTGGGTACAACTGAACTCCCCAGGGGAGTCTTTACGCAGCCCCACATGCAACTGGACTCTCTGTGTTCGCTCTTTCTGAAGAACCCCAAATATCTCCCTATCCGGAATCTGAGAGGAATTGAAAATAGGACCCCAGAAAACGCCTACATAGCCCATTTTGCCCATCAAAAATTGCCCCCAGAGGAAGCCTTTGGGTACAACTGAACTCCCCAGGGGAGCCTTTACGCAGCCCCACATGCAACTGGACTCTCTGTGTTCGCTCTTACTGAAGAACCCCAAATATCTCCCTATCCGGAATCTGTGAGGAATTGAAAATAGGACCCCAGAAAACGCCTACATAGCCCATTTTGCCCATCAAAAATTGCCCCCAAAGGAAGCCTTTGGGGACAACTGAACTCACCAGGGGAGCCTTTACGCAGCCCCACATGCAACTGGACTCTCTGTGTTCGCTCTTTCTGAACAGTCCTAAATACAGCCCTACCTGGAATCTGAGAGGAATTGAAAATAGGACCCCAGAAAACGTGTACAAGGCCCATTTTGCCCATCAAAAATTGCCCCCAAAGGAAGCCTTTGGGTACAACTAAACTCCCCAGGGGAGTCTTTACGCAGCCCCACATCCAGCTGGACTCTCTGTGTTCGCTTTTTCTAAACAGCCCATTTTGCCCATCAAAAATTGCCCCCAAAGGAAGCCTTTGGGTACAACTGAACTCCCCAAGGGAGAATTTATGCAGCCCCACATGCAACTGGACTCTCTCTGTTCGCTTTTTCTAAACAGCCCTAAATACAGCCCTACCTGGAATCTGAGAGGAATTGAAAATAGGACCCCAGAAAATGCGTACAACGCCCATTTTGCCCATCAAAAATTTTCCCCCAAAGGAAGCCTTTGGGTACAACTGAACTCCCCAGGGGAGCCTTTACGCAGCCCCACATGCAACTGGACTCTCTGTGTTCGCTCTTTCTGAACAGCACTAAATATCTCCCTACCAGGAATCTAAGAGGAATTGAAAATAGGACCCCAGAAAACGTGTACAAGGCCCATTTTGCCCATCAAAAATTTCCCCCAAAGGAAGCCTTTGGGTACAGCTGAACTCCCCAGGGGAGCCTTTACGCAGCCCCACATGCAACTGGACTCTCTGTGTTCGCTCTTTCTGAACAACGCCAAATATCTCCCTATCCGGAATCTGAGAGGAATTGAAAATAGGACCCAGAAAACATGTACAAGGCCCATTTTGCCCATCAAAAATTGCCCCCAAAGGAAGCCTTTGGGTACAACTGAACTCCCCAGGGGAGCCTTTACGCAGCCCCACATGCAACTGGACTCTCTGTGTTCGCTCTTACTGAAGAACCCCAAATATCTCCCTATCCGGAATCTGTGAGGAATTGAAAATAGGACCCCAGAAAACGCCTACATAGCCCATTTTGCCCATCAAAAATTGCCCCCAAAGGAAGCCTTTGGGGACAACTGAACTCACCAGGGGAGCCTTTACGCAGCCCCACATGCAACTGGACTCTCTGTGTTCGCTCTTTCTGAACAGTCCTAAATACAGCCCTACCTGGAATCTGAGAGGAATTGAAAATAGGACCCCAGAAAACGTGTACAAGGCCCATTTTGCCCATCAAAAATTGCCCCCAAAGGAAGCCTTTGGGTACAACTAAACTCCCCAGGGGAGTCTTTACGCAGCCCCACATCCAGCTGGACTCTCTGTGTTCGCTTTTTCTAAACAGCCCATTTTGCCCATCAAAAATTGCCCCCAAAGGAAGCCTTTGGGTACAACTGAACTCCCCAAGGGAGAATTTATGCAGCCCCACATGCAACTGGACTCTCTCTGTTCGCTTTTTCTAAACAGCCCTAAATACAGCCCTACCTGGAATCTGAGAGGAATTGAAAATAGGACCCCAGAAAATGCGTACAACGCCCATTTTGCCCATCAAAAATTTTCCCCCAAAGGAAGCCTTTGGGTACAACTGAACTCCCCAGGGGAGCCTTTACGCAGCCCCACATGCAACTGGACTCTCTGTGTTCGCTCTTTCTGAACAGCACTAAATATCTCCCTACCAGGAATCTAAGAGGAATTGAAAATAGGACCCCAGAAAACTTGTACAAGGCCCATTTTGCCCATCAAAAATTGCCCCCAAAGGAAGCCTTTGGGGACAACTGAACTCCACAGGGGAGCCTTTACGCAGCCCCACATGCAACTGGACTCTCTGTGTTCGCTCTTTCTGAAGAACCCCAAATATCTCCCTATCCGGAATCTGAGAGGAATTGAAAATAGGACCCCAGAAAACGCCTACATAGCCCATTTTGCCCATCAAAAATTGCCCCCAAAGGAAGCCTTTGGGTACAACTGAACTCCCCAGGGGAGCCTTTACGCAGCCCCACATGCAACTGGACTCTCTGTGTTCGCTCTTTCTGAACAGTCCTAAATACAGCCCTACCTGGAATCTGAGAGGAATTGAAAATAGGACCCCAGAAAACGTGTACAAGGCCCATTTTGCCCATCAAAAATTGCCCCCAAAGGAAGCCTTTGGGTACAACTAAACTCCCCAGGGGAGTCTTTACGCAGCACCACATGCAGCTGGACTCTCTGTGTTCGCTTTTTCTAAACAGCCCTAAATACAGCCCTACCTGGAATCAAGAGGAATTGAAAATAGGACCCCAGAAAACGTGTACAAGGCCCATTTTGCCCATCAAAAATTGCCCCCAAAGGAAGCCTTTGGGTACAACTGAACTCCCCAGGGGAGCCTTTACGCAGCCCCACATGCAACTGGACTCTCTGTGTTCGCTCTTTCTGAAGAACCCCAAATATCTCCCTATCCGGAATCTGAGAGGAATTGAAAATAGGACCCCAGAAAACGCCTACATAGCCCATTTTGCCCATCAAAAATTGCCCCCAAAGGAAGCCTTTGGGTACAACTGAACTCCCCAGGGGAGCCTTTACGCAGCCCCACATGCAACTGGACTCTCTGTGTTCGCTCTTTCTGAACAGTCCTAAATACAGCCCTACCTGGAATCTGAGAGGAATTGAAAATAGGACACCAGAAAACGTGTACAAGGCCCATTTTGCCCATCAAAAATTGCCCCCAAAGGAAGCCTTTGGGTACAACTGAACTCCCCAGGGGAGCCTTTACGCAGCCCCACATGCAACTGGACTCTCTGTGTTCGCTCTTTCTGAAGAACCCCAAATATCTCCCTATCCGGAATCTGAGAGGAATTGAAAATAGGACCCCAGAAAACGTCTACATAGCCCATTTTGCCCATCAGAAATTGCCCCCAAAGGAAGCCTTTGGGTACAACTGAACTCCACAGGGGAGCCTTTACGCAGCCCCACATGCAACTGGACTCTCTGTGTTCGCTCTTTCTGAACAGTCCTAAATACAGCCCTACTTGTAATCTGAGAGGTATTGAAAATAGGACCTCAGAAAACGTGTACAAGGCCCATTTTGCCCATCAAAAATTGCCCCCAAAGGAAGCCTTTGGGTACAACTAAACTCCCCAGGGGAGTCTTTACGCAGCCCCACATGCAACTGGACTCTCTGTGTTGACTCTTTCTGAACAACGCCAAATATCTCCCTACCCGGAATCTGAGAGGAATTGAAAATAGGACCCCAGAAATAGCGTACAGAGCCACTTTCACCCATTAAAAATTGCCCCCAAAGGAACCCTTTGGGGACAACTGAACTCCCCAGGGGAGCCTTTACGCAGCCCCATATGCAACTGGACTCTCTGTGTTCGCTTTTTCTGAACAGCCCTAAATACAGCCCTACCTGGAATCTGAGAGGAACTGAAAATAGGACCCAGAAAACTTGTACAAGGCCCATTTTGCCCATCAAAAATTGCCCCCAAAGGAAGCCTTTGGGTACAACTGAACTCCCCAGGGGAGCCTTTACGCAGCCCCACATGCAACTGGACTCTCTGTGTTCGCTCTTTCTGAAGAACCACAAATATCTCCCTATCCGGAATCTGAGAGGAATTGAAAATAGGACCCCAGAAAACGCCTACATAGCCAATTTTGCCCATCAAAAATTGCCCCCAAAGGAAGCCTTTGGGTACAACTGAACTCCCCAGGGGAGCCTTTACGCAGCCCCACATGCAATTGGACTCTCTGTGTTCGCTCTTTCTGAACAGTCCTAAATACAGCCCTACCTGGAATCTGAGAGGAATTGAAAATATGACCCCAGAAAACGTGTACAAGGCCCATTTTGCCCATCAAAAATTGCCCCCAAAGGAAGCCTTTGGGTACAACTAAACTTCCCAGGGGAGTCTTTACCCAGCACCACATGCAGCTGGACTCTCTGTGTTCGCTTTTTCTAAACAGCCCTAAATACAGCCCTACCTGGAATCGAGAGGAATTGAAAATAGGACCCCAGAAAACGTGTACAAGGCCCATTTTGCCCATCAAAAATTGCCCCCAAAGGAAGCCTTTGGGTACAACTGAACTCCCCAGGGGAGTCTTTACGCAGCCCCACATGCAACTGGACTCTCTGTGTTCGCTCTTTCTGAACAACGCCAAATATCTCCCTACCCGGAATCTGAGAGGAATTGAAAATAGGACCCCAGAAATCGCGTACAGAGCCCCTTACGCACATCAAAAATTGCCCCCAAAGGAAGCCTTTGGGTACAGCTGAACTCCCCAGGGGAGCCTTTACGCAGCCCCACATGCAACTGGACTCTCTGTGTTCGCTTTTTCTGAACAGCCGTAAATACAGCCCTACCTGGAATCTGAGAGGAACTGAAAATAGGACCCAGAAAACGTGTACAAGGCCCATTTTGCCCTTCAAAAATTGCCCCCAAAGGAAGCCTTTGGGTACAACTGAACTCCCCAGGGGAGCCTTTACGCAGCCCCACATGCAACTGGACTCTCTGTGTTCGCTCTTTCTGAAGAACCCCAAATATCTCCCTATCCGGAATCTGAGAGGAATTGAAAATAGGACCCCAGAAAACGCCTACATAGCCCATTTTGCCCATCAAAAATTGCCCCCAAAGGAAGCCTTTGGGAACAACTGAACTCCACAGGGGAGCCTTTACGCAGCCCCACATGCAACTGGACTCTCTGTGTTCGCTCTTTCTGAACAGTCCTAAATACAGCCCTACCTGGAATCTGAGAGGAATTGAAAATAGGACCCCAGAAAACGTGTACAAGGCCCATTTTGCCCATCAAAAATTGCCCCCAAAGGAAGCCTTTGGGTACAACTAAACTCCCCAGGGGAGTCTTTACGCAGCACCACATGCAGCTGGACTCTCTGTGTTCGCTTTTTCTAAACAGCCCTAAATACAGCCCTACCTGGAATCTGAGAGGAATTGAAAATAGGACCCCAGAAAACGTGTACAAGGCCCATTTTGCCCATCAAAAATTGCCCCCAAAGGAAGCCTTTGGGTACAACTGAACTCCCCAGGGGAGCCTTTACGCAGCCCCACATGCAACTGGACTCTCTGTGTTCGCTCTTTCTGAACAGCACTAAATATCTCCCTACCAGGAATCTAAGAGGAATTGAAAATAGGACCCCAGAAATCGCGTACAGAGCCCCTTACGCACATCAAAAATTGCCCCCAAAGGAAGCCTTTGGGGACAACTGAACTCCCCAGGGGAGCCTTTACGCAGCCCCACATGCAACTGGACTCTCTGTGTTCGCTCTTTCTGAACAACGCCAAATATCTCCCTACCCGGAATCTGAGAGGAATTGAAAATAGGACCCCAGAAAACGCGTACAGAGCCCCATTCGCCCATCAAAAATTGCCCCCAAAGGAACCCTTTGGGGACAACTGAACTCCCCAGGGGAGCCTTTACGCAGCCCCACATGCAACTGGACTCTCTGTGTTCGCTTTTTCTGAACAGCCCTAAATACAGCCCTACCTGGAATCTGAGAGGAACTGAAAATAGGACCCAGAAAACGTGTACAAGGCCCATTTTGCCCATCAAAAATTGCCCCCAAAGGAAGCCTTTGGGTACAACTGAACTCCCCAGGGGAGCCTTTACGCAGCCCCACATGCAACTGGACTCTCTGTGTTCGCTCTTTCTGAAGAACCCCAAATATCTCCCTATCCGGAATCTGAGAGGAATTGAAAATAGGACCCCAGAAAACGTGTACAAGGCCCATTTTGCCCATCAAAAATTGCCCCCAAAGGAAGCCTTTGGGTACAACTGAACTCCCCAAGGGAGAATTTATGCAGCCCCACATGCAACTGGACTCTCTCTGTTCGCTTTTTCTAAACAGCACTAAATACAGCCCTACCTGGAATCTGAGAGGAATTGAAAATAGGACCCCAGAAAACGTGTACAAGGCCCATTTTACCCATCAAAAATTGCCCCCAAAGGAAGCCTTTGGGTACAACTAAACTCCCCAGGGGAGTCTTTACGCAGCACCACATGCAGCTGGACTCTCTGTGTTCGCTTTTTCTAAACAGCCCTAAATACAGCCCTACCTGGAATCGAGAGGAATTGAAAATAGGACCCCAGAAAACGTGTACAAGGCCCATTTTGCCCATCAAAAATTGCCCCCAAAGGAAGCCTTTGGGTACAACTGAACTCCCCAGGGGAGCCTTTACGCAGCCCCACATGCAACTGGACTCTCTGTGTTCGCTCTTTCTGAAGAACCCCAAATATCTCCCAATCCGGAATCTGAGAGGAATTGAAAATAGGACCCCAGAAAACGCCTACATAGCCCATTTTGCCCATCAAAAATTGCCCCCAAAGGAAGCCTTTGGGTACAACTGAACTCCCCAGGGGAGCCTTTACGCAGCCCCACATGCAACTGGACTCTCTGTGTTCGCTCTTTCTGAACAACGCCAAATATCTCCCTATCCGGAATCTGAGAGGAATTGAAAAAAGGACCCCAGAAAAACTGTACAAGGCCCATTTTGCCCATCAAAAATTGCCCCCAAAGGAAGCCTTTGGGTACAACTGAACTCCCCAAGGGAGAATTTACGCAGCCCCACATGCAACTGGACTCTCTGTGTTCGCTCTTTCTGAACAGTCCTAAATACATCCCTACCTGGAATCTGAGAGGAATTGAAAATAGGACCCCAGAAAACGTGTACAAGGCCCATTTTGCCCATCAAAAATTGCCCCCAAAGGAAGCCTTTGGGGACAACTGAACTCCCCAGGGGAGCCTTTACGCAGCCCCACATGCAACTGGACTCTCTGTGTTCGCTCTTTCTGAAGAACCCCAAATATCTCCCTATCCGGAATCTGAGAGGAATTGAAAATAGGACCCCAGAAAACGCCTACATAGCCCATTTTGCCCATCAAAAATTGCCCCCAAAGGAAGCCTTTGGGTACAACTGAACTCCCCAGGGGAGCCTTTACGCAGCCCCACATGCAACTGGACTCTCTGTGTTCGCTCTTTCTGAACAGTCCTAAATACAGCCCTACCTGGAATCTGAGAGGAATTGAAAATAGGACCCCAGAAAACGTGTACAAGGCCCATTTTGCCCATCAAAAATTGCCCCCAAAGGAAGCCTTTGGGTACAACTAAACTCCCCAGGGGAGTCTTTACGCAGCACCACATGCAGCTGGACTCTCTGTGTTCGCTTTTTCTAAACAGCCCTAAATACAGCCCTACCTGGAATCGAGAGGAATTGAAAATAGGACCCCAGAAAACGTGTACAAGGCCCATTTTGCCCATCAAAAATTGCCCCCAAAGGAAGCCTTTGGGTACAACTGAACTCCCCAGGGGAGCCTTTACGCAGCCCCACATGCAACTGGACTCTCTGTGTTCGCTCTTTCTGAAGAACCCCAAATATCTCCCTATCCGGAATCTGAGAGGAATTGAAAATAGGACCCCAGAAAACGCCTACATAGCCCATTTTGCCCATCAAAAATTGCCCCCAAAGGAAGCCTTTGGGTACAACTGAACTCCCCAGGGGAGCCTTTACGCAGCCCCACATGCAACTGGACTCTCTGTGTTCGCTCTTTCTGAAGAACCCCAAATATCTCCCTATCCGGAATCTGAGAGGAATTGAAAATAGGACCCCAGAAAAAATGTACAAGGCCCATTTTGCCCATCAAAAATTGCCCCCAAAGGAAGCCTTTGGGTACAACTGAACTCCCCAGGGGAGCCTTTACGCAGCCCCACATGCAACTGGACTCTCTGTGTTCGCTCTTTCTGAACAGTCCTAAATACAGCCCTACCTGGAATCTGAGAGGAATTGAAAATAGGACCCCAGAAAACGTGTACAAGGCCCATTTTGCCCATCAAAAATTGCCCCCAAAGGAAGCCTTTGGGTACAACTGAACTCCCCAGGGGAGCCTTTACGCAGCCACACATGCAACTGGACTCTCTGTGTTCGCTCTTTCTGAACAGCACTAAATATCTCCCTACCAGGAATCTAAGAGGAATTGAAAATAGGACCCCAGAAATCGCGTACAGAGCCCCTTACGCACATCAAAAATTGCCCCCAAAGGAAGCCTTTGGGTACAGCTGAACTCCCCAGGGGAGCCTTTACGCAGCCCCACATGCAACTGGACTCTCTGTGTTCGCTCTTTCTGAACAGCCCTAAATACAGCCCTACCTGGAATCTGAGAGGAACTGAAAATAGGACCCAGAAAACGTGTACAAGGCCCATTTTGCCCATCAAAAATTGCCCCCAAAGGAAGCCTTTGGGTACAACTGAACTCCCCAGGGGAGCCTTTACGCAGCCCCACATGCAACTGGACTCTCTGTGTTCGCTCTTTCTGAAGAACCCCAAATATCTCCCTATCCGGAATCTGAGAGGAATTGAAAATAGGACCCCAGAAAACGTGTACAAGGCCCATTTTGCCCATCAAAAATTGCCCCCAAAGGAAGCCTTTGGGTACAACTGAACTCCCCAAGGGAGAATTTATGCAGCCCCACATGCAACTGGACTCTCTCTGTTCGCTTTTTCTAAACAGCCCTAAATACAGCCCTACCTGGAATCTGAGAGGAATTGAAAATAGGACCCCAGAAAATGCGTACAACGCCCATTTTGCCCATCAAAAATTTTCCCCCAAAGGAAGCCTTTGGGTACAACTGAACTCCCCAGGGGAGCCTTTACGCAGCCCCACATGCAACTGGACTCTCTGTGTTCGCTCTTTCTGAACAGCACTAAATATCTCCCTACCAGGAATCTAAGAGGAATTGAAAATAGGACCCCAGAAAACGTGTACAAGGCCCATTTTGCCCATCAAAAATTGCCCCCAAAGGAAGCCTTTGGGGACAACTGAACTCCCCAGGGGAGCCTTTACGCAGCCCCACATGCAACTGGACTCTCTGTGTTCGCTCTTTCTGAAGAACCCCAAATATCTCCCTATCCGGAATCTGAGAGGAATTGAAAATAGGACCCCAGAAAACGCCTACATAGCCCATTTTGCCCATCAAAAATTGCCCCCAAAGGAAGCCTTTGGGTACAACTGAACTCCCCAGGGGAGCCTTTACGCAGCCCCACATGCAACTGGACTCTCTGTGTTCGCTCTTTCTGAACAGTCCTAAATACAGCCCTACCTGGAATCTGAGAGGAATTGAAAATAGGACCCCAGAAAACGTGTACAAGGCCCATTTTGCCCATCAAAAATTGCCCCCAAAGGAAGCCTTTGGGTACAACTAAACTCCCCAGGGGAGTCTTTACGCAGCACCACATGCAGCTGGACTCTCTGTGTTCGCTTTTTCTAAACAGCCCTAAATACAGCCCTACCTGGAATCGAGAGGAATTGAAAATAGGACCCCAGAAAACGTGTACAAGGCCCATTTTGCCCATCAAAAATTGCCCCCAAAGGAAGCCTTTGGGTACAACTGAACTCCCCAGGGGAGCCTTTACGCAGCCCCACATGCAACTGGACTCTCTGTGTTCGCTCTTTCTGAAGAACCCCAAATATCTCCCTATCCGGAATCTGAGAGGAATTGAAAATAGGACCCCAGAAAACGCCTACATAGCCCATTTTGCCCATCAAAAATTGCCCCCAAAGGAAGCCTTTGGGTACAACTGAACTCCCCAGGGGAGCCTTTACGCAGCCCCACATGCAACTGGACTCTCTGTGTTCGCTCTTTCTGAAGAACCCCAAATATTTCCCTATCCGGAATCTGAGAGGAATTGAAAATAGGACCCCAGAAAAAATGTACAAGGCCCATTTTGCCCATCAAAAATTGCCCCCAAAGGAAGCCTTTGGGTACAACTGAACTCCCCAAGGGAGAATTTACGCAGCCCCACATGCAACTGGACTCTCTGTGTTCGCTCTTTCTGAACAGTCCTAAATACAGCCCTACCTGGAATCTGAGAGGAATTGAAAATAGGACCCCAGAAAACGTGTACAAGGCCCATTTTGCCCATCAAAAATTGCCCCCAAAGGAAGCCTTTGGGGACAACTGAACTCCCCAGGGGAGCCTTTACGCAGCCCCACATGCAACTGGACTCTCTGTGTTCGCTCTTTCTGAAGAACCCCAAATATCTCCCTATCCGGAATCTGAGAGGAATTGAAAATAGGACCCCAGAAAACGCCTACATAGCCCATTTTGCCCATCAAAAATTGCCCCCAAAGGAAGCCTTTGGGTACAACTGAACTCCCCAGGGGAGCCTTTACGCAGCCCCACATGCAACTGGACTCTCTGTGTTCGCTCTTTCTGAACAGTCCTAAATACAGCCCTACCTGGAATCTGAGAGGAATTGAAAATAGGACCCCAGAAAACGTGTACAAGGCCCATTTTGCCCATCAAAAATTGCCCCCAAAGGAAGCCTTTGGGTACAACTGAACTCCCCAGGGGAGTCTTTACGCAGCCCCACATGCAACTGGACTCTCTGTGTTCGCTCTTTCTAAACAGCCCTAAATACAGCCCTACCTGGAATCGAGAGGAATTGAAAATAGGACCCCAGAAAACGTGTACAAGGCCCATTTTGCCCATCAAAAATTGCCCCCAAAGGAAGCCTTTGGGTACAACTGAACTCCCCAGGGGAGTCTTTACGCAGCCCCACATGCAACTGGACTCTCTGTGTTCGCTCTTTCTGAACAACGCCAAATATCTCCCTACCCGGAATCTGAGAGGAATTGAAAATAGGACCCCAGAAATCGCGTACAGAGCCCCTTACGCACATCAAAAATTGCCCCCAAAGGAAGCCTTTGGGTACAGCTGAACTCCCCAGGGGAGCCTTTACGCAGCCCCACATGCAACTGGACTCTCTGTGTTCGCTCTTTCTGAACAGCCCTAAATACAGCCCTACCTGGAATCTGAGAGGAACTGAAAATAGGACCCAGAAAACGTGTACAAGGCCCATTTTGCCCATCAAAAATTGCCCCCAAAGGAAGCCTTTGGGTACAACTGAACTCCCCAGGGGAGCCTTTACGCAGCCCCACATGCAACTGGACTCTCTGTGTTCGCTCTTTCTGAAGAACCCCAAATATCTCCCTATCCGGAATCTGAGAGGAATTGAAAATAGGACCCCAGAAAACGTGTACAAGGCCCATTTTGCCCATCAAAAATTGCCCCCAAAGGAAGCCTTTGGGTACAACTGAACTCCCCAAGGGAGAATTTATGCAGCCCCACATGCAACTGGACTCTCTCTGTTCGCTTTTTCTAAACAGCCCTAAATACAGCCCTACCTGGAATCTGAGAGGAATTGAAAATAGGACCCCAGAAAATGCGTACAACGCCCATTTTGCCCATCAAAAATTTTCCCCCAAAGGAAGCCTTTGGGTACAACTGAACTCCCCAGGGGAGCCTTTACGCAGCCCCACATGCAACTGGACTCTCTGTGTTCGCTCTTTCTGAACAGCACTAAATATCTCCCTACCAGGAATCTAATAGGAATTGAAAATAGGACCCCAGAAAACGTGTACAAGGCCCATTTTGCCCATCAAAAATTGCCCCCAAAGGAAGCCTTTGGGGACAACTGAACTCCCCAGGGGAGCCTTTACGCAGCCCCACATGCAACTGGACTCTCTGTGTTCGCTCTTTCTGAAGAACCCCAAATATCTCCCTATCCGGAATCTGAGAGGAATTGAAAATAGGACCACAGAAAACGCCTACATAGCCCATTTTGCCCATCAAAAATTGCCCCCAAAGGAAGCCTTTGGGTACAACTGAACTCCCCAGGGGAGCCTTTACGCAGCCCCACATGCAACTGGACTCTCTGTGTTCGCTCTTTCTGAACAGTCCTAAATACAGCCCTACCTGGAATCTGAGAGGAATTGAAAATAGGACCCCAGAAAACGTGTACAAGGCCCATTTTGCCCATCAAAAATTGCCCCCAAAGGAAGCCTTTGGGTACAACTAAACTCCCCAGGGGAGTCTTTACGCAGCACCACATGCAGCTGGACTCTCTGTGTTCGCTTTTTCTAAACAGCCCTAAATACAGCCCTACCTGGAATCGAGAGGAATTGAAAATAGGACCCCAGAAAACGCCTACATAGCCCATTTTGCCCATCAAAAATTGCCCCCAAAGGAAGCCTTTGGGTACAACTGAACTCCCCAGGGGAGCCTTTACGCAGCCCCACATGCAACTGGACTCTCTGTGTTCGCTCTTTCTGAAGAACCCCAAATATCTCCCTATCCGGAATCTGAGAGGAATTGAAAATAGGACCCCAGAAAACGCCTACATAGCCCATTTTGCCCATCAAAAATTGCCCCCAAAGGAAGCCTTTGGGTACAACTGAACTCCCCAGGGGAGCCTTTACGCAGCCCCACATGCAACTGGACTCTCTGTGTTCGCTCTTTCTGAAGAACCCCAAATATTTCCCTATCCGGAATCTGAGAGGAATTGAAAATAGGACCCCAGAAAAAATGTACAAGGCCCATTTTGCCCATCAAAAATTGCCCCCAAAGGAAGCCTTTGGGTACAACTGAACTCCCCAAGGGAGAATTTACGCAGCCCCACATGCAACTGGACTCTCTGTGTTCGCTCTTTCTGAACAGTCCTAAATACAGCCCTACCTGGAATCTGAGAGGAATTGAAAATAGGACCCCAGAAAACGTGTACAAGGCCCATTTTGCCCATCAAAAATTGCCCCCAAAGGAAGCCTTTGGGGACAACTGAACTCCCCAGGGGAGCCTTTACGCAGCCCCACATGCAACTGGACTCTCTGTGTTCGCTCTTTCTGAAGAACCCCAAATATCTCCCTATCCGGAATCTGAGAGGAATTGAAAATAGGACCCCAGAAAACGCCTACATAGCCCATTTTGCCCATCAAAAATTGCCCCCAAAGGAAGCCTTTGGGTACAACTGAACTCCCCAGGGGAGCCTTTACGCAGCCCCACATGCAACTGGACTCTCTGTGTTCGCTCTTTCTGAACAGTCCTAAATACAGCCCTACCTGGAATCTGAGAGGAATTGAAAATAGGACCCCAGAAAACGCCTACATAGCCCATTTTGCCCATCAAAAATTGCCCCCAAAGGAAGCCTTTGGGTACAACTGAACTCCCCAGGGGAGTCTTTACGCAGCCCCACATGCAACTGGACTCTCTGTGTTCGCTCTTTCTAAACAGCCCTAAATACAGCCCTACCTGGAATCGAGAGGAATTGAAAATAGGACCCCAGAAAACGTGTACAAGGCCCATTTTGCCCATCAAAAATTGCCCCCAAAGGAAGCCTTTGGGTACAACTGAACTCCCCAGGGGAGCCTTTACGCAGCCCCACATGCAACTGGACTCTCTGTGTTCGCTCTTTCTGAACAGCACTAAATATCTCCCTACCAGGAATCTAAGAGGAATTGAAAATAGGACCCCAGAAATCACGTACAGAGCCCCTTACGCACATCAAAAATTGCCCCCAAAGGAAGCCTTTGGGTACAACTGAACTCCCCAGGGGAGCCTTTACGCAGCCCCACATGCAACTGGACTCTCTGTGTTCGCTCTTTCTGAAGAACCCCAAATATCTCCCTATCCGGAATCTGAGAGGAATTGAAAATAGGACCCCAGAAAACGCCTACATAGCCCATTTTGCCCATCAAAATTTGCCCCCAAAGGAAGCCTTTGGGTACAACTGAACTCCCCAGGGGAGCCTTTACGCAGCCCCACATGCAACTGGACTCTCTGTGTTCGCTCTTTCTGAACAGTCCTAAATACAGCCCTACCTGGAATCTGAGAGGAATTGAAAATAGGACCCCAGAAAACGTGTACAAGGCCCATTTTGCCCATCAAAAATTGCCGCCAAAGGAAGCCTTTGGGTACAACTAAACTCCCCAGGGGAGTCTTTACGCAGCCCCACATGCAACTGGACTCTCTGTGTTCGCTCTTTCTGAACAACGCCAAATATCTCCCTACCCGGAATCTGAGAGGAATTGAAAATAGGACCCCAGAAAACGCGTACAGAGCCCCATTCGCCCATCAAAAATTGCCCCCAAAGGAACCCTTTGGGGACAACTGAACTCCCCAGGGGAGCCTTTACGCAGCCCCACATGCAACTGGACTCTCTGTGTTCGCTTTTTCTGAACAGCCCTAAATACAGCCCTACCTGGAATCTGAGAGGAACTGAAAATAGGACCCAGAAAACGTGTACAAGGCCCATTTTGCCCTTCAAAAATTGCCCCCAAAGGAAGCCTTTGGGGACAACTGAACTCCCCAGGGGAGCCTTTACGCAGCCCCACATGCAACTGGACTCTCTGTGTTCGCTCTTTCTGAAGAACCCCAAATATCTCCCTATCCGGAATCTGAGAGGAATTGAAAATAGGACCCCAGAAAACGCCTACATAGCCCATTTTGCCCATCAAAAATTGCCCCCAAAGGAAGCCTTTGGGTACAACTGAACTCCACAGGGGAGCCTTTACGCAGCCCCACATGCAACTGGACTCTCTGTGTTCGCTCTTTCTGAACAGTCCTAAATACAGCCCTACCGGGAATCTGAGAGGAATTGAAAATAGGACCCCAGAAAACGTGTACAAGGCCCATTTTGCCCATCAAATATTGCCCCCAAAGGAAGCCTTTGGGTACAACTAAACTCCCCAGGGGAGTCTTTACGCAGCACCACATGCAGCTGGACTCTCTGTGTTCGCTTTTTCTAAACAGCCCTAAATACAGCCCTACCTGGAATCTGAGAGGAATTGAAAATAGGACCCCAGAAAACGTGTACAAGGCCCATTTTGCCCATCAAAAATTGCCCCCAAAGGAAGCCTTTGGGTACAACTGAACTCCCCAGGGGAGCCTTTACGCAGCCCCACATGCAACTGGACTCTCTGTGTTCGCTCTTTCTGAACAGCACTAAATATCTCCCTACCAGGAGTCTAAGAGGAATTGAAAATAGGACCCCAGAAATCGCGTACAGAGCCCCTTACGCACATCAAAAATTGCCCCCAAAGGAAGCCTTTGGGGACAACTGAACTCCCCAGGGGAGCCTTTACGCAGCCCCACATGCAACTGGACTCTCTGTGTTCGCTCTTTCTGAACAACGCCAAATATCTCCCTACCCGGAATCTGAGAGGAATTGAAAATAGGACCCCAGAAAACGCGTACAGAGCCCCATTCGCCCATCAAAAATTGCCCCCAAAGGAACCCTTTGGGGACAACTGAACTCCCCAGGGGAGCCTTTACGCAGCCCCACATGCAACTGGACTCTCTGTGTTCGCTCTTTCTGAACAGTCCTAAATACAGCCCTACCTGGAATCTGAGAGGAATTGAAAATAGGACCCCAGAAAACGTGTACAAGGCCCATTTTGCCCATCAAAAATTGCCCCCAAAGGAAGCCTTTGGGTACAACTGAACTCCCCAGGGGAGTCTTTACGCAGCCCCACATGCAACTGGACTCTCTGTGTTCGCTCTTTCTAAACAGCCCTAAATACAGCCCTACCTGGAATCGAGAGGAATTGAAAATAGGACCCCAGAAAACGTGTACAAGGCCCATTTTGCCCATCAAAAATTGCCCCCAAAGGAAGCCTTTGGGTACAACTGAACTCCCCAGGGGAGCCTTTACGCAGCACCACATGCAACTGGACTCTCTGTGTTCGCTTTTTCTGAACAGCCGTAAATACAGCCCTACCTGGAATCTGAGAGGAACTGAAAATAGGACCCAGAAAACGTGTACAAGGCCCATTTTGCCCTTCAAAAATTGCCCCCAAAGGAAGCCTTTGGGTACAACTGAACTCCCCAGGGGAGCCTTTACGCAGCCCCACATGCAACTGGACTCTCTGTGTTCGCTCTTTCTGAAGAACCCCAAATATCTCCCTATCCGGAATCTGAGAGGAATTGAAAATAGGACCCCAGAAAACGCCTACATAGCCCATTTTGCCCATCAAAATTTGCCCCCAAAGGAAGCCTTTGGGTACAACTGAACTCCACAGGGGAGCCTTTACGCAGCCCCACATGCAACTGGACTCTCTGTGTTCGCTCTTTCTGAACAGTCCTAAATACAGCCCTACCTGGAATCTGAGAGGAATTGAAAATAGGACCCCAGAAAACGTGTACAAGGCCCATTTTGCCCATCAAAAATTGCCCCCAAAGGAAGCCTTTGGGTACAACTAAACTCCCCAGGGGAGTCTTTACGCAGCCCCACATGCAACTGGACTCTCTGTGTTCGCTCTTTCTGAACAACGCCAAATATCTCCCTACCCGGAATCTGAGAGGAATTGAAAATAGGACCCCAGAAAACGCGTACAGAGCCCCATTCGCCCATCAAAAATTGCCCCCAAAGGAACCCTTTGGGGACAACTGAACTCCCCAGGGGAGCCTTTACGCAGCCCCACATGCAACTGGACTCTCTGTGTTCGCTTTTTCTGAACAGCCCTAAATACAGCCCTACCTGGAATCTGAGAGGAACTGAAAATAGGACCCAGAAAACGTGTACAAGGCCCATTTTGCCCTTCAAAAATTGCCCCCAAAGGAAGCCTTTGGGGACAACTGAACTCCCCAGGGGAGCCTTTACGCAGCCCCACATGCAACTGGACTCTCTGTGTTCGCTCTTTCTGAAGAACCCCAAATATCTCCCTATCCGGAATCTGAGAGGAATTGAAAATAGGACCCCAGAAAACGCCTACATAGCCCATTTTGCCCATCAAAAATTGCCCCCAAAGGAAGCCTTTGGGTACAACTGAACTCCACAGGGGAGCCTTTACGCAGCCCCACATGCAACTGGACTCTCTGTGTTCGCTCTTTCTGAACAGTCCTAAATACAGCCCTACCGGGAATCTGAGAGGAATTGAAAATAGGACCCCAGAAAACGTGTACAAGGCCCATTTTGCCCATCAAATATTGCCCCCAAAGGAAGCCTTTGGGTACAACTAAACTCCCCAGGGGAGTCTTTACGCAGCACCACATGCAGCTGGACTCTCTGTGTTCGCTTTTTCTAAACAGCCCTAAATACAGCCCTACCTGGAATCTGAGAGGAATTGAAAATAGGACCCCAGAAAACGTGTACAAGGCCCATTTTGCCCATCAAAAATTGCCCCCAAAGGAAGCCTTTGGGTACAACTGAACTCCCCAGGGGAGCCTTTACGCAGCCCCACATGCAACTGGACTCTCTGTGTTCGCTCTTTCTGAACAGCACTAAATATCTCCCTACCAGGAATCTAAGAGGAATTGAAAATAGGACCCCAGAAATCGCGTACAGAGCCCCTTACGCACATCAAAAATTGCCCCCAAAGGAAGCCTTTGGGGACAACTGAACTCCCCAGGGGAGCCTTTACGCAGCCCCACATGCAACTGGACTCTCTGTGTTCGCTCTTTCTGAACAACGCCAAATATCTCCCTACCCGGAATCTGAGAGGAATTGAAAATAGGACCCCAGAAAACGCGTACAGAGCCCCATTCGCCCATCAAAAATTGCCCCCAAAGGAACCCTTTGGGGACAACTGAACTCCCCAGGGGAGCCTTTACGCAGCCCCACATGCAACTGGACTCTCTGTGTTCGCTCTTTCTGAACAGTCCTAAATACAGCCCTACCTGGAATCTGAGAGGAATTGAAAATAGGACCCCAGAAAACGTGTACAAGGCCCATTTTGCCCATCAAAAATTGCCCCCAAAGGAAGCCTTTGGGTACAACTGAACTCCCCAGGGGAGTCTTTACGCAGCCCCACATGCAACTGGACTCTCTGTGTTCGCTCTTTCTAAACAGCCCTAAATACATCCCTACCTGGAATCGAGAGGAATTGAAAATAGGACCCCAGAAAACGTGTACAAGGCCCATTTTGCCCATCAAAAATTGCCCCCAAAGGAAGCCTTTGGGTACAACTGAACTCCCCAGGGGAGCCTTTACGCAGCACCACATGCAACTGGACTCTCTGTGTTCGCTTTTTCTGAACAGCCGTAAATACAGCCCTACCTGGAATCTGAGAGGAACTGAAAATAGGACCCAGAAAACGTGTACAAGGCCCATTTTGCCCTTCAAAAATTGCCCCCAAAGGAAGCCTTTGGGTACAACTGAACTCCCCAGGGGAGCCTTTACGCAGCCCCACATGCAACTGGACTCTCTGTGTTCGCTCTTTCTGAAGAACCCCAAATATCTCCCTATCCGGAATCTGAGAGGAATTGAAAATAGGACCCCAGAAAACGCCTACATAGCCCATTTTGCCCATCAAAATTTGCCCCCAAAGGAAGCCTTTGGGTACAACTGAACTCCACAGGGGAGCCTTTACGCAGCCCCACATGCAACTGGACTCTCTGTGTTCGCTCTTTCTGAACAGTCCTAAATACAGCCCTACCTGGAATCTGAGAGGAATTGAAAATAGGACCCCAGAAAACGTGTACAAGGCCCATTTTGCCCATCAAAAATTGCCCCCAAAGGAAGCCTTTGGGTACAACTAAACTCCCCAGGGGAGTCTTTACGCAGCCCCACATGCAACTGGACTCTCTGTGTTCGCTCTTTCTGAACAACGCCAAATATCTCCCTACCCGGAATCTGAGAGGAATTGAAAATAGGACCCCAGAAAACGCGTACAGAGCCCCATTCGCCCATCAAAAATTGCCCCCAAAGGAACCCTTTGGGGACAACTGAACTCCCCAGGGGAGCCTTTACGCAGCCCCACATGCAACTGGACTCTCTGTGTTCGCTTTTTCTGAACAGCCCTAAATACAGCCCTACCTGGAATCTGAGAGGAACTGAAAATAGGACCCAGAAAACGTGTACAAGGCCCATTTTGCCCATCAAAAATTGCCCCCAAAGGAAGCCTTTGGGTACAACTGAACTCCCCAGGGGAGCCTTTACGCAGCCCCACATGCAACTGGACTCTCTGTGTTCGCTCTTTCTGAAGAACCCCAAATATCTCCCTATCCGGAATCTGAGAGGAATTGAAAATAGGACCCCAGAAAACGCCTACATAGCCCATTTTGCCCATCAAAAATTGCCCCCAAAGGAAGCCTTTGGGAACAACTGAACTCCACAGGGGAGCCTTTACGCAGCCCCACATGCAACTGGACTCTCTGTGTTCGCTCTTTCTGAACAGTCCTAAATACAGCCCTACCGGGAATCTGAGAGGAATTGAAAATAGGACCCCAGAAAACGTGTACAAGGCCCATTTTGCCCATCAAATATTGCCCCCAAAGGAAGCCTTTGGGTACAACTAAACTCCCCAGGGGAGTCTTTACGCAGCACCACATGCAGCTGGACTCTCTGTGTTCGCTTTTTCTAAACAGCCCTAAATACAGCCCTACCTGGAATCTGAGAGGAATTGAAAATAGGACCCCAGAAAACATGTACAAGGCCCATTTTGCCCATCAAAAATTGCCCCCAAAGGAAGCCTTTGGGTACAACTGAACTCCCCAGGGGAGCCTTTACGCAGCCCCACATGCAACTGGACTCTCTGTGTTCGCTCTTTCTGAACAGCACTAAATATCTCCCTACCAGGAATCTAAGAGGAATTGAAAATAGGACCCCAGAAATCGCGTACAGAGCCCCTTATGCACATCAAAAATTGCCCCCAAAGGAAGCCTTTGGGTACAACTGAACTCCCCAGGGGAGCCTTTACGCAGCCCCACATGCAACTGGACTCTCTGTGTTCGCTCTTTCTGAACAACGCCAAATATCTCCCTACCCGGAATCTGAGAGGAATTGAAAATAGGACCCCAGAAAACGCCTACAGAGCCCCATTCGCCCATCAAAAATTGCCCCCAAAGGAACCCTTTGGGGACAACTGAACTCCCCAGGGGAGCCTTTACGCAGCCCCACATGCAACTGGACTCTCTGTGTTCGCTTTTTCTGAACAGCCCTAAATACAGCCCTACCTGGAATCTGAGAGGAACTGAAAATAGGACCCAGAAAACGTGTACAAGGCCCATTTTGCCCATCAAAAATTGCCCCCAAAGGAAGCCTTTGGGTACAACTGAACTCCCCAGGGGAGCCTTTACGCAGCCCCACATGCAACTGGACTCTCTGTGTTCGCTCTTTCTGAAGAACCCCAAATATTTCCCTATCCGGAATCTGAGAGGAATTGAAAATAGGACCCCAGAAAACGTGTACAAGGCCCATTTTGCCCATCAAAAATTGCCCCCAAAGGAAGCCTTTGGGTACAACTGAATTCCCCAAGGGAGCCTTTATGCAGCCCCACATGCAACTGGACTCTCTCTGTTCGCTTTTTCTAAACAGCCCTAAATACAGCCCTACCTGGAATCTGAGAGGAATTGAAAATAGGACCCCAGAAAACGTGTACAAGGCCCATTTTACCCATCAAAAATTGCCCCCAAAGGAAGCCTTTGGGTACAACTAAACTCCCCAGGGGAGTCTTTACGCAGCACCACATGCAGCTGGACTCTCTGTGTTCGCTTTTTCTAAACAGCCCTAAATACAGCCCTACCTGGAATCGAGAGGAATTGAAAATAGGACCCCAGAAAACGTGTACAAGGCCCATTTTGCCCATCAAAAATTGCCCCCAAAGGAAGCCTTTGGGTACAACTGAACTCCCCAGGGGAGCCTTTACGCAGCCCCACATGCAACTGGACTCTCTGTGTTCGCTCTTTCTGAAGAACCCCAAATATCTCCCAATCCGGAATCTGAGAGGAATTGAAAATAGGACCCCAGAAAACTCCTACATAGCCCATTTTGCCCATCAAAAATTGCCCCCAAAGGAAGCCTTTGGGTACAACTGAACTCCCCAGGGGAGCCTTTACGCAGCCCCACATGCAACTGGACTCTCTGTGTTCGCTCTTTCTGAACAACGCCAAATATCTCCCTATCCGGAATCTGAGAGGAATTGAAAATAGGACCCCAGAAAAAATGTACAAGGCCCATTTTGCCCATCAAAAATTGCCCCCAAAGGAAGCCTTTGGGTACAACTGAACTCCCCAAGGGAGAATTTACGCAGCCCCACATGCAACTGGACTCTCTGTGTTCGCTCTTTCTGAACAGTCCTAAATACATCCCTACCTGGAATCTGAGAGGAATTGAAAATAGGACCCCAGAAAACGTGTACAAGGCCCATTTTGCCCATCAAAAATTGCCCCCAAAGGAAGCCTTTGGGGACAACTGAACTCCCCAGGGGAGCCTTTACGCAGCCCCACATGCAACTGGACTCTCTGTGTTCGCTCTTTCTGAAGAACCCCAAATATCTCCCTATCCGGAATCTGAGAGGAATTGAAAATAGGACCCCAGAAAACGCCTACATAGCCCATTTTGCCCATCAAAAATTGCCCCCAAAGGAAGCCTTTGGGTACAACTGAACTCCCCAGGGGAGCCTTTACGCAGCCCCACATGCAACTGGACTCTCTGTGTTCGCTCTTTCTAAACAGCCCTAAATACAGCCCTACCTGGATTCGAGAGGAATTGAAAATAGGACCCCAGAAAACGTGTACAAGGCCCATTTTGCCCATCAAAAATTGCCCCCAAAGGAAGCCTTTGGGTACAACTGAACTCCCCAGGGGAGTCTTTACGCAGCCCCACATGCAACTGGACTCTCTGTGTTCGCTCTTTCTGAACAACGCCAAATATCTCCCTACCCGGAATCTGAGAGGAATTGAAAATAGGACCCCAGAAATCGCGTACAGAGCCCCTTACGCACATCAAAAATTGCCCCCAAAGGAAGCCTTTTGGTACAGCTGAACTCCCCAGGGGAGCCTTTACGCAGCCCCACATGCAACTGGACTCTCTGTGTTCGCATTTTCTGAACAGCCGTAAATACAGCCCTACCTGGAATATGAGAGGAACTGAAAATAGGACCCAGAAAACGTGTACAAGGCCCATTTTGCCCTTCAAAAATTGCCCCCAAAGGAAGCCTTTGGGTACAACTGAACTCCCCAGGGGAGCCTTTACGCAGCCCCACATGCAACTGGACTCTCTGTGTTCGCTCTTTCTGAAGAACCCCAAATATCTCCCTATCCGGAATCTGAGAGGAATTGAAAATAGGACCCCAGAAAACGCCTACATAGCCCATTTTGCCCATCAAAAATTGCCCCCAAAGGAAGCCTTTGGGAAAAACTGAACTCCACAGGGGAGCCTTTACGCAGCCCCACATGCAACTGGACTCTCTGTGTTCGCTCTTTCTGAACAGTCCTAAATACAGCCCTACCTGGAATCTGAGAGGAATTGAAAATAGGACCCCAGAAAACGTGTACAAGGCCCATTTTGCCCATCAAAAATTGCCCCCAAAGGAAGCCTTTGGGTACAACTAAACTCCCCAGGGGAGTCTTTACGCAGCACCACATGCAGCTGGACTCTCTGTGTTCGCTTTTTCTAAACAGCCCTAAATACAGCCCTACCTGGAATCTGAGAGGAATTGAAAATAGGACCCCAGAAAACGTGTACAAGGCCCATTTTGCCCATCAAAAATTGCCCCCAAAGGAAGCCTTTGGGTACAACTGAACTCCCCAGGGGAGTCTTTACGCAGCCCCACATGCAACTGGACTCTCTGTGTTCGCTCTTTCTGAACAGCACTAAATATCTCCCTACCAGGAATCTAAGAGGAATTGAAAATAGGACCCCAGAAATCGCGTACAGAGCCCCTTACGCACATCAAAAATTGCCCCCAAAGGAAGCCTTTGGGTACAACTGAACTCCCTAGGGGAGCCTTTACGCAGCCTCACATGCAACTGGACTCTCTGTGTTCGCTCTTTCTGAAGAACCCCAAATATCTCCCTATCCGGAATCTGAGAGGAATTGAAAATAGGACCCCAGAAAACGCCTACATAGCCCATTTTGCCCATCAAAATTTGCCCCCAAAGGAAGCCTTTGGGTACAACTGAACTCCCCAGGGGAGCCTTTACGCAGCCCCACATGCAACTGGACTCTCTGTGTTCGCTCTTTCTGAACAGTCCTAAATACAGCCCTACCTGGAATCTGAGAGGAATTGAAAATAGGACCCCAGAAAACGTGTACAAGGCCCATTTTGCCCATCAAAAATTGCCGCCAAAGGAAGCCTTTGGGTACAACTAAACTCCCCAGGGGAGTCTTTACGCAGCCCCACATGCAACTGGACTCTCTGTGTTCGCTCTTTCTGAACAACGCCAAATATCTCCCTACCCGGAATCTGAGAGGAATTGAAAATAGGACCCCAGAAAACGCGTACAGAGCCCCATTCGCCCATCAAAAATTGCCCCCAAAGGAACCCTTTGGGGACAACTGAACTCCCCAGGGGAGCCTTTACGCAGCCCCACATGCAACTGGACTCTCTGTGTTCGCTTTTTCTGAACAGCCCTAAATACAGCCCTACCTGGAATCTGAGAGGAACTGAAAATAGGACCCAGAAAACGTGTACAAGGCCCATTTTGCCCTTCAAAAATTGCCCCCAAAGGAAGCCTTTGGGTACAACTGAACTCCCCAGGGGAGCCTTTACGCAGCCCCACATGCAACTGGACTCTCTGTGTTCGCTCTTTCTGAAGAACCCCAAATATCTCCCTATCCGGAATCTGAGAGGAATTGAAAATAGGACCCCAGAAAACGCCTACAGAGCCACTTTTGCCCATCAAAAATTGCCCCCAAAGGAAGCCTTTGGGTACAACTGAACTCCACAGGGGAGCCTTTACGCAGCCCCACATGCAACTGGACTCTCTGTGTTCGCTCTTTCTGAACAGTCCTAAATACAGCCCTACCGGGAATCTGAGAGGAATTGAAAATAGGACCCCAGAAAACGTGTACAAGGCCCATTTTGCCCATCAAATATTGCCCCCAAAGGAAGCCTTTGGGTACAACTAAACTCCCCAGGGGAGTCTTTACGCAGCACCACATGCATCTGGACTCTCTGTGTTCGCTTTTTCTAAACAGCCCTAAATACAGCCCTACCTGGAATCTGAGAGGAATTGAAAATAGGACCCCAGAAAACGTGTACAAGGCCCATTTTGCCCATCAAAAATTGCCCCCAAAGGAAGCCTTTGGGTACAACTGAACTCCCCAGGGGAGCCTTTACGCAGCCCCACATGCAACTGGACTCTCTGTGTTCGCTCTTTCTGAACAACGCCAAATATCTCCCTACCCGGAATCTGAGAGGAATTGAAAATAGGACCCCAGAAAACGCGTACAGAGCCCCATTCGCCCATCAAAAATTGCCCCCAAAGGAACCCTTTGGGGACAACTGAACTCCCCAGGGGAGCCTTTACGCAGCCCCACATGCAACTGGACTCTCTGTGTTCGCTTTTTCTGAACAGCCCTAAATACAGCCCTACCTGGAATCTGAGAGGAACTGAAAATAGGACCCAGAAAACGTGTACAAGGCCCATTTTGCCCATCAAAAATTGCCCCCAAAGGAAGCCTTTGGGTACAACTGAACTCCCCAGGGGAGCCTTTACGCAGCCCCACATGCAACTGGACTCTCTGTGTTCGCTCTTTCTGAAGAACCCCAAATATCTCCCTATCCGGAATCTGAGAGGAATTGAAAATAGGACCCCAGAAAACGTGTACAAGGCCCATTTTGCCCATCAAAAATTGCCCCCAAAGGAAGCCTTTGGGTACAACTGAACTCCCCAAGGGAGAATTTATGCAGCCCCACATGCAACTGGACTCTCTCTGTTCGCTTTTTCTAAACAGCCCTAAATACAGCCCTACCTGGAATCTGAGAGGAATTGAAAATAGGACCCCAGAAAACGTGTACAAGGCCCATTTTACCCATCAAAAATTGCCCCCAAAGGAAGCCTTTGGGTACAACTAAACTCCCCAGGGGAGTCTTTACGCAGCACCACATGCAGCTGGACTCTCTGTGTTCGCTTTTTCTAAACAGCCCTAAATACAGCCCTACCTGGAATCGAGAGGAATTGAAAATAGGACCCCAGAAAACGTGTACAAGGCCCATTTTGCCCATCAAAAATTGCCCCCAAAGGAAGCCTTTGGGTACAACTGAACTCCCCAGGGGAGCCTTTACGCAGCCCCACATGCAACTGGACTCTCTGTGTTCGCTCTTTCTGAAGAACCCCAAATATCTCCCAATCCGGAATCTGAGAGGAATTGAAAATAGGACCCCAGAAAACGCCTACATAGCCCATTTTGCCCATCAAAAATTGCCCCCAAAGGAAGCCTTTGGGTACAACTGAACTCCCCAGGGGAGCCTTTACGCAGCCCCACATGCAACTGGACTCTCTGTGTTCGCTCTTTCTGAACAACGCCAAATATCTCCCTATCCGGAATCTGAGAGGAATTGAAAATAGGACCCCAGAAAAAATGTACAAGGCCCATTTTGCCCATCAAAAATTGCCCCCAAAGGAAGCCTTTGGGTACAACTGAACTCCCCAGGGGAGCCTTTACGCAGCCCCACATGCAACTGGACTCTCTGTGTTCGCTCTTTCTGAACAGTCCTAAATACAGCCCTACCTGGAATCTGAGAGGAATTGAAAATAGGACCCCAGAAAACGTGTACAAGGCCCATTTTGCCCATCAAAAATTGCCCCCAAAGGAAGCCTTTGGGTACAACTAAACTCCCCAGGGGAGTCTTTACGCAGCACCACATGCAGCTGGACTCTCTGTGTTCGCTTTTTCTAAACAGCCCTAAATACAGCCCTACCTGGAATCGAGAGGAATTGAAAATAGGACCCCAGAAAACGTGTACAAGGCCCATTTTGCCCATCAAAAATTGCCCCCAAAGGAAGCCTTTGGGTACAACTGAACTCCCCAGGGGAGCCTTTACGCAGCCCCACATGCAACTGGACTCTCTGTGTTCGCTCTTTCTGAAGAACCCCAAATATCTCCCTATCCGGAATCTGAGAGGAATTGAAAATAGGACCCCAGAAAACGCCTACATAGCCCATTTTGCCCATCAAAAATTGCCCCCAAAGGAAGCCTTTGGGTACAACTGAACTCCCCAGGGGAGCCTTTACGCAGCCCCACATGCAACTGGACTCTCTGTGTTCGCTCTTTCTGAAGAACCCCAAATATCTCCCTATCCGGAATCTGAGAGGAATTGAAAATAGGACCCCAGAAAAAATGTACAAGGCCCATTTTGCCCATCAAAAATTGCCCCCAAAGGAAGCCTTTGGGTACAACTGAACTCCCCAAGGGACAATTTACGCAGCCCCACATGCAACTGGACTCTCTGTGTTCGCTCTTTCTGAACAGTCCTAAATACAGCCCTACCTGGAATCTGAGAGGAATTGAAAATAGGACCCCAGAAAACGTGTACAAGGCCCATTTTGCCCATCAAAAATTGCCCCCAAAGGAAGCCTTTGGGTACAACTGAACTCCCCAGGGGAGCCTTTACGCAGCCACACATGCAACTGGACTCTCTGTGTTCGCTCTTTCTGAACAGCACTAAATATCTCCCTACCAGGAATCTAAGAGGAATTGAAAATAGGACCCCAGAAATCGCGTACAGAGCCCCTTACGCACATCAAAAATTGCCCCCAAAGGAAGCCTTTGGGTACAGCTGAACTCCCCAGGGGAGCCTTTACGCAGCCCCACATGCAACTGGACTCTCTGTGTTCGCTCTTTCTGAACAGCCCTAAATACAGCCCTACCTGGAATCTGAGAGGAACTGAAAATAGGACCCAGAAAACGTGTACAAGGCCCATTTTGCCCATCAAAAATTGCCCCCAAAGGAAGCCTTTGGGTACAACTGAACTCCCCAGGGGAGCCTTTACGCAGCCCCACATGCAACTGGACTCTCTGTGTTCGCTCTTTCTGAAGAACCCCAAATATCTCCCTATCCGGAATCTGAGAGGAATTGAAAATAGGACCCCAGAAAATGCGTACAACGCCCATTTTGCCCATCAAAAATTTTCCCCCAAAGGAAGCCTTTGGGTACAACTGAACTCCCCAGGGGAGCCTTTACGCAGCCCCACATGCAACTGGACTCTCTGTGTTCGCTCTTTCTGAACAGCACTAAATATCTCCCTACCAGGAATCTAAGAGGAATTGAAAATAGGACCCCAGAAAACGTGTACAAGGCCCATTTTGCCCATCAAAAATTGCCCCCAAAGGAAGCCTTTGGGGACAACTGAACTCCCCAGGGGAGCCTTTACGCAGCCCCACATGCAACTGGACTCTCTGTGTTCGCTCTTTCTGAAGAACCCCAAATATCTCCCTATCCGGAATCTGAGAGGAATTGAAAATAGGACCCCAGAAAACGCCTACATAGCCCATTTTGCCCATCAAAAATTGCCCCCAAAGGAAGCCTTTGGGTACAACTGAACTCCCCAGGGGAGCCTTTACGCAGCCCCACATGCAACTGGACTCTCTGTGTTCGCTCTTTCTGAACAGTCCTAAATACAGCCCTACCTGGAATCTGAGAGGAATTGAAAATAGGACCCCAGAAAACGTGTACAAGGCCCATTTTGCCCATCAAAAATTGCCCCCAAAGGAAGCCTTTGGGTACAACTAAACTCCCCAGGGGAGTCTTTACGCAGCACCACATGCAGCTGGACTCTCTGTGTTCGCTTTTTCTAAACAGCCCTAAATACAGCCCTACCTGGAATCGAGAGGAATTGAAAATAGGACCCCAGAAAACGTGTACAAGGCCCATTTTGCCCATCAAAAATTGCCCCCAAAGGAAGCCTTTGGGTACAACTGAACTCCCCAGGGGAGCCTTTACGCAGCCCCACATGCAACTGGACTCTCTGTGTTCGCTCTTTCTGAAGAACCCCAAATATCTCCCTATCCGGAATCTGAGAGGAATTGAAAATAGGACCCCAGAAAACGCCTACATAGCCCATTTTGCCCATCAAAAATTGCCCCCAAAGGAAGCCTTTGGGAAAAACTGAACTCCCCAGGGGAGCCTTTACGCAGCCCCACATGCAACTGGACTCTCTGTGTTCGCTCTTTCTGAAGAACCCCAAATATTTCCCTATCCGGAATCTGAGAGGAATTGAAAATAGGACCCCAGAAAAAATGTACAAGGCCCATTTTGCCCATCAAAAATTGCCCCCAAAGGAAGCCTTTGGGTACAACTGAACTCCCCAAGGGAGAATTTACGCAGCCCCACATGCAACTGGACTCTCTGTGTTCGCTCTTTCTGAACAGTCCTAAATACAGCCCTACCTGGAATCTGAGAGGAATTGAAAATAGGACCCCAGAAAACGTGTACAAGGCCCATTTTGCCCATCAAAAATTGCCCCCAAAGGAAGCCTTTGGGGACAACTGAACTCCCCAGGGGAGCCTTTACGCAGCCCCACATGCAACTGGACTCTCTGTGTTCGCTCTTTCTGAAGAACCCCAAATATCTCCCTATCCGGAATCTGAGAGGAATTGAAAATAGGACCCCAGAAAACGCCTACATAGCCCATTTTGCCCATCAAAAATTGCCCCCAAAGGAAGCCTTTGGGTACAACTGAACTCCCCAGGGGAGCCTTTACGCAGCCCCACATGCAACTGGACTCTCTGTGTTCGCTCTTTCTGAACAGTCCTAAATACAGCCCTACCTGGAATCTGAGAGGAATTGAAAATAGGACCCCAGAAAACGTGTACAAGGCCCATTTTGCCCATCAAAAATTGCCCCCAAAGGAAGCCTTTGGGTACAACTAAACTCCCCAGGGGAGTCTTTACGCAGCACCACATGCAGCTGGACTCTCTGTGTTCGCTTTTTCTAAACAGCCCTAAATACAGCCCTACCTGGAATCGAGAGGAATTGAAAATAGGACCCCAGAAAACGTGTACAAGGCCCATTTTGCCCATCAAAAATTGCCCCCAAAGGAAGCCTTTGGGTACAACTGAACTCCCCATTGGAGCCTTTACGCAGCCCCACATGCAACTGGACTCTCTGTGTTCGCTCTTTCTGAAGAACCCCAAATATCTCCCTATCCGGAATCTGAGAGGAATTGAAAATAGGACCCCAGAAAACGCCTACATAGCCCATTTTGCCCATCAAAAATTGCCCCCAAAGGAAGCCTTTGGGTACAACTGAACTCCCCAGGGGAGCCTTTACGCAGCCCCACATGCAACTGGACTCTCTGTGTTCGCTCTTTCTGAAGAACCCCAAATATCTCCCTATCCGGAATCTGAGAGGAATTGAAAATAGGACCCCAGAAAAAATGTACAAGGCCCATTTTGCCCATCAAAAATTGCCCCCAAAAGAAGCCTTTGGGTACAACTGAACTCCCCAAGGGAGAATTTACGCAGCCCCACATGCAACTGGACTCTCTGTGTTCGCTCTTTCTGAACAGTCCTAAATACAGCCCTACCTGGAATCTGAGAGGAATTGAAAATAGGACCCCAGAAAACGTGTACAAGGCCCATTTTGCCCATCAAAAATTGCCCCCAAAGGAAGCCTTTGGGGACAAATGAACTCCCCAGGGGAGCCTTTACGCAGCCCCACATGCAACTGGACTCTCTGTGTTCGCTCTTTCTGAACAGCACTAAATATCTCCCTACCAGGAATCTAAGAGGAATTGAAAATAGGACCCCAGAAATCGCGTACAGAGCCCCTTACGCACATCAAAAATTGCCCCCAAAGGAAGCCTTTGGGTACAGCTGAACTCCCCAGGGGAGCCTTTACGCAGCCCCACATGCAACTGGACTCTCTGTGTTCGCTCTTTCTGAACAGCCCTAAATACAGCCCTACCTGGAATCTGAGAGGAACTGAAAATAGGACCCCAGAAAACGTGTACAAGGCCCATTTTGCCCATCAAAAATTGCCCCCAAAGGAAGCCTTTGGGTACAACTGAACTCCCCAGGGGAGCCTTTACGCAGCCCCACATGCAACTGGACTCTCTGTGTTCGCTCTTTCTGAAGAACCCCAAATATCTCCCTATCCGGAATCTGAGAGGAATTGAAAATAGGACCCCAGAAAACGTGTACAAGGCCCATTTTGCCCATCAAAAATTGCCCCCAAAGGAAGCCTTTGGGTACAACTGAACTCCCCAAGGGAGAATTTATGCAGCCCCACATGCAACTGGACTCTCTCTGTTCGCTTTTTCTAAACAGCCCTAAATACAGCCCTACCTGGAATCTGAGAGGAATTGAAAATAGGACCCCAGAAAATGCGTACAACGCCCATTTTGCCCATCAAAAATTTTCCCCCAAAGGAAGCCTTTGGGTACAACTGAACTCCCCAGGGGAGCCTTTACGCAGCCCCACATGCAACTGGACTCTCTGTGTTCGCTCTTTCTGAAGAACCCCAAATATCTCCCTATCCGGAATCTGAGAGGAATTGAAAATAGGACCCCAGAAAACGCCTACATAGCCCATTTTGCCCATCAAAAATTGCCCCCAAAGGAAGCCTTTGGGTACAACTGAACTCCCCAGGGGAGCCTTTACGCAGCCCCACATGCAACTGGACTCTCTGTGTTCGCTCTTTCTGAACAGTCCTAAATACAGCCCTACCTGGAATCTGAGAGGAATTGAAAATAGGACCCCAGAAAACGTGTACAAGGCCCATTTTGCCCATCAAAAATTGCCCCCAAAGGAAGCCTTTGGGTACAACTAAACTCCCCAGGGGAGTCTTTACGCAGCACCACATGCAGCTGGACTCTCTGTGTTCGCTTTTTCTAAACAGCCCTAAATACAGCCCTACCTGGAATCGAGAGGAATTGAAAATAGGACCCCAGAAAACGTGTACAAGGCCCATTTTGCCCATCAAAAATTGCCCCCAAAGGAAGCCTTTGGGTACAACTGAACTCCCCAGGGGAGCCTTTACGCAGCCCCACATGCAACTGGACTCTCTGTGTTCGCTCTTTCTGAAGAACCCCAAATATCTCCCTATCCGGAATCTGAGAGGAATTGAAAATAGGACCCCAGAAAACGCCTACATAGCCCATTTTGCCCATCAAAAATTGCCCCCCAAAGGAAGCCTTTGGGTACAACTGAACTCCACAGGGGAGCCTTTACGCAGCCCCACATGCAACTGGACTCTCTGTGTTCGCTCTTTCTGAAGAACCCCAAATATCTCCCTATCCGGAATCTGAGAGGAATTGAAAATAGGACCCCAGAAAACGTGTACAAGGCCCATTTTGCCCATCAAAAATTGCCCCCAAAGGAAGCCTTTGGGTACAACTGAACTCCCCAAGGGAGAATTTATGCAGCCCCACATGCAACTGGACTCTCTCTGTTCGCTTTTTCTAAACAGCCCTAAATACAGCCCTACCTGGAATCTGAGAGGAATTGAAAATAGGACCCCAGAAAATGCGTACAACGCCCATTTTGCCCATCAAAAATTTTCCCCCAAAGGAAGCCTTTGGGTACAACTGAACTCCCCAGGGGAGCCTTTACGCAGCCCCACATGCAACTGGACTCTCTGTGTTCGCTCTTTCTGAACAGCACTAAATATCTCCCTACCAGGAATCTAAGAGGAATTGAAAATAGGACCCCAGAAATCGCGTACAGAGCCCCTTACGCACATCAAAAATTGCCCCCAAAGGAAGCCTTTGGGTACAACTGAACTCCATAGGGGAGTCTTTACGCAGCCCCACATGCAACTGGACTCTCTGTGTTCGCTCTTTCTGAAGAACCCCAAATATCTCCCTATCCGGAATCTGAGAGTAACTGAAAATAGGACCCAGAAAACGTGTACAAGGCCCATTTTGCCCATCAAAAATTGCCCCCAAAGGAAGCCTTTGGGTACAACTGAACTCCACAGGGGAGCCTTTACGCAGCCCCACATGCAACTGGACTCTCTGTGTTCGCTCTTTCTGAACAGCCCTAAATACAGCCCTACCTGGAATCTGAGAGTAACTGAAAATAGGACCTCAGAAAACGTGTACAAGGCCCATTTTGCCCATCAAAAATTGCCCCCAGAGGAAGCCTTTGGGTACAACTGAACTCCACAGGGGAGCCTTTATGCAGCCCCACATGCAACTGGACTCTCTGTGTTCGCTCTTTCTGAACAGTCCTAAATACAGCCCTACCTGGAATCTGAGAGGAATTGAAAATAGGACCCCAGAAAACGTGTACAAGGCCCATTTTGCCCATCAAAAATTGCCCCCAAAGGAAGCCTTTGGGCACAACTAAACTCCCCAGGGGAGTCTTTACGCAGCCCCACATGCAACTGGACTCTCTGTGTTCGCTCTTTCTGAACAATGCCAAATATCTCCCTACCCGGAATCTAAGAGGAATTGAAAATAGGACCCCAGAAAACGCGTACAGAGCCCCATTCGCCCATCAAAAATTGCCCCCAAAGGAACCCTTTGGGGACAACTGAACTCCCCAGGGGAGCCTTTACGCAGCCCCACATGCAACTGGATTCTCTGTGTTCGCTTTTTCTGAACAGCCCTAAATACAGCCCTACCTGGAATCTGAGAGGAACTGAAAATAGGACCCAGAAAACGTGTACAAGGCCCATTTTGCCCATCAAAAATTGCCCCCAAAGGAAGCCTTTGGGTACAACTGAACTCCCCAGGGGAGCCTTTACGCAGCCCCACATGCAACTGGACTCTCTGTGTTCGCTCTTACTGAAGAACCCCAAATATCTCCCTATCCGGAATCTGAGAGGAATTGAAAATAGGACCCCAGAAAACGCCTACATAGCCACTTTTGCCCATCAAAAATTGCCCCCAAAGGAAGCCTTTGGGTACAACTGAACTCCCCAGGGGAGCATTTACGCAGCCCCACATGCAACTGGACTCTCTGTGTTCGCTCTTTCTGAACAGCGCCAAATATCTCCCTACCCGGAATCTAAGAGGAATTGAAAATACCACCCCAGAAAACGTGTACAAGGCCCATATTGCCCATCAAAAATTGCCCCCAAAGGAAGCCTTTGGATACCACAGAGCTCCCCAGGGGAGCCTTCACTTAGCCCCACATGCAGCTGGACTCCTTGCGTTCGCTCTTTCTGAACAACCCTATATATCTCCCTACCCGGAATCTGAGAGAAATTGAAAATAGGACCTCAGATACCGCGTACAGAGCCCCTTACGCACATCAAAAATTGCCCCGAAAGGAAGCTTTTGGGTACAACTTAACTCCCCAGGGGAGCCTTTACGCAGCCCCACATGCAACTGGACTCTCTGTGTTCACTCTTTCTTAAAAACCCTGAATACATACCTACCCGGAATCTGAGAGAAAATGAAAATAGGACCCCAGAAAACGCATACAGAGCCCCTTTCACACATCAAAAATTGCCCCCAAAGGAAGCCTTTGGGTACAACTGAACTCCCCAGGGGAGCCTTTACGCAGCCCCACATGCAATTGGACTCTCTGTGTTCTCTCTTTCTTAAAAAACCTAAATACATACCTACCCGGAATCTGAGAGAAAAAAAAATAGGACCCCAGAAAATGCATACAGATCCCCTTTCACACATCAAAAATTGCCCCCAAAGGAAGCCTTTGGGTAAAACTGAACTCCGCAGGGGAGCCTTTACACAGACCCACATGCAACTGGACTCTCTGTGTTCGCTCTTTCTGAACAACCCTAAAGACATCCCTACCCGGAATCTGAGAGGAATTGAAAATAGGACCCCAGAAATCGCGTACAGAGCCTCTTTCACCCATCAAAAATTGCCCGCAAAGGAAGCCTTTGGGTACAACTGAACTCCCCAGGGGAGCATTTACGCAGCCCCACATGCAACTGGACTCTCTGTGTTCGCTCTTTCTGAACAGCGCTAAATATCTCCCTACCCGGAATCTGAGAGGAATTGAAAATACCACCCCAGAAAACGTGTACAAGGCCCATTTTGCCCATGAAAAATTGCCCCCAAAGGAAGTCTTTGGGTACAACTGAACTCCCCAGGGGAGCCTTCACTTACCCCACATGCAGCTGGACTTCTTGCGTTCGCTCTTTCTGAACAACCCTATATATCTCCCTACCCGGAATCTGAGAGAAATTGAAAATAAGACCACAGAAATCGCGTACATAGCCCCTTACGCACATCAAAAATTGCCCCCAAAGGAAGCTTTTGGGTACAACTGAACTCCCCAGGGGAGCCTTTACGCAGCCCCACATGCAATTGGACTCTCTGTGTTCGCTTTTTCTGAACAGCCCTAAATACAGCCCTACATGAAATCTGAGAGGAATTGAAAATAGGACCCCAGAAAACGTGTACAAGGCCGATTTTTCCCATCAAATATTGCCCCCAAAGGAAGCCTTTGGGTACAACTGAACTCCCCAGGGGAGCCTTTACGCAGCCCCACATGCAACTGGACTCTCTGTGTTCGCTTTTTCTGAACAGCCTTAAATACAGCCCTACCTGGAATCTGAGAGGAATTGAAAATAGGACCCCAGAAAACGTGTACAAGGCCCATTTCGCCCATCAAAAATTGCCCCCCAAAGGAAGCCTTTGGGTACAACTGAACTCCCCAGGGGAGCATTTACGCAGCCCCACATGCAACTGGACTCTCTGTGTTCGCTCTTTCTGAACAGTGCCAAATATCTCCCTACCCGGAATCTAAGAGGAATTGAAAATACCACCCCAGAAAACGTGTACAAGGCCCATATTGCCCATCAAAAATTGCCCCCAAAGGAAGCCTTTGGATACAACTGAGCTCCCCAGGGGAGCCTCCACTTAGCCCAACATGCAGCTGGACTCCATGCGTTCGCTCTTTCTGAACAACCCTATATATCTCCTTACCCGGAATCTGAGAGAAATTGAAAATAGGACCTCAGAAATCGCGTACAGAGCCCCTTACGCACATCAAAAATTGCCCCGAAAGGAAGCTTTTGGGTACAACTTAACTCCCCAGGGGAGCCTTTACGCAGCCCCACATGCAACTGGACTCTCTGTGTTCACTCTACTTAAAAAACCTGAATACATACCTACCCGGAATCTGAGAGAAAATGAAAATAGGACCCCAGAAAATGCATACAGAGCCCCTTTCACACATCAAAAATTGCCCCCAAAGGAAGCCTTTAGGTACAACTGAACTCCCCAGGGGAGCCTTTACGCAGTCCCACATGCAACTGGACTCTCTGTGTTCGCTCTTTCTGAACAGCCCTAAATACAGCCCTACCTGGAATCTGAGAGGAATTGAAAATAGGACCCCGGAAAACATGTACAAGGCCCATTTTGCCCATCAAAAATTGCCCCCAAAGGAAGCCTTTGGGTACAACTGAACTCCCCAGGGGAGCCTTTACGCAGCCCCACATGCAACTGGACTCTCTGTGTTCGCTCTTTCTGAATAGCGCCAAAAATCTCCCTACCCGGAATCTAAGAGGAATTCAAAATACCACCCTAGAAAACGTGTACAAGGCCCATATTGCCCATCAAATATTGCCCCCAAAGGAAGCCTTTTGGGTAAAACTGAACTCCCCAGGGGAGCCTTTACGCAGCCCCACATGCAACTGGACTCTCTGTGTTCGCTCTTTCTGAAGAACCCCAAATATCTCCCTATCCGGAATCTGAGAGGAATTGAAAATAGGACCCCAGTAAACGTGTACAGAGCCCCTTTTGCCCATCAAAAATTGCCCCCAAAGGAAGCCTTTGGGTACAACTGAACTCCGCAGGGGAGCCTTTACGCAGCCCCACATGCAACTGGACTCTCTGTGTTCGCTCTTTCTGAACAACCCTAAAGACATCCCTACCCGGAATCTGAGAGGAATTGAAAATGGGACCCCAGAAATCGCGTACAGAGCCTCTTTCACCCATCAAAAATTGCCCCCAAAGGAACCCTTTGGGGACAACTGAACTCCCCAGGGGAGCCTTTACGCAGCCCCACATGCAACTGGATTCTCTGTGTTCGCTTTTTCTGAACAGTCCTAAATACAGCCCTACCTGGAATCTGAGAGGAACTGAAAATAGGACCCAGAAAACGTGTACAAGGCCCATTTTGCCCATCAAAAATTGCCCCCAAAGGAAGCCTTTGGGTACAACTGAACTCCCCAGGGGAGCCTTTACGCAGCCCCACATGCAACTGGACTCTCTGTGTTCGCTCTTTCTGAAGAACCCCAAATATCTCCCTATCCGGAATCTGAGAGGAATTGAAAATAGGACCCCAGAAAACGCCTACATAGCCACTTTTGCCCATCAAAAATTGCCCCCAAAGGAAGCCTTTGGGTACAACTGAACTCCCCAGGGGAGCATTTACGCAGCCCCACATGCAACTGGACTCTCTGTGTTCACTCTTTCTTAAAAACCCTGAATACATACCTACCCGGAATCTGAGAGAAAATGAAAATAGGACCCCAGAAAACGCATACAGAGCCCCTTTCACACATCAAAAATTGCACCCAAAGGAAGCCTTTGGGTACAACTGAACTCCCCAGGGGAGCCTTTACGCAGCCCCACATGCAATTGGACTCTCTGTGTTCTCTCTTTCTTAAAAAACCTAAATACATACCTACCCGGAATCAGAGAGAAAAAAAAATAGGACCCCAGAAAATGCATACAGATCCCCTTTCACACATCAAAAATTGCCCCCAAAGGAAGCCTTTGGGTAAAACTGAACTCCCCAGGGGAGCCTTTACACAGACCCACATGCAACTGGACTCTCTGTGTTCGCTCTTTCTGAACAACCCTAAAGACATCCCTACCCGGAATCTGAGAGGAATTGAAAATAGGACCCCAGAAATCGCGTACAGAGCCTCTTTCACCCATCAAAAATTGCCCGCAAAGGAAGCCTTTGGGTACAACTGAACTCCCCAGGGGAGCATTTACGCAGCCCCACATGCAACTGGACTCTCTGTGTTCGCTCTTTCTGAACAGCGCTAAATATCTCCCTACCCGGAATCTAAGAGGAATTGAAAATACCACCCCAGAAAACGTGTACAAGGCCCATTTTGCCCATGAAAAATTGCCCCCAAAGGAAGTCTTTGGGTACAACTGAACTCCCCAGGGGAGCCTTCACTTACCCCACATGCAGCTGGACTTCTTGCGTTCGCTCTTTCTGAACAACCCTATATATCTCCCTACCCGGAATCTGAGAGAAATTGAAAATAAGACCACAGAAATCGCGTACATAGCCCCTTACGCACATCAAAAATTGCCCCCAAAGGAAGCTTTTGGGTACAACTGAACTCCCCAGGGGAGCCTTTACGCAGTCCCACATGCAACTGGACTCTCTGTGTTCGCTCTTTCTGAACAGTGCCAAATATCTCCCTACCCGGAATCTAAGAGGAATTGAAAATACCACCCCAGAAAACGTGTACAAGGCCCATATTGCCCATCAAAAATTGCCCCCAAAGGAAGCCTTTGGATACAACTGAGCTCCCCAGGGGAGCCTCCACTTAGCCCAACATGCAGCTGGACTCCTTGCGTTCGCTCTTTCTGAACAACCCTATATATCTCCTTACCCGGAATCTGAGAGAAATTGAAAATAGGACCTCAGAAATCGCGTACAGAGCCCCTTACGCACATCAAAAATTGCCCCGAAAGGAAGCTTTTGGGTACAACTTAACTCCCCAGGGGAGCCTTTACGCAGCCCCACATGCAACTGGACTCTCTGTGTTCACTCTACTTAAAAAACCTGAATACATACCTACCCGGAATCTGAGAGAAAATGAAAATAGGACCCCAGAAAATGCATACAGAGCCCCTTTCACACATCAAAAATTGCCCCCAAAGGAAGCCTTTAGGTACAACTGAACTCCCCAGGGGAGCCTTTACGCAGTCCCACATGCAACTGGACTCTCTGTGTTCGCTCTTTCTGAACAGCCCTAAATACAGCCCTACCTGGAATCTGAGAGGAATTGAAAATAGGACCCCGGAAAACATGTACAAGGCCCATTTTGCCCATCAAAAATTGCCCCCAAAGGAAGCCTTTGGGTACAACTGAACTCCCCAGGGGAGCCTTTACGCAGCCCCACATGCAACTGGACTCTCTGTGTTCGCTCTTTCTGAACAGCGCCAAAAATCTCCCTACCCGGAATCTAAGAGGAATTCAAAATACCACCCTAGAAAACGTGTACAAGGCCCATATTGCCCATCAAATATTGCCCCCAAAGGAAGCCTTTTGGGTAAAACTGAACTCCCCAGGGGAGCCTTTACGCAGCCCCACATGCAACTGGACTCTCTGTGTTCGCTCTTTCTGAAGAACCCCAAATATCTCCCTATCCGGAATCTGAGAGGAATTGAAAATAGGACCCCAGTAAACGTGTACAGAGCCCCTTTTGCCCATCAAAAATTGCCCCCAAAGGAAGCCTTTGGGTACAACTGAACTCCGCAGGGGAGCCTTTACGCAGCCCCACATGCAACTGGACTCTCTGTGTTCGCTCTTTCTGAACAACCCTAAAGACATCCCTACCCGGAATCTGAGAGGAATTGAAAATGGGACCCCAGAAATCGCGTACAGAGCCTCTTTCACCCATCAAAAATTGCCCCCAAAGGAAGCCTTTGGGTACAACTGAACTCCCCAGGGGAGCCTTTACGCAGCCCCACATGCAACTGGACTCTCTGTGTTCGCTCTTTCTGAACAGCGCCAAATATCTCCCTACCCGGAATCTAAGAGGAATTGAAAATACCACCCCAGAAAACGTGTACAAGGCCCATTTTGCCCATGAAAATTTGCCCCCAAAGGAAGTCTTTGGGTACAACTGAACTTTCCCGGGGGAGCCTTCACTTATCCCACATGCAGCTGGACTCCTTGCGTTCGCTCTTTCTGAACAACCCTATATATCCCCCTACCCGGAATCTGAGAGAAATTGAAAATAGGACCACAGAAATCGCGTACATAGCCCCTTACGCACATCAAAAATTGCCCCGAAAGGAAGCTTTTGGGTACAACTGAACTCCCCAGGGGAGCCTTTACGCAGCCCCCCGTGCAACTGGACTCTCTGTGTTCACTCGTTCTGAACAATGCAAAATATCTCCCTAACAGGAATCTGAAGGAATTTAAAATAAGACCCCAGAAATGGTGTACAGATCCCATTTCAACCATCAAAAATTGCCCCCAAAGGAAGCCTTTGGGTACAACTGAACTCCCCAGGGAAACCTTTACGCAGCCACACATGCAACTGGACTCTCTGTGTTCGCTCTTTCTGAAAAACGCTAAATATCTCCCTACCCGGAATCTGAGAGGAATTTAAAATACGACCCCGGAAATCACGTACAGAGCCCCTTTTGCCCATCAAAAATTGCCCCCAAAGGAAGCCTTTGGGTACAACTGAACTCCCCAGGGAGCCTTTATGCAGCCCCACATGCAACTGGACTCTCTGTGTTCGCTCTTTCTGAACAGCCCTAAATACAGCCCTACCTGGAATGTGAGAGGAATTGAAAATAGGTCCCCGGAAATCGTGTACAGAGCCCCTTTCGCCCATCAAAAATTGACCCGAAAGGAAGTCTTTGGGTACAACTGAACTCCCCAGGGGAGCCTTCATGCGGACCGACATGCAACTGGACACTCAGTGTTAACTCTTTCTTAAAAACCCTAAGTACATCCCTACCCGGAATCTGAGAGAAATGAAAATAGGACCCCAGAAAACGCGTACAAGGCGCTTTTTTGCCCATCAAAAATTGCCCCCAAAGGAAGCCTTTGGGTACAACTGAACTCCCCAGGGTTAGCCTTCACTCAGCCCCACATGCAGCTGGAGTCTCTGTGTTCGCTCTTTCTGAACAATGCTAAATATCTCCCTACCAGGAATCTGAAGGAATTTAAAATAAGACCCCAGAAAATGCATACAGAGCCCAATTCAACCATCAAAAATTGCCCCACAGGAAGCCTTTGGGTACAACTGAACTCCCCAGGGGAGCCTTTACGCAGCCCCACATTCAACTGGACTCTCTGTGTTCGCTCTTTCAGAACAACCCTAAATACAGCGCTACCTGGAATCTGAGAGGAATTGAAAATAGGACCGCAGAAAACGTGTACAAGGCCCATTTTGCCCATCAAAACTTACCTCCAAAGGTAGCCTTTGGGTACAACTGAACTCCCCAGGGGAACCTTTACGCAGCACCACATGCAACTGGACTCTCTGTGTTAGCTCTTTCTGAACAACGCTAATATCTCCCTTACCGGAATCTGAGAGAAAATAGGACCCCAGAAAACGCATACACGGCCCATTTTACCCTTCAAAAAGTGCCGCCAAAGGAAGACTTTGGGTACAACTGAACTCCCCAGGGGAGCCTTTACGCAGAGTCACATGCAAATGTATTCTCTGTGTTCGCTCTTTCTGAAGAACCCTAAAGACATCCCTACCCGGAATCTGAGAGGAATTGAAAATTGGACCCCAGAAAACGCATACAAGGCCCATTTTGCACATCAAATATTGGCCCCAAAGGAAGCCTTTGGGTACAACTGAACTCCCCAGGGGAACCTTTACGCAGCCCCACATGCAACTGGACTCTCTGTGTTCGCTCTTTCTGAACAACCCTAAATATCTCCCTACCCGAAATCTGAGAGGAATTGAAAAAAGGACCCAAGAAAATGCGTACAGAGCCCCTTACGCACATCAAAAATTGCCCCCAAAGGAAGCCTTAGGGTACAACTGAACTCCAAAGGGGAGCCGTCACGAAGCCCCACATGCAGCTGGACTCTCTGTGTTCGCTCTTTCTGAACAACCCTAAATATCTCCCTACACGGAATCTGAGAGGAATTGAAAATAGGACCGCAGAAAACTTGTACAAGGCCCATTTTCCCATCAAAAATTGCCCCCAAAGTAAATCTTTGGGTACAACTGAACTCCCCAGGGGAGGCTTTACGCAGCCCCACATGCAACTGGACTCTATGTGTTCGCACTTTCTGAACAATGCTATATATCTCCCTAACCGGAATCTGAAGGAATTGAAAATAGGACCCCAGAAATGGCGTACAGAGCCCATTTCAACCATCAAAAATTGCCCCCAAAGGAAGCCTTTGGGTACAACTGAACTCCCCAGGGAACCTTTACGCAGCCCCACATGCAACTGGACTCTCTGTGTTCACTCTTTCTGAACAGCCCTAAATACAGCCCTACGTGGAATCTGAGAGGAATTGAAATTAGGTCCCCGGTAATCGTGTACAGATCCCATATCGCCCATCAAAAATTGCCCCCAAAGGAAGCCTTCGGGTACAACTGTACTCCCCAGGGGAGCCTTTACGCAGCCCCACATGCAACTGGACACTCAGTGTTAACTCTTTCTTAAAAACCCTAAGTACATCCCTACCCGGACCCCAGAAAACGCGTACAGAGACACTTTCACCCATCAAAAATTGCCCCCAAAGGAAGCCTTTGGGTAAAACTGAACTCCAAAGGGGAGCCGTCACGCAGCCCCACATGCAGCTGGACTCTCTGTGTTCGCTCTTTCTGAACAATGCTAAATATCTCCCTACCCGGAATCTGAGAGTAATTGAAAAAAGGACCCCAGAAAATGCGTACAGAGCCCCTTACGCACATCAAAAATTGCCCCAGAAGGAAGCCTTTGAGTACAACTGAACTCCCCAGGGGAGCCTTTACGCAGCCCCACATGCAACTGGACTCTCTGTGTTCGCTCTTTCTGAAGAACGCTAAAGACATCCCTACCCGGAATCTAAGAGGAATTGAAAATAGGACCCCAGAAATCGCGTTCAGAGCCCCTTTCACCCGTAAAAAATTGCCCCCAAAGGAAGCCTTTGGGTACAACTGAACTCCCCAGGGGAGCCTTTACGCAGCCCCACATGCAACTGATCTCTCTGTGTTCGCTGTTTCTAAACAAACATAAATATCTCCCTACCCGGAATTTGAGATTAATTGAAAAAAGGACCCCAGAAAACGTGTACAAGTCCCATTTTGCCCATCAAAAATTGCCCCCAAAGGAAGCCTTTGGGTACAACTGAACTCCGCAGGGGAGCCTTTACGCAGCCCCCCATGCAACTGGACTCTCTGTGTTAACTCTTTCTTAAAAAACCTAAGTACATCCCCACCCGGAATCTGAGAGCAATGAAAATAGGACCCCAGAAAACGCGTACAGATCCCCTTTCACCCATCAAAAATTGCCCCCAAAGGAAGTCTTCGGGTACAACTGTACTCCCCAGGGGAGCATTTACGCAGCCCCACATGCAACTGGACTCTCTGTGTTCGCTCTTTCTGAAGAACCCTAAATATCTCCCTACCCGGAATATGAAGGAATTTAAAATAAGACCCCAGAAAAGGCATAGAGAGCCCAATTCAACCATCAAAAATTGCCCCAAAGCAAGTCTATGGGTAGAAGAGAACTCCCCAGGGGAGCCTTTACGCAGCCCCACATGCAACTGGACTCTCTGTGTTCGCTCTTTCTGAACAGCCCTAAATACAGCCCTAAATGGAATCTGAGAGGAATTGAAAATAGGACCGGAGAAAACGTGTACAAGGCTAATTTTGCCCATTAAAACTTGCCCCCAAAGGAAGCCTTTGGGTACAACTGAACTCCCCAGGGGAGCCTTTACGCAGCCCTACATGCAACTGGACTCTCTGTGTTCGCTCTTTCTGAACAACCCTAAATATCTCCCTACCCGGAATCTGAGAGGAATTGAAAATAGGACCCCAGAAATGGCGTACAGGGCCCATTTCAACCATCAAAAATTGCCCCAGAAGGAAGCCTTTGAGTACAACTGAACTCCCCAGGGGAGCCTTTACGCAGCCCCACATGCAACTGGACTCTCTGTGTTCGCTGTTTCTAAACAAACATAAATATCTCCCTACCCGGAATTTGAGAGGAATTGAAAAAAGGACCCCAGAAAATGCGTACAGAACCCCTTACGCACATTAAAAATTGCCCCAGAAGGAAGCCTTTGGGTACAACAGAACTCCCCAGGGGAGCCTTTACGCAGCCCCACATGCAACTGGACTCTCAGTGTTAAATCTTTCTTAAAAACCCTAAGTACATCCCTACCCGGAAACTGAGAGGAAATGTACATAGGACCCCAGAAAACGCGTACAGAGACACTTTCACCCATCAAAAATTGCCCCCAAAGGAAGCCTTTGGGTACAACTGAACTCCCCAGGGGAGCCGTCACGCAGCCCCACATGCAGCTGGACTCTCTTTGTTCGCTCTTTCTGAACAACCCTAAATATCTCCCTACCCGGAATCTGTAGGAATTTAAAATAATACCCCAGAAAATGTGTACAGAGCCCATTTCAACCATCAAAAATTGCCCCCAGAGAAAGCCTTTGGGTATAATTGAACTCCCCAGGGGAGCCTTTACGCAAACCCACATGCAACTGGACTCTCTTTGTTCGCTCTTTCTGAACAACCCTAAATATCTCCCTACCCGGAATCTGAGAGGAATTGAAAATAGGACCCCAGAAAACGTGTACAAGGCCCATTTTGCCCATCAAAAATTGCCCCCAAAGGAAGCCTTTGGGTACAACTGAACTCCCCAGGGGAGCCTTTACGCAGCCCCACATGCTACTGGACTCTCTGCGTTCGCTTTTTCTGAACAGCCCTAAATACATCCCTACCTGGAATCGAGAGGAATTGAAAATAGGACCCCAGAAAACGTGTACAAGGCCCATTTTTCCCATCAAAAATTACCCCCAAAGGAAGCCTTTGGGTACAACTGAACTCCCCAGCGGAGCCTTCATGCAGCCCGACATGCAACTGGACTCTCATTGTTAACACTTTCTTAAAAACCCTAAGTACATCCCTACCCGGAATCTGAGAGAAATGAAAATAGGACCCCAGAAAACGCGTACAGAGCCCCTTTCACCCATCAAAAATTGCCCCCAAAGGAAGCCTTCGGGTACAACTGTACTCCCCAGGGGAGCATTTACGCAGCCCCACATGCAACTGGACTCTCTGTGTTCGCTCTTTCTGAAATACGCTAATATCTCCCTAACCGGAATCTGAGAGGAATTTAAAATAGGACCCCAAAAAAAAAAAAATACAAGGCCAAATTTGCCCATAAAAAATGGCCCCCAAAGGAAGCCATTGGGTACAACTGAACTCTCCAGGGGAGCCTTTACGCAGCCCCACATTCAACTGGACTCTCTGTGTTCCCTCTTTCTTAAAAATGCTAAATATCTCCCTACCCGGAATCTGAGAGGAATTGAAAATAGGACCCCAGAAATCCCGTACAGAGCCCCTTTCGCCCATCAAAAATTGCCCCCAAAGGAAGCCTTTGGGTACAACTGAACTCCCCAGGGGAGCCTTTACGCAGCCCCACATGCAACTGGACTCTCTGTGTTCGCTCTTTCTGAATAACCCTAAATACGTCCCTTCCCGGTATGTGAGAGGAATGTAAAATAGGACCCCAGAAAACGCGTACAGAGCCCCTTTCGCATATCAAAAATTGCCCCCAAAGAAAGCCTTTGTTACAACTGAACTCCTTGGGGAGCCTTTACGTAGCCCCACATGCAACTGGACTCTCTGTGTTCGCTCTTTCAGATCAACCCTGAATACATCCCTACCTGGAATCTGAGAGGAATTGAAAATAGGACCCCAGAAAATGCATACAGAGCCCCTTTCAACCATCAAGAATTGCCCCCAAAGGAAGCCTTTGGGTACAACTGAACTCCCCAGGGGAGCCTTTACGCAGCCCCACATGCAACTGGACTCTCTGTGTTCGCTCTTTCTGAACAACGCTAATATCTCCCTTACCGGAATCTGAGAGGAATTGAAAATAGGACCCTAGAAAACGCATACAAGGCCCATTTTGCCCATCAATAATTGCCGCCAAAGGAAGCCTTTAGGTACAACTGAACTCCCCAGGGGAGCCTTTACGCAGCCCCACATGCAACTGGACTCTCTGTGTACGCTCTTTCTGAACAACCGCAAATATCTCCCTACCCGGAATCTGAGAGGAACTGAAAATAGGACCCAAGAAATCGCGTACAGAGCCCCTTTCACCCATCAAAAATTGCCCCCAATGGAAGCCTTTGGGTACAACTGTACTCCCCAGGGGAGCTTTTACGCAGCCCCACATGCAACTGGACTCTCTGTGTTTGCTCTTTCTGAAGAACGCTAAAGACATTCCTACCCGGAATCTGAGAGGAATTGAAAATAGGACCCCAGAAACCGCGTACAGAGCCCCTTTCACCCGTCAAAAATTGCCCCCAAAGGAAGCTCTTGGGTACAACTGAACTCCCCAGGGGAGCCTTTACGCAGCCCCACATGCAACTGGACTCTCTGTGTTCGCTGTTTCTAAACAAACATAAATATCTCCCTACCCGGAATTTGAGAGGAATTGAAAAAAGGACCCCAGAAAATGCGTACAGAGCCCCTTACGCACATCAAAAATTGCCCCAGAATGAAGCCTTTGGGTACAACTGAACTCCCCAGGGGAGTCTTTACGCAGCCCCACATGCAACTGGACTCTCAGTGTTAAATCTTTCTTAAAAACCCTAAGTACATCCCTACCCGGAAACTGAGAGGAGATGAAAATAGGACCCCAGAAAACGCGTACAGAGCCCCTTTCACCCATAAAAAATTGCCCCCAAAGGAAGCCTTTGGGTACAACTGAACTCCCCAGGGGAGCCTTTACGCAGCCCCACATGCAACTGGACTCTCTGTGTTCGCTCTTTCTGAACAACCCTAAATATCTCCCTACCCGGAATCTGAGAGGAATTGAAAATAGGACCCCAGAAAATGCGTACAGAGCCCCTTTCAACCATAAAAAAATGGCCCCCAAAGGAAGCCTTTGGGTACAGCTGAACTCCCCAGGGGAGCCTTCACGCAGCCCCACATGCAGCTGGACTCTCTGTGTTCGCTCTTTCTGAACAATGCTAAATATCTCCCTAAAGGGAATCTGATGGAATTTAAAATAAGACCACAGAAAACGCGTAGGAAGCCTTTGGGTACAACTGAACTCCCCAGGGGAGCCTTTACGCAGCCCCACATGCAACCAGACTCTCTGTGTTCGCTCTTTCTGAAATACGCTAATATCTCCCTAACCGGAATCTGAGAGGAATTTAAAATAGGACCCCAGAAAAAAAATACAAGGCCAATTTTGCCCATAAAAAATTGCCCCCAAAGGAAGCCTTTGGGTACAACTGAACGCCCCAGGGGAGCCTTTACGCAGCCCGACATGCAACTGGACTCTCAGTGTTAAATCTCTTAAAAACTAAAAAGTATATCTCTACCCGGAATCTAAGAGGAATTGAAAATAGGACGGCAGAAATCGTGTACAAGGCCCATTTTGCCTATCAAAAATTGCCCCCAAAGGAAGCCTTTGGGTACAGCTGAACTACCCAGGGCAGCCTTTACGCAGCCCTACATGCAACTGGACTCTCAGTGTTAACTCTTTCTTAAAAACCCCAACTACATCCCTACCTGGAAACTGAGAGAAATGAAAATAGGACCCCAGAAAACACGTACAGAGCCCCTTTCAACCATAAAAAAATTGCCCCCAAAGGAAGCCATTGGGTACAACTGAACTCTCCAGGGGAGCCTTTACGCAGCCCCACATTCAACTGGACTCTCTGTGTTCCCTCTTTCTTAAAAATGCTAAATATCTCCCTACCCGGAATCTGAGAGGAATTGAAAATAGGACCCCAGAAATCCCGTACAGAGCCCCTTTCGCCCATCAAAAATTGCCCCCAAAGGAAGCCTTTGTGTACAACTGAACTGCCCAGGGGAGCCTTTACGCAGCCCCACATGCAACTGAACTCTCTGTGTTCGCTCTTTCTGAACAACCCTAAATACGTCCCTTCCCGGAATCTGAGAGGAATTGAAAATAGGACCCCAGAAACCGCGTACAGAGCCCCTTTCGCATATCAAAAATTGCCCCCAAAGATAGCCTTTGTTACAACTGAACTCCCCAGGGGAGCCTTTACGTAGCCCCACATGCAACTGGACTCTCTGTGTTCGCTCTTTCTGATCAACCCTGAATACATCCCTACCTGGAATCTGAGAGGAATTGAAAATAGGACCCCAGAAAATGCATACAGAGCCCCTTTCAACCATCAAGAATTGCCCCCAAAGGAAGCCTTTGGGTACAACTGAACTCCCCAGGGGAGCCTTTACGCAGCCCCACATGCAACTGGACTCTCTGTGTTCGCTCTTTCTGAACAATGCTAAATATCTCTCTACCCGGAATCTGAGAGGAATTGAAAATAGGACCCCAGAAAACGTGTACAGAGCCCCTTTCAACCATCAAAAATTGCCCCCAAAGGAAGCCTTTGGGTACAACTGAACTCCCCAGGGGAGCCTTCACGCAGCACCACATGCAACTGGACTCTCTGTGTTCGCTCTTTCTGAACAATCCTAAATATCTCCCTACCCGCAATCTGAGAGGAATTGAAAATAGGACCCCAGAAAACGCGTACAGAGCCCCTTTTGCCCATCAAAAATTGCCCCCAAAGGAAGCCTTTGGGTACAACTGAACTCCCCAGGGGAGCCTTCACGCAGCACCACATGCAACTGGACTCTCTGTGTTCGCTCTTTCTGAACAATCCTAATATCTCCGTTACCGGAATCTGAGAGGAATTGAAAATAGGACCCTAGAAAACGCATACAAGGCCCATTTTTGCCAACAATAATTGCCGCCAAAGGAAGCCTTTAGGTACAACTGAACTCCCCAGGGGAGCCTTTACGCAAACCCACATGCAACTGGACTCTCTGTGTTCGCTCTTTCTGAACAACCGCAAATATCTCCCTACCCGGAATCTGAGAGGAACTGAAAATAGGACCCAAGAAATCGCGTACAGAGCCCCTTTCACCCATCAAAAATTGCCCCCAGTGGAAGCCTTTGGGTACAACTTTACTCCCCAGGGGAGCCTTTACGCAGCCCCACATGCAACTGGACTCTCTGTGTTCGCTGTTTCTAAACAAACATAAATATCTCCTTACCCGGAATTTGAGAGGAATTGAAAAAAGGACCCCAGAAAATGCGTACAGAGCCCCTTACGCACATCAAAAATTGCCCCAGAAGGAAGCCTTTGGGTACAACTGAACTCCCCAGGGGAGTCTTTACGCAGCCCCCCATGCAACTGGACTCTCAGTGTTAAATGTTTCTTAAAAACCCTAAGTACATCCCTACCCGGAAACTGAGAGGAGATGAAAATAGGACCCCAGAAAACGCGTACAGAGCCCCTTTCACCCATAAAAAATTGCCCCCAAAGGAAGCCTTTGGGTACAACTGAACTCCCCAGGGGAGCCTTTACGCAGCCCCCCATGCAACTGGACTCTCTGTGTTCGCTTTTTCTGAACAGCCCTAAATACAGCCCTACCTGTAATCTGAGAGGAATTGAAAATAGGACCCCAGAAAACATGTACGAGGCCCATTTTGCCCATCAAAAATTGCCCCCAAAGGAAGCCTTTGGGTACAACTGAACTCCCCATGGGAGCCTTTACGCAGCCCCCCATGCAACTGGACTCTCTGTGTTCGCTCTTTCTTAAAAACCCTAAATACATACCTACCCGGAATCTGAGATAAAATTGAAAATAGGACCCCAGAAATCGCGTACAGAGCCCCTTTCACCCATCAAAAATTGCCCCCAAAGGAACCCTTTGGGGACAACTGAACTCCCCAGGGGAGCCTTTACGCAGCCCCACATGCAACTGGACTCTCTGTGTTCGCTTTTTCTGAACAGCCCTAAATACAGCCCTACCTGGAATCTGAGAGGAATTGAAAATAGGACCCCAGAAAACGTGTACAAGGCCCATTTTCCCCATCAAAAATTGCCGCCAAAGGAAGCCTTTAGGTACAACTGAACTCCCCAGGGGAGCCTTTACGCAAACCCACATGCAACTGGACTCTCTGTGTTCGCTCTTTCTGAACAACCGCAAATATCTCCCTACCCGGAATCTGAGAGGAACTGAAAATAGGACCCAAGAAATCGCGTACAGAGCCCCTTTCACCCATCAAAAATTGCCCCCAAGGAAGCCTTTGGGTACAACTGAACTCCCCAGGTGAGCCTTTACGCAGCCCCACATGCAACTGGACTCTCTGTGTTCGCTCTTTCTGAACAACCCTAAATACGTCCCTACCTGGAATCTGAGAGGAATTGAAAATAGGACCCCAGAAAACATGTACGAGGCCCATTTTGCCCATCAAAAATTGCCCCCAAAGGAAGCCTTTGGGTACAACTGAACTCCCCATGGGAGCCTTTACGCAGCCCCCCATGCAACTGGACTCTCTGTGTTCGCTCTTTCTTAAAAACCCTAATTACATACCTACCCGGAATCTGAGATAAAATTGAAAATAGGACCCCAGAAATCGCGTACAGAGCCCCTTTCACCCATCAAAAATTGCCCCCAAAGGAAGCCTTTGGGGACAACTGAACTCCCCAGGGGAGCCTTTACGCAGCCCCACATGCAACTGGACTCTCTGTGTTCGCTTTTTCTGAACAGCCCTATATATCCCCCTACCCGGAATCTGAGAGAAATTGAAAATAGGACCCCAGAAATCACGTACATAGCCCCTTACGCCCTTCAAAAATTGCCCCCAAAGGAAGCTTTTGGGTACAACTGAACTCCCCAGGGGAGCCTTTACGCAGCCCCCCATGCAACTGGACTCTCTGTGTTCGCTCCTTCTAAAGAACCCCAAATACCATCAAAAATTGCCCCCAAAGGAAGCCTTTGGATACAACTGAACTCCCCATGGGAGCCTTTACGCAAACCCCCATGCAACTGGACTCTCTGTGTTCGCTCTTTCTGAACAACCCTATATATCTCCCTACCCGGAATCTGAGAGAAATTGAAAATAGGACCCCAGAAATGGCGTACAGAGCCCCTTACGCACATCAAAAATTGCCCCGGAAGGAAGCTTTTGGGTACAACTGAACTCCCCAGGGGAGCCTTTACACAGCCCCACATGCAACTGGACTCTCTGTGTTCACTCTTTCTTAAAAACCCTGATTACATACCTACCTGGAATCTGAGAGAAAATGAAAATTGGACCCCAGAAAATGCATACAGAGCCCCTTTCACACATCAAAAATTGCCCCCAAAGGAAGCCTTTGGGTACAACTGAACTCCCCAGGGGAGCCTTTACGCAGCCCCACATGCAACTGGACTCTCTGTGTTCGCTCTTTCTGAAGAACCCCAAATATCTCCCTATCCGGAATCTGAGAGGAATTGAAAATAGGACCCCAGAAAACGTGTACAAGGCCCATTTTGCCCATCAAAAATTGCCCCCAAAGGAAGCCTTTGGGTACAGCTGAACTCCCCAGGGGAGCATTTACGCAGCCCCACATGCAACTGGACTCTCTGTGTTCACTCTTTCTTAAAAACCCTAAATACATACCTACCCGGAATCTGAGAGAAATTGAAAATAGGACCCCAGAAATCACGTACATAGCCCCTTACGCACATCAAAAATTGCCCCGAAAGGAAGCTTTTGGGTACAACTGAACTCCCCAGGGGAGCCTTTAGCAGCCCCCCATGCAACTGGACTCTCTGTGTTCGCTCCTTCTGAAGAACCCTAAATACCATCAAAAATTGCCCCCAAAGGAAGTCTTTGGGTACAACTGAACTCCCCAGGGGAGCCTTCACTTAGCCCCACATGCAGCTGGACTCCTTGCGTTCGCTCTTTCTGAACAACCCTAAATAGGTCCCTACCTGGAATCTGAGAGGAATTGAAAATAGGACCCCAGAAAACATGTACGAGGCCCATTTTGCCCATCAAAAATTGCCCCCAAAGGAAGCCTTTGGGTACAACTGAACTCCCCAGGGGAGCCTTTACGCAGCTCCACATGCAACTGGACTCTCTGTGTTCGCTCTTTCTGAACAACTCTAAATAGGTCCCTACCTGGAATCTGAGAGGAATTGAAAATAGGACCCCAGAAATCGCGTACAGAGCCCCTTTCACCCATCAAAAATTGCCCCCAAAGGAAGCGTTTGGGTACAACTGAACTCCCCAGGGGAGCATTTACGCAGCCCCACATGCAACTGGACTCTCTGTGTTCGCTCTTTCTGAAGAACCCCAAATATCACCCTATCCGGAATCTGAGAGGAATTGAAAATAGGACCCCAGAAAACGTGTACAGAGCCCCTTTCACCCATCAAAAATTGCCCCCAAAGGAGGCCTTTGGGTACAAATAAACTCGCCAGGGGAGCCTTTACGCAGCCCCCACATGCAACTGGACTCTCTGTGTTCGCTCTTTCTGAACAGCGCCAAATATCTCCCTACCCTGAATCTAAGAGGAATTGAAAATACTACCCCAGAAAACGTGTACAAGGCCCATTTTTCAAATCAAAAATTGCCCCCAGTGGAAGTCTTTGGGTACAACTGAACTCCCCAGGGGAGCCTTCACTTAGCCTCACATGCAGCTGGACTCCTTGCGTTCGCTCTTTCTGAACAACCATATATATCTACCTACCCGGAAGCTGAGAGGAATTGAAAATAGGACCCCAGAAATCGTGTACAGAGCCCCTTACGCACATCAAAAATTGCCCCGAAAGGAAGCTTTTGGGTACAACTTAACTCCCCAGGGGAGCCTTTACGCAGCCCCACATGCAACTGGACTCTCTGTGTTCACTCTTTCTTAAAAACCCTAAATACATACCTACCCGGAATCTGAGAGAAAATGAAAATAGGACCCCAGAAAACGTGTACAAGGCCCATTTTGCCCATCAAAAATTGCCCCCAAGGAAGCCTTTGGGTACAACTGAACTCCGCAGGGGAGCCTTTACGCAGCCTGACATGCAACTGGACTCTCTGTGTTCGCTCTTTCTGAAGAACCCCAAATATCTCCCTATCCGGAATCTGAGAGGAATTGAAAATACGACCCCAGAAAACGCGTACAAGGCCCATTTTGCCCATCAAAAATTGCCCCCAAAGGAAGCCTTTGGGTACAACTGAACTCCCCAGGGGAGCCTTTACGCAGCCCCACATGCAGCTGGACTCTCTGTGTTCGCTTTTTCTGAACAGCCCTAAATACAGCCCTACCTGGAATCGAGAGGAATTGAAAATAGGACCCCAGAAAACGTGTACAAGGCCCATTTTGCCCATCAAAAATTGCCCCCAAAGGAAGCCTTTGGGTACAACTGAACTCCCCAGGGGAGCCTTTACGCAGCCCCACATGCAACTGGACTCTCTGTGTTCACTCTTTCTTAAAAACCCTAAATACATACCTACCCGGAATCTGAGAGAAAATTGAAAATAGGACCCCAGATAACGCGTACAGACCCCTTTCACACATCAAAAATTGCCCCCAAAGGAACCCTTTGGGTAAAACTTAACTCCCCAGGGGAGCCTTTACGCAGCCCCACATGCAACTGGACTCTCTGTGTTCGCTTTTTCTGAACAGCCCTAAATACAGCCCTACCTGGAATCTGAGAGGAATTGAAAATAGGACCCCAGAAAACGTGTAGAAGGCCCATTTTGCCCATCAAAAATTGCCCCCAAAGGAAGCCTTTGGGTACAACTGAACTCCCCAGGGGAGCCTTTACGCAGCCCCCCATGCAACTGGACTCTCTGTGTTCGCTCTTTCTGAAGAACCCCAAATATCTCCCTATCCGGAATCTGAGAGGAATTGAAAATAGGACCCCAGAAAACGTGTACAAGGCCCATTTTGCCCATCAAAAATTGCCCCCAAAGGAAGCCTTTGGGTACAACTGAACTTCCCAGGGGAGCCTTCGCTTAGCCCCACATGCAGCTGGACTCCTTGCGTTCGCTCTTTCTGAACAACCCTATATATCTCCCTACCCGGAATCTGAGAAAAATAGAAAATAAGACCCCAGAAATCGCGTACAGAGCCCCTTACGCACATCAAAAATTGCCCCGAAAGGAAGCTTTTGGATACAACTGAACTCCCCAGGGGAGCCTTTACACAGCCCCACATGCAACTGGACTCTCTCTGTTCACTCTTTCTTAAAAACCCTGAATACATACCTACCCGGAATCTGAGAGTAAATGAAAATTGGACCCCAGAAAATGCATACAGAGCCCCTTTCACCCATCAAAAATTGCCCCCAAAGGAAGCCTTTGGGTACAACTGAACTCCCCAGGGGAGCCTTTACGCAGCCCCCCATGCAACTGGACTCTCTGTGTTCGCTCTTTCTGAAGAACCCCAAATATCTCCCTATCCGGAATCTGAGAGGAATTGAAAATAGGACCCCAGAAAACGTGTACAAGGCCCATTTTGCCCATCAAAAATTGCCCCCAAAGGAAGCCTTTGGGTACAACTGAACTTCCCAGGGGAGCCTTCGCTTAGCCCCACATGCAGCTGGACTCCTTGCGTTCGCTCTTTCTGAACAACCCTATATATCTCCCTACCCGGAATCTGAGAAAAATAGAAAATAAGACCCCAGAAATCGCGTACAGAGCCCCTTACGCACATCAAAAATTGCCCCGAAAGGAAGCTTTTGGATACAACTGAACTCCCCAGGGGAGCCTTTACGCAGCCCCACATGCAACTGGACTCTCTGTGTTCGCTCTTTCTGAAGAACCCCAAATATCTCCCTATCCGGAATCTGAGAGGAATTGAAAATAGGACCCCAGAAAACGTGTACAAGGCCCATTTTGCCCATCAAAAATTGCCCCCAAAGGAAGCCTTTGGGTACAACTGAACTCCCCAGGGGAGCCTTTACGCAGCCCCACATGCAACTGGACTCTCTGTGTTCGCTCTTTCTGAACAGCACTAAATATCTCCCTACCAGGAATCTAAGAGGAATTGAAAATAGGACCCCAGAAATCGCGTACAGAGCCCCTTACGCACATCAAAAATTGCCCCCAAAGGAAGCTTTTGGGTACAACTGAACTCCCCAGGGGAGCCTTTACGCAGCCCCACATGCAACTGGACTCTCTGTGTTCGCTCTTTCTGAAGAACCCCAAATATCTCCCTATACGGAATCTGAGAGGAATTGAAAATAGGACCCCAGAAAACGCCTACATAGCCCATTTTGCCCATCAAAAATTGCCCCCAAAGGAAGCCTTTGGGTACAACTGAACTCCCCAGGGGAGCCTTTACGCAGCCCCACATGCAACTGGACTCTCTGTGTTCGCTCTTTCTGAACAGTCCTAAATACAGCCCTACCTGGAATCTGAGAGGAATTGAAAATAGGACCCCAGAAAACGTGTAAAAGGCCCATTTTGCCCATCAAAAATTGCCCCCAAAGGAAGCCTTTGGGTACAACTAAACTCCCCAGGGGAGTCTTTACGCAGCACCACATGCAGCTGGACTCTCTGTGTTCGCTCTTTCTGAACAGTCCTAAATACAGCCCTACCTGGAATCTGAGAGGAATTGAAAATAGGACCCCAGAAAAAGTGTACAAGGCCCATTTTGCCCATCAAAAATTGCCCCCAAAGGAAGCCTTTGGGTACAACTGAACTCCCCAAGGGAGAATTTATGCAGCCCCACATGCAACTGGACTCTCTCTGTTCGCTTTTTCTAAACAGCCCTAAATACAGCCCTACCTAGAATCTGAGAGGAATTGAAAATAGGACCCCAGAAAATGCGTACAACGCCCATTTTGCCCATCAAAAATTTTCCCCCAAAGGAAGCCTTTGGGTACAACTGAACTCCCCAGGGGAGCCTTTACGCAGCCCCACATGCAACTGGACTCTCTGTGTTCGCTCTTTCTGAACAGCACTAAATATCTCCCTACCAGGAATCTAAGAGGAATTGAAAATAGGACCCCAGAAATCGCGTACAGAGCCCCTTACGCACATCAAAAATTGCCCCCAAAGGAAGCCTTTGGGTACAACTGAACTCCCCAGGGGAGCCTTTACGCAGCCCCACATGCAACTGGACTCTCTGTGTTCGCTCTTTCTGAACAGCCCTAAATACAGCCCTACCTGGAATCTGAGAGGAACTGAAAATAGGACCCAGAAAAAGTGTACAAGGCCCATTTTGCCCATCAAAAATTGCCCCCAAAGGAAGCCTTTGGGTACAACTGAACCCCACAGGGGAGCCTTTACGCAGCCCCACATACAACTGGACTCTCTGTGTTCGCTCTTTCTGAACAGTCCTAAATACAGCCCTACCTGGAATCTGAGAGGAATTGAAAATAGGACCCCAGAAAAAGTGTACAAGGCCCATTTTGCCCATCAAAAATTGCCCCCAAAGGAAGCCTTTGGGTACAACTGAACTCCACAGGGGAGCCTTTACGCAGCCCCACATGCAACTGGACTCTCTGTGTTCGCTCTTTCTGAACAGTCCTAAATACAGCCCTACCTGGAATCTGAGAGGAATTGAAAATAGGACCTCAGAAAACGTGTACAAGGCCCATTTTGCCCTTCAAAAATTGCCCCCAAAGGAAGCCTTTGGGTACAACTGAACTCCCCAGGGGAGCCTTTACGCAGCCCCACATGCAACTGGACTCTCTGTGTTCGCTCTTTCTGAAGAACCCCAAATATCTCCCTATCCGGAATCTGAGAGGAATTGAAAATAGGACCCCAGAAAACGTGTACAAGGCCCATTTTGCCCATCAAAAATTGCCCCCAAAGGAAGCCTTTGGGTACAACTGAACTCCCCAGGGGAGCCTTTACGCAGCCCCACATGCAACTGGACTCTCTGTGTTCGCTCTTTCTGAACAGCACTAAATATCTCCCTACCAGGAATCTAAGAGGAATTGAAAATAGGACCCCAGAAATCGCGTACAGAGCCCCTTACGCACATCAAAAATTGCCCCCAAAGGAAGCTTTTGGGTACAACTGAACTCCCCAGGGGAGCCTTTACGCAGCCCCACATGCAACTGGACTCTCTGTGTTCGCTCTTTCTGAAGAACCCCAAATATCTCCCTATCCGGAATCTGAGAGGAATTGAAAATAGGACCCCAGAAAACGCCTACATAGCCCATTTTGCCCATCAAAAATTGCCCCCAAAGGAAGCCTTTGGGTACAACTGAACTCCCCAGGGGAGCCTTTACATGCAACTGGACTCTCTGTGTTCGCTCTTTCTGAACAGTCCTATATACAGCCCTACCTGGAATCTGAGAGGAATTGAAAATAGGACCCCAGAAAACGTGTAAAAGGCCCATTTTGCCCATCAAAAATTGCCCCCAAAGGAAGCCTTTGGGTACAACTAAACTCCCCAGGGGAGTCTTTACGCAGCACCACATGCAGCTGGACTCTCTGTGTTCGCTTTTTCTAAACAGCCCTAAATACAGCCCTACCTGGAATCGAGAGGAATTGAAAATAGGACCCCAGAAAACGTGTACAAGGCCCATTTTGCCCATCAAAAATTTCCCCCAAAGGAAGCCTTTGGGTACAACTGAACTCCCCAGGGGAGCCTTTACGCAGCCCCACATGCAACTGGACTCTCTGTGTTCGCTCTTTCTGAAGAACCCCAAATATCTCCCTATCCGGAATCTGAGAGGAATTGAAAATAGGACCCCAGAAAACGCCTACATAGCCCATTTTGCCCATCAGAAATTGCCCCCAAAGGAAGCCTTTGGGTACAACTGAACTCCCCAGGGGAGCCTTTACGCAGCCCCACATGCAACTGGACTCTCTGTGTTCGCTCTTTCTGAACAGTCCTAAATACAGCCCTACCTGGAATCTGAGAGGAATTGAAAATAGGACCTCAGAAAACGTGTACAAGGCCCATTTTGCCCATCAAAAATTGCCCCCAAAGGAAGCCTTTGGGTACAACTAAACTCCCCAGGGGAGTCTTTACGCAGCCCTACATGCAACTGGACTCTCTGTGTTCACTCTTTCTGAACAACGCCAAATATCTCCCTACCCGGAATCTGAGAGGAATTGAAAATAGGACCCCAGAAAACGCGTACAGAGCCCCATTCGCCCATCAAAAATTGCCCCCAAAGGAAGCCTTTGGGTACAACTGAACTCCCCAGGGGAGCCTTTACGCAGCCCCATATGCAACTGGACTCTCTGTGTTCGCTTTTTCTGAACAGCCCTAAATACAGCCCTATCTGGAATCTGAGAGGAACTGAAAATAGGACCCAGAAAACGTGTACAAGGCCCATTTTGCCCATCAAAAATTGCCCCCAAAGGAAGCCTTTGGGTACAACTGAACTCCCCAGGGGAGCCTTTACGCAGCCCCACATGCAACTGGACTCTCTGTGTTCGCTCTTTCTGAAGAACCCCAAATATCTCCCTATCCGGAATCTGAGAGGAATTGAAAATAGGACCCCAGAAAACGCCTACATAGCCAATTTTGCCCATCCAAAATTGCCCCCAAAGGAAGCCTTTGGGTACAACTAAACTCCCCAGGGGAGTCTTTACGCAGCACCACATGCAGCTGGACTCTCTGTGTTCGCTTTTTCTAAACAGCCCTAAATACAGCCCTACCTGGAATCGAGAGGAATTGAAAATAGGACCCCAGAAAACGTGTACAAGGCCCATTTTGCCCATCAAAAATTTCCCCCAAAGGAAGCCTTTGGGTACAACTGAACTCCCCAGGGGAGCCTTTACGCAGCCCCACATGCAACTGGACTCTCTGTGTTCGCTCTTTCTGAAGAACCCCAAATATCTCCCTATCCGGAATCTGAGAGGAATTGAAAATAGGACCCCAGAAAACGCCTACATAGCCCATTTTGCCCATCCAAAATTGCCCCCAAAGGAAGCCTTTGGGTACAACTGAACTCCCCAGGGGAGCCTTTACGCAGCCCCACATGCAACTGGACTCTCTGTGTTCGCTCTTTCTGAACAGTCCTAAATACAGCCCTACCTGGAATCTGAGAGGAATTGAAAATAGGACCTCAGAAAACGTGTACAAGGCCCATTTTGCCCATCAAAAATTGCCCCCAAAGGAAGCCTTTGGGTACAACTAAACTCCCCAGGGGAGTCTTTACGCAGCCCTACATGCAACTGGACTCTCTGTGTTCACTCTTTCTGAACAACGCCAAATATCTCCCTACCCGGAATCTGAGAGGAATTGAAAATAGGACCCCAGAAAACGCGTACAGAGCCCCATTCGCCCATCAAAAATTGCCCCCAAAGGAAGCCTTTGGGTACAACTGAACTCCCCAGGGGAGCCTTTACGCAGCCCCATATGCAACTGGACTCTCTGTGTTCGCTTTTTCTGAACAGCCCTAAATACAGCCCTATCTGGAATCTGAGAGGAACTGAAAATAGGACCCAGAAAACGTGTACAAGGCCCATTTTGCCCATCAAAAATTGCCCCCAAAGGAAGCCTTTGGGTACAACTGAACTCCCCAGGGGAGCCTTTACGCAGCCCCACATGCAACTGGACTCTCTGTGTTCGCTCTTTCTGAAGAACCCCAAATATCTCCCTATCCGGAATCTGAGAGGAATTGAAAATAGGACCCCAGAAAACGTGTACAAGGCCCATTTTGCCCATCAAAAATTGCCCCCAAAGGAAGCCTTTGGGTACAACTGAACTCCCCAGGGGAGCCTTTACGCAGCCCCACATGCAACTGGACTCTCTGTGTTCGCTCTTTCTGAACAGCACTAAATATCTCCCTACCAGGAATCTAAGAGGAATTGAAAATAGGACCCCAGAAATCGCGTACAGAGCCCCTTATGCACATCAAAAATTGCCCCCAAAGGAAGCTTTTGGGTACAACTGAACTCCCCAGGGGAGCCTTTACGCAGCCCCACATGCAACTGGACTCTCTGTGTTCGCTCTTTCTGAAGAACCCCAAATATCTCCCTATCCGGAATCTGAGAGGAATTGAAAATACGACCCCAGAAAACGCCTACATAGCCCATTTTGCCCATCAAAAATTGCCCCCAAAGGAAGCCTTTGGGTACAACTGAACTCCCCAGGGGAGCCTTTACGCAGCCCCACATGCAACTGGACTCTCTGTGTTCGCTCTTTCTGAACAGCCCTAAATACAGCCCTACCTGGAATCTGAGAGGAATTGAAAATAGGACCCCAGAAAACGTGTACAAGGCCCATTTTGCCCATCAAAAATTGCCCCCAAAGGAAGCCTTTGGGTACAACTGAACTCCCCAGGGGAGCCTTTACGCAGCCACACATGCAACTGGACTCTCTGTGTTCGCTCTTTCTGAACAGTCCTAAATACAGCCCTACCTGGAATCTGAGAGGAATTGAAAATAGGTCCCCAGAAAACGTGTACAAGGCCCATTTTGCCCATCAAAAATTGCCCCCAAAGGAAGCCTTTGGGTACAACTAAACTCCCCAGGGGAGTCTTTACGCAGCCCCACATGCAACTGGACTCTCTGTGTTCACTCTTTCTGAACAACGCCAAATATCTCCCTACCCGGAATCTGAGAGGAATTGAAAATAGGACCCCAGAAAACGCCTACATAGCCCATTTTGCCCATCAGAAATTGCCCCCAAAGGAAGCCTTTGGGTACAACTGAACTCCACAGGGGAGCCTTTACGCAGCCCCACATGCAACTGGACTCTCTGTGTTCGCTCTTTCTGAACAGTCCTAAATACAGCCCTACCTGGAATCTGAGAGGAATTGAAAATAGGACCTCAGAAAACGTGTACAAGGCCCATTTTGCCCATCAAAAATTGCCCCCAAAGGAAGCCTTTGGGTACAACTGAACTCCCCAGGGGAGCCTTTACGCAGCCACACATGCAACTGGACTCTCTGTGTTCGCTCTTTCTGAACAGTCCTAAATACAGCCCTACCTGGAATCTGAGAGGAATTGAAAATAGGACCCCAGAAAACGTGTACAAGGCCCATTTTGCCCATCAAAAATTGCCCCCAAAGGAAGCCTTTGGGTACAACTGAACTCCCCAGGGGAGCCTTTACGCAGCCCCACATGCAACTGGACTCTCTGTGTTCGCTCTTTCTGAAGAACCCCAAATATCTCCCTATCCGGAATCTGAGAGGAATTGAAAATAGGACCCCAGAAAACGCCTACATAGCCCATTTTGCCCATCAGAAATTGCCCCCAAAGGAAGCATTTGGGTACAACTGAACTCCACAGGGGAGCCTTTACGCAGCCCCACATGCAACTGGACTCTCTGTGTTCGCTCTTTCTGAACAGTCCTAAATACAGCCCTACCTGGAATCTGAGAGGAATTGAAAATAGGACCTCAGAAAACGTGTACAAGGCCCATTTTGCCCATCAAAAATTGCCCCCAAAGGAAGCCTTTGGGTACAACTAAACTCCCCAGGGGAGTCTTTACGCAGCCCCACATGCAGCTGGACTCTCTGTGTTCGCTTTTTATAAACAGCCCTAAATACAGCCCTACCTGGAATCTGAGAGGAATTGAAAATAGGACCCCAGAAAACGTGTACAAGGCCCATTTTGCCCATCAAAAATTGCCCCCAAAGGAAGCCTTTGGGTACAACTGAACTCCCCAGGGGAGCCTTTACGCAGCCCCACATGCAACTGGACTCTCTGTGTTCGCTCTTTCTGAAGAACCCCAAATATCTCCCTATCCGGAATCTGAGAGGAATTGAAAATAGGACCCCAGAAAACGCCTACATAGCCCATTTTGCCCATCAGAAATTGCCCCCAAAGGAAGCCTTTGGGTACAACTGAACTCCACAGGGGAGCCTTTACGCAGCCCCACATGCAACTGGACTCTCTGTGTTCACTCTTTCTGAACAGTCCTAAATACAGCCCTACCTGGAATCTGAGAGGAATTGAAAATAGGACCTCAGAAAACGTGTACAAGGCCCATTTTGCCCATCAAAAATTGCCCCCAAAGGAAGCCTTTGGGTACAACTAAACTCCCCAGGGGAGTCTTTACGCAGCCCTACATGCAACTGGACTCTCTGTGTTCACTCTTTCTGAACAACGCCAAATATCTCCCTACCCGGAATCTGAGAGGAATTGAAAATAGGACCCCAGAAAACGCGTACAGAGCCCCATTCGCCCATCAAAAATTGCCCCCAAAGGAAGCCTTTGGGTACAACTGAACTCCCCAGGGGAGCCTTTACGCAGCCCCATATGCAACTGGACTCTCTGTGTTCGCTTTTTCTGAACAGCCCTAAATACAGCCCTATCTGGAATCTGAGAGGAACTGAAAATAGGACCCAGAAAACGTGTACAAGGCCCATTTTGCCCATCAAAAATTGCCCCCAAAGGAAGCCTTTGGGTACAACTGAACTCCCCAGGGGAGCCTTTACGCAGCCCCACATGCAACTGGACTCTCTGTGTTCGCTCTTTCTGAAGAACCCCAAATATCTCCCTATCCGGAATCTGAGAGGAATTGAAAATAGGACCCCAGAAAACGCCTACATAGCCAATTTTGCCCATCCAAAATTGCCCCCAAAGGAAGCCTTTGGGTACAACTAAACTCCCCAGGGGAGTCTTTACGCAGCACCACATGCAGCTGGACTCTCTCTGTTCGCTTTTTCTAAACAGCCCTAAATACAGCCCTACCTGGAATCGAGAGGAATTGAAAATAGGACCCCAGAAAACGTGTACAAGGCCCATTTTGCCCATCAAAAATTGCCCCCAAAGGAAGCCTTTGGGTACAACTGAACTCCCCAGGGGAGTCTTTACGCAGCCCCACATGCAACTGGACTCTCTGTGTTCGCTCTTTCTGAACAACGCCAAATATCTCCCTACCCGGAATCTGAGAGGAATTGAAAATAGGACCCCAGAAATCGCGTACAGAGCCCCTTACGCACATCAAAAATTGCCCCCAAAGGAAGCCTTTGGGTACAGCTGAACTCCCCAGGGGAGCCTTTACGCAGCCCCACATGCAACTGGACTCTCTGTGTTCGCTCTTTCTGAACAGCCCTAAATACAGCCCTACCTGGAATCTGAGAGGAACTGAAAATAGGACCCAGAAAAAGTGTACAAGGCCCATTTTGCCCTTCAAAAATTGCCCCCAAAGGAAGCCTTTGGGTACAACTGAACTCCCCAGGGGAGCCTTTACGCAGCCCCACATGCAACTGGACTCTCTGTGTTCGCTCTTTCTGAAGAACCCCAAATATCTCCCTATCCGGAATCTGAGAGGAATTGAAAATAGGACCCCAGAAAACGCCTACATAGCCCATTTTGCCCATCAAAAATTGCCCCCAAAGGAAGCCTTTGGGTACAACTGAACTCCACAGGGGAGCCTTTACGCAGCCCCACATGCAACTGGACTCTCTGTGTTCGCTCTTTCTGAACAGTCCTAAATACAGCCCTACCTGGAATCTGAGAGGAATTGAAAATAGGACCCCAGAAAACGTGTACAAGGCCCATTTTGCCCATCAAAAATTGCCCCCAAAGGAAGCCTTTGGGTACAACTGAACTCCCCAGGGGAGCCTTTACGCAGCCCCACATGCAACTGGACTCTCTGTGTTCGCTCTTTCTGAACAGCACTAAATATCTCCCTACCAGGAATCTAAGAGGAATTGAAAATAGGACCCCAGAAATCGCGTACAGAGCCCCTTACGCACATCAAAAATTGCCCCCAAAGGAAGCTTTTGGGTACAACTGAACTCCCCAGGGGAGCCTTTACGCAGCCCCACATGCAACTGGACTCTCTGTGTTCGCTCTTTCTGAAGAACCCCAAATATCTCCCTATCCGGAATCTGAGAGGAATTGAAAATACGACCCCAGAAAACGCCTACATAGCCCATTTTGCCCATCAAAAATTGCCCCCAAAGGAAGCCTTTGGGTACAACTGAACTCCCCAGGGGAGCCTTTACGCAGCCCCACATGCAACTGGACTCTCTGTGTTCGCTCTTTCTGAACAGCCCTAAATACAGCCCTACCTGGAATCTGAGAGGAATTGAAAATAGGACCCCAGAAAACGTGTACAAGGCCCATTTTGCCCATCAAAAATTGCCCCCAAAGGAAGCCTTTGGGTACAACTAAACTCCCCAGGGGAGTCTTTACGCAGCACCACATGCAGCTGGACTCTCTGTGTTCGCTTTTTCTAAACAGCCCTAAATACAGCCCTACCTGGAATCGAGAGGAATTGAAAATAGGACCCCAGAAAACGTGTACAAGGCCCATTTTGCCCATCAAAAATTTCCCCCAAAGGAAGCCTTTGGGTACAACTGAACTCCCCAGGGGAGCCTTTACGCAGCCCCACATGCAACTGGACTCTCTGTGTTCGCTCTTTCTGAAGAACCCCAAATATCTCCCTATCCGGAATCTGAGAGGAATTGAAAATAGGACCCCAGAAAACGCCTACATAGCCCATTTTGCCCATCAGAAATTGCCCCCAAAGGAAGCCTTTGGGTACAACTGAACTCCCCAGGGGAGCCTTTACGCAGCCCCACATGCAACTGGACTCTCTGTGTTCGCTCTTTCTGAACAGTCCTAAATACAGCCCTACCTGGAATCTGAGAGGAATTGAAAATAGGACCTCAGAAAACGTGTACAAGGCCCATTTTGCCCATCAAAAATTGCCCCCAAAGGAAGCCTTTGGGTACAACTAAACTCCCCAGGGGAGTCTTTACGCAGCCCTACATGCAACTGGACTCTCTGTGTTCACTCTTTCTGAACAACGCCAAATATCTCCCTACCCGGAATCTGAGAGGAATTGAAAATAGGACCCCAGAAAACGCGTACAGAGCCCCATTCGCCCATCAAAAATTGCCCCCAAAGGAAGCCTTTGGGTACAACTGAACTCCCCAGGGGAGCCTTTACGCAGCCCCATATGCAACTGGACTCTCTGTGTTCGCTTTTTCTGAACAGCCCTAAATACAGCCCTATCTGGAATCTGAGAGGAACTGAAAATAGGACCCAGAAAACGTGTACAAGGCCCATTTTGCCCATCAAAAATTGCCCCCAAAGGAAGCCTTTGGGTACAACTGAACTCCCCAGGGGAGCCTTTACGCAGCCCCACATGCAACTGGACTCTCTGTGTTCGCTCTTTCTGAAGAACCCCAAATATCTCCCTATCCGGAATCTGAGAGGAATTGAAAATAGGACCCCAGAAAACGCCTACATAGCCAATTTTGCCCATCCAAAATTGCCCCCAAAGGAAGCCTTTGGGTACAACTAAACTCCCCAGGGGAGTCTTTACGCAGCACCACATGCAGCTGGACTCTCTGTGTTCGCTTTTTCTAAACAGCCCTAAATACAGCCCTACCTGGAATCGAGAGGAATTGAAAATAGGACCCCAGAAAACGTGTACAAGGCCCATTTTGCCCATCAAAAATTTCCCCCAAAGGAAGCCTTTGGGTACAACTGAACTCCCCAGGGGAGCCTTTACGCAGCCCCACATGCAACTGGACTCTCTGTGTTCGCTCTTTCTGAAGAACCCCAAATATCTCCCTATCCGGAATCTGAGAGGAATTGAAAATAGGACCCCAGAAAACGCCTACATAGCCCATTTTGCCCATCCAAAATTGCCCCCAAAGGAAGCCTTTGGGTACAACTGAACTCCCCAGGGGAGCCTTTACGCAGCCCCACATGCAACTGGACTCTCTGTGTTCGCTCTTTCTGAACAGTCCTAAATACAGCCCTACCTGGAATCTGAGAGGAATTGAAAATAGGACCTCAGAAAACGTGTACAAGGCCCATTTTGCCCATCAAAAATTGCCCCCAAAGGAAGCCTTTGGGTACAACTAAACTCCCCAGGGGAGTCTTTACGCAGCCCTACATGCAACTGGACTCTCTGTGTTCACTCTTTCTGAACAACGCCAAATATCTCCCTACCCGGAATCTGAGAGGAATTGAAAATAGGACCCCAGAAAACGCGTACAGAGCCCCATTCGCCCATCAAAAATTGCCCCCAAAGGAAGCCTTTGGGTACAACTGAACTCCCCAGGGGAGCCTTTACGCAGCCCCATATGCAACTGGACTCTCTGTGTTCGCTTTTTCTGAACAGCCCTAAATACAGCCCTATCTGGAATCTGAGAGGAACTGAAAATAGGACCCAGAAAACGTGTACAAGGCCCATTTTGCCCATCAAAAATTGCCCCCAAAGGAAGCCTTTGGGTACAACTGAACTCCCCAGGGGAGCCTTTACGCAGCCCCACATGCAACTGGACTCTCTGTGTTCGCTCTTTCTGAAGAACCCCAAATATCTCCCTATCCGGAATCTGAGAGGAATTGAAAATAGGACCCCAGAAAACGCCTACATAGCCAATTTTGCCCATCCAAAATTGCCCCCAAAGGAAGCCTTTGGGTACAACTAAACTCCCCAGGGGAGTCTTTACGCAGCACCACATGCAGCTGGACTCTCTGTGTTCGCTTTTTCTAAACAGCCCTAAATACAGCCCTACCTGGAATCGAGAGGAATTGAAAATAGGACCCCAGAAAACGTGTACAAGGCCCATTTTGCCCATCAAAAATTGCCCCCAAAGGAAGCCTTTGGGTACAACTGAACTCCCCAGGGGAGTCTTTACGCAGCCCCACATGCAACTGGACTCTCTGTGTTCGCTCTTTCTGAACAACGCCAAATATCTCCCTACCCGGAATCTGAGAGGAATTGAAAATAGGACCCCAGAAATCGCGTACAGAGCCCCTTACGCACATCAAAAATTGCCCCCAAAGGAAGCCTTTGGGTACAGCTGAACTCCCCAGGGGAGCCTTTACGCAGCCCCACATGCAACTGGACTCTCTGTGTTCGCTCTTTCTGAACAGCCCTAAATACAGCCCTACCTGGAATCTGAGAGGAACTGAAAATAGGACCCAGAAAACGTGTACAAGGCCCATTTTGCCCTTCAAAAATTGCCCCCAAAGGAAGCCTTTGGGTACAACTGAACTCCCCAGGGGAGCCTTTACGCAGCCCCACATGCAACTGGACTCTCTGTGTTCGCTCTTTCTGAAGAACCCCAAATATCTCCCTATCCGGAATCTGAGAGGAATTGAAAATAGGACCCCAGAAAACGCCTACATAGCCCATTTTGCCCATCAAAAATTGCCCCCAAAGGAAGCCTTTGGGTACAACTGAACTCCACAGGGGAGCCTTTACGCAGCCCCACATGCAACTGGACTCTCTGTGTTCGCTCTTTCTGAACAGTCCTAAATACAGCCCTACCTGGAATCTGAGAGGAATTGAAAATAGGACCCCAGAAAACGTGTACAAGGCCCATTTTGCCCATCAAAAATTGCCCCCAAAGGAAGCCTTTGGGTACAACTGAACTCCCCAGGGGAGCCTTTACGCAGCCCCACATGCAACTGGACTCTCTGTGTTCGCTCTTTCTGAACAGCACTAAATATCTCCCTACCAGGAATCTAAGAGGAATTGAAAATAGGACCCCAGAAATCGCGTACAGAGCCCCTTACGCACATCAAAAATTGCCCCCAAAGGAAGCTTTTGGGTACAACTGAACTCCCCAGGGGAGCCTTTACGCAGCCCCACATGCAACTGGACTCTCTGTGTTCGCTCTTTCTGAAGAACCCCAAATATCTCCCTATCCGGAATCTGAGAGGAATTGAAAATACGACCCCAGAAAACGCCTACATAGCCCATTTTGCCCATCAAAAATTGCCCCCAAAGGAAGCCTTTGGGTACAACTGAACTCCCCAGGGGAGCCTTTACGCAGCCCCACATGCAACTGGACTCTCTGTGTTCGCTCTTTCTGAACAGCCCTAAATACAGCCCTACCTGGAATCTGAGAGGAATTGAAAATAGGACCCCAGAAAACGTGTACAAGGCCCATTTTGCCCATCAAAAATTGCCCCCAAAGGAAGCCTTTGGGTACAACTGAACTCCCCAGGGGAGCCTTTACGCAGCCACACATGCAACTGGACTCTCTGTGTTCGCTCTTTCTGAACAGTCCTAAATACAGCCCTACCTGGAATCTGAGAGGAATTGAAAATAGGTCCCCAGAAAACGTGTACAAGGCCCATTTTGCCCATCAAAAATTGCCCCCAAAGGAAGCCTTTGGGTACAACTAAACTCCCCAGGGGAGTCTTTACGCAGCCCCACATGCAACTGGACTCTCTGTGTTCACTCTTTCTGAACAACGCCAAATATCTCCCTACCCGGAATCTGAGAGGAATTGAAAATAGGACCCCAGAAAACGCCTACATAGCCCATTTTGCCCATCAGAAATTGCCCCCAAAGGAAGCCTTTGGGTACAACTGAACTCCACAGGGGAGCCTTTACGCAGCCCCACATGCAACTGGACTCTCTGTGTTCGCTCTTTCTGAACAGTCCTAAATACAGCCCTACCTGGAATCTGAGAGGAATTGAAAATAGGACCTCAGAAAACGTGTACAAGGCCCATTTTGCCCATCAAAAATTGCCCCCAAAGGAAGCCTTTGGGTACAACTGAACTCCCCAGGGGAGCCTTTACGCAGCCACACATGCAACTGGACTCTCTGTGTTCGCTCTTTCTGAACAGTCCTAAATACAGCCCTACCTGGAATCTGAGAGGAATTGAAAATAGGACCCCAGAAAACGTGTACAAGGCCCATTTTGCCCATCAAAAATTGCCCCCAAAGGAAGCCTTTGGGTACAACTGAACTCCCCAGGGGAGCCTTTACGCAGCCCCACATGCAACTGGACTCTCTGTGTTCGCTCTTTCTGAAGAACCCCAAATATCTCCCTATCCGGAATCTGAGAGGAATTGAAAATAGGACCCCAGAAAACGCCTACATAGCCCATTTTGCCCATCAGAAATTGCCCCCAAAGGAAGCATTTGGGTACAACTGAACTCCCCAGGGGAGCCTTTACGCAGCCCCACATGCAACTGGACTCTCTGTGTTCGCTCTTTCTGAACAGTCCTAAATACAGCCCTACCTGGAATCTGAGAGGAATTGAAAATAGGACCTCAGAAAACGTGTACAAGGCCCATTTTGCCCATCAAAAATTGCCCCCAAAGGAAGCCTTTGGGTACAACTAAACTCCCCAGGGGAGTCTTTACGCAGCCCCACATGCAGCTGGACTCTCTGTGTTCGCTTTTTATAAACAGCCCTAAATACAGCCCTACCTGGAATCTGAGAGGAATTGAAAATAGGACCCCAGAAAACGTGTACAAGGCCCATTTTGCCCATCAAAAATTGCCCCCAAAGGAAGCCTTTGGGTACAACTGAACTCCCCAGGGGAGCCTTTACGCAGCCCCACATGCAACTGGACTCTCTGTGTTCGCTCTTTCTGAAGAACCCCAAATATCTCCCTATCCGGAATCTGAGAGGAATTGAAAATAGGACCCCAGAAAACGCCTACATAGCCCATTTTGCCCATCAGAAATTGCCCCCAAAGGAAGCCTTTGGGTACAACTGAACTCCACAGGGGAGCCTTTACGCAGCCCCACATGCAACTGGACTCTCTGTGTTCACTCTTTCTGAACAGTCCTAAATACAGCCCTACCTGGAATCTGAGAGGAATTGAAAATAGGACCTCAGAAAACGTGTACAAGGCCCATTTTGCCCATCAAAAATTGCCCCCAAAGGAAGCCTTTGGGTACAACTAAACTCCCCAGGGGAGTCTTTACGCAGCCCTACATGCAACTGGACTCTCTGTGTTCACTCTTTCTGAACAACGCCAAATATCTCCCTACCCGGAATCTGAGAGGAATTGAAAATAGGACCCCAGAAAACGCGTACAGAGCCCCATTCGCCCATCAAAAATTGCCCCCAAAGGAAGCCTTTGGGTACAACTGAACTCCCCAGGGGAGCCTTTACGCAGCCCCATATGCAACTGGACTCTCTGTGTTCGCTTTTTCTGAACAGCCCTAAATACAGCCCTATCTGGAATCTGAGAGGAACTGAAAATAGGACCCAGAAAACGTGTACAAGGCCCATTTTGCCCATCAAAAATTGCCCCCAAAGGAAGCCTTTGGGTACAACTGAACTCCCCAGGGGAGCCTTTACGCAGCCCCACATGCAACTGGACTCTCTGTGTTCGCTCTTTCTGAAGAACCCCAAATATCTCCCTATCCGGAATCTGAGAGGAATTGAAAATAGGACCCCAGAAAACGCCTACATAGCCAATTTTGCCCATCCAAAATTGCCCCCAAAGGAAGCCTTTGGGTACAACTAAACTCCCCAGGGGAGTCTTTACGCAGCACCACATGCAGCTGGACTCTCTGTGTTCGCTTTTTCTAAACAGCCCTAAATACAGCCCTACCTGGAATCGAGAGGAATTGAAAATAGGACCCCAGAAAACGTGTACAAGGCCCATTTTGCCCATCAAAAATTGCCCCCAAAGGAAGCCTTTGGGTACAACTGAACTCCCCAGGGGAGTCTTTACGCAGCCCCACATGCAACTGGACTCTCTGTGTTCGCTCTTTCTGAACAACGCCAAATATCTCCCTACCCGGAATCTGAGAGGAATTGAAAATAGGACCCCAGAAATCGCGTACAGAGCCCCTTACGCACATCAAAAATTGCCCCCAAAGGAAGCCTTTGGGTACAGCTGAACTCCCCAGGGGAGCCTTTACGCAGCCCCACATGCAACTGGACTCTCTGTGTTCGCTCTTTCTGAACAGCCCTAAATACAGCCCTACCTGGAATCTGAGAGGAACTGAAAATAGGACCCAGAAAAAGTGTACAAGGCCCATTTTGCCCATCAAAAATTGCCCCCAAAGGAAGCCTTTGGGTACAACTGAACTCCCCAGGGGAGCCTTTACGCAGCCCCACATGCAACTGGACTCTCTGTGTTCGCTCTTTCTGAAGAACCCCAAATATCTCCCTATCCGGAATCTGAGAGGAATTGAAAATAGGACCCCAGAAAACGCCTACATAGCCCATTTTGCCCATCAAAAATTGCCCCCAAAGGAAGCCTTTGGGTACAACTGAACTCCACAGGGGAGCCTTTACGCAGCCCCACATGCAACTGGACTCTCTGTGTTCGCTCTTTCTGAACAGTCCTAAATACAGCCCTACCTGGAATCTGAGAGGAATTGAAAATAGGACCCCAGAAAACGTGTACAAGGCCCATTTTGCCCATCAAAAATTGCCCCCAAAGGAAGCCTTTGGGTACAACTGAACTCCCCAGGGGAGCCTTTACGCAGCCCCACATGCAACTGGACTCTCTGTGTTCGCTCTTTCTGAACAGCACTAAATATCTCCCTACCAGGAATCTAAGAGGAATTGAAAATAGGACCCCAGAAATCGCGTACAGAGCCCCTTACGCACATCAAAAATTGCCCCCAAAGGAAGCTTTTGGGTACAACTGAACTCCCCAGGGGAGCCTTTACGCAGCCCCACATGCAACTGGACTCTCTGTGTTCGCTCTTTCTGAAGAACCCCAAATATCTCCCTATCCGGAATCTGAGAGGAATTGAAAATACGACCCCAGAAAACGCCTACATAGCCCATTTTGCCCATCAAAAATTGCCCCCAAAGGAAGCCTTTGGGTACAACTGAACTCCCCAGGGGAGCCTTTACGCAGCCCCACATGCAACTGGACTCTCTGTGTTCGCTCTTTCTGAACAGCCCTAAATACAGCCCTACCTGGAATCTGAGAGGAATTGAAAATAGGACCCCAGAAAACGTGTACAAGGCCCATTTTGCCCATCAAAAATTGCCCCCAAAGGAAGCCTTTGGGTACAACTGAACTCCCCAGGGGAGCCTTTACGCAGCCACACATGCAACTGGACTCTCTGTGTTCGCTCTTTCTGAACAGTCCTAAATACAGCCCTACCTGGAATCTGAGAGGAATTGAAAATAGGTCCCCAGAAAACGTGTACAAGGCCCATTTTGCCCATCAAAAATTGCCCCCAAAGGAAGCCTTTGGGTACAACTAAACTCCCCAGGGGAGTCTTTACGCAGCCCCACATGCAACTGGACTCTCTGTGTTCACTCTTTCTGAACAACGCCAAATATCTCCCTACCCGGAATCTGAGAGGAATTGAAAATAGGACCCCAGAAAACGCCTACATAGCCCATTTTGCCCATCAGAAATTGCCCCCAAAGGAAGCCTTTGGGTACAACTGAACTCCACAGGGGAGCCTTTACGCAGCCCCACATGCAACTGGACTCTCTGTGTTCGCTCTTTCTGAACAGTCCTAAATACAGCCCTACCTGGAATCTGAGAGGAATTGAAAATAGGACCTCAGAAAACGTGTACAAGGCCCATTTTGCCCATCAAAAATTGCCCCCAAAGGAAGCCTTTGGGTACAACTGAACTCCCCAGGGGAGCCTTTACGCAGCCACACATGCAACTGGACTCTCTGTGTTCGCTCTTTCTGAACAGTCCTAAATACAGCCCTACCTGGAATCTGAGAGGAATTGAAAATAGGACCCCAGAAAACGTGTACAAGGCCCATTTTGCCCATCAAAAATTGCCCCCAAAGGAAGCCTTTGGGTACAACTGAACTCCCCAGGGGAGCCTTTACGCAGCCCCCCATGCAACTGGACTCTCTGTGTTCGCTCTTTCTGAAGAACCCCAAATATCTCCCTATCCGGAATCTGAGAGGAATTGAAAATAGGACCCCAGAAAACGTGTACAAGGCCCATTTTGCCCATCAAAAATTGCCCCCAAAGGAAGCCTTTGGGTACAAATGAACTCCCCAGGGGAGCCTTTAGGCAGCCCCACATGCAGCTGGACTCTCTGTGTTCGCTTTTTCTGAACAGCCCTAAATACAGCCCTAACTGGAATCGAGAGGAATTGAAAATAGGACCCCAGAAAACGTGTACAAGGCCCATTTTGCCCATCAAAAATTGCCCCCAAAGGAAGCCTTTGGGTACAACTGAACTCCCCAGGGGAGCCTTTACGCAGCCCCACATGCAACTGGACTCTCTGTGTTCGCTTTTTCTGAACAGCCCTAAATACAGCCCTACCTGGAATCTGAGAGGAATTGAAAATAGGACCCCAGAAAACGTGTAGAAGGCCCATTTTGCCCATCAAAAATTGCCCCCAAAGGAAGCCTTTGGGTACAACTGAACTCCCCAGGGGAGCCTTTACGCAGCCCCACATGCAACTGGACTCTCCGTGTTCGCTCTTTCTGAAGAACCCCAAATATCTCCCTATCCGGAATCTGAGAGGAATTGAAAATAGGACCCCAGAAAAAGCGTACAGAGCCCCTTTTGCCCATCAAAAATTGCCCCCAATGGAAGCCTTTGGGTACAACTGTACTCCCCAGGGGAGCCTTTACGCAGCCCCACATGCAACTGGACTCTCTGTGTTCGCTCTTTCTGAACAACCCTAAAGGCATCCCTACCCGGAATCTGAGAGGAATTGAAAATAGGACCCCAGAAATCGCGTACAGAGCCCCTTTCACCCATCAAAAATTTCCCCCAAAAGAAGCCTTTGGGTACAACTGAACTCCCCAGGGGAGCCTTTACGCAGCCCCCCATGCAACTGGACTCTCTGTGTTCGCTCTTTCTGAAGAACCCCAAATACATACCTACCCGGAATCTGAGAGAAAATGAAAATAGGACCCCAGAAAATGCATACAGAGACCCTTTCACACATCAAAAGGGACGCACCCCTGCGTCCCATGTGGTTTTTTTTTGGGGGGGGGGGGGCGCGGGGGGTTGGGACCTGTCTCTGAAGGGGCGGGTTGTGAGCTGCTTGTATACCTTTGGGACCTGTATCTGGGGGGGGTGGGGCCCGGGTCTGGGGCCTGTGTCTGGGTGGAGTCCAGTTCTTGGGAGGGGGTGGCAGCTGCTTGTGGGCAGTTGGGGTCTGCATCTGGGTGTGGTCGGTGCCTGCTTCTGTTGGCAGTTTGGGGCCTGCTTGTAGTCTTGTAGTCTTGTGCAGCCTGGGTTTGGGGGCTTTTCTGTAATGTTTGGGGTGTGCATTTTTTCTTTGGGATGCATCTTTGTAGTGGTTTAACCCGGCCGGCAGCTAAACACCACACAGCCATTCGCTCACCCTCCCCCCTCCCTCTCTGGGACGGGGGAGAGAAATGGAAAGTGAGGCCTGTGAGTTGAGATAAAGACAGTTTAATAAGACAAGAAAATAATAATAGTAATAATAATAATAATAATAATAGTAATAATAATAATAATGATACAATGATGATAATAGTACTACTAATAATAACATGTACAAACAAGTGATGCACAATGCAATTGCTCACCACCCGCTGACCGATGCCCAGCCTAACCCCGAGCAGTCCGGCCCGCCCTCCCCCCGGCTAGCCACCCTATATATTGTTTAGCGTGACGTCAGATGGTATGGAATACCCCTTTGGCTAGTTTGGGTCACCTGTTCTGGGTCTGTCCCCTCCCAGTTCTTGCTGCACCCCCAGCCTGCCTGTTGACAGGACAGAGCAAGAAGTTGAGATGTCCTTGGCTTAGTACAAGCACTGCTCTGCAATAATTAAAACATCGGGGTGTTATCAGCACTCTTCTCATTCTAAGCCAAAGCATAGCATTCCACCGGCTACTAGGAACAAAATTAACTCTGTTCTAACTGAAACCAGGACATCTATCCACCCCTTATTCCATACCATTTATGTCATGCTCAGGTTACATTCTTTTCCAGACATTCTAGTTAGTCACCATTTTTATCTAGGGTATATAGTAGTCATGATAGTGATAACATACAATATTATATAGTAATTAACATGGTACAATCCAATTCATGGGCTATTCTCACCCAGTATTAAATCCCCTTGAGGTACACACCGGACCTCTCCGTTCTTTTGCATCACCCACCACGTATATCCAGGTCCCTGAGCAAAAGCAATTCCACGAATGGGTTTGCCTTTTCCTGAGGCAGGAGTAGCCCAGACCGTTTTACCCAGCATATTTCTTACATGCACTACAGGAACTTTATCCCCATCTACAGTACGTAACAGGTTTGATTGGGCAGGTCCAGTTCGGTTGGCAGATCCCCTAGTATTGACTAACCAGGTGGCCTTTGCCAAATGCGTATCCCAATTTTTGAACGTCCCAGCACCCATTGCTTTCAATGTAGTCTTTAACAGTCCATTATATCGTTCAACTTTCCCGGAGGCTGGTGCATGATAGGGGATGTGATACACCCACTCAATACCATGTTCTTTGGCCCAAGTGTCTATAAGGTTGTTTCGGAAATGAGTTCCATTGTCTGACTCTATTCTTTCTGGGGTGCCATGTCGCCATAGGACTTGTTTTTCAAGGCCCAGGATAGTGTTCCGGGCGGTGGCATGAGGCACAGGATATGTTTCCAGCCATCCAGTGGTTGCTTCCACCATTGTAAGTACATGGCGCTTGCCATTGCGAGTTTGAGGGAGTGTGATGTAATCAATCTGCCAGGCCTCTCCATATTTATATTTCAGCCATCGTCCTCCATACCAAAGAGGCTTTGACCGTTTGGCTTGCTTGATTGCAGCACATGTTTCACAGTCATGAATAACCTGTGTTATAGTGTCCATGGTCAGGTCCACCCCTCGATCACGAGCCCATCTGTATGTTGCATCTCTACCTTGATGGCCTGAGGTGTCATGGGCCCATCGGGCTATAAATAATTCACCTTTATGCTGCCAATCCAGGTCCACCTGAGCTACTTCAATCTTAGCAGCCTGATCCACCTGCTGGTTGTTTTGATGTTCTTCAGTAGCCCGATTCTTGGGCATATGAGCATCTACGTGGCGTACCTTTACAGCCAGGTTCTCCACCCGAGCAGCAATATCTTGCCACAATGCAGCAGCCCAGATGGGTTTGCCCCTGCGCTGCCAGTTGTTTTGCTTCCATTGCTGTAACCATCCCCACAGGGCATTTGCTACCATCCATGAATCAGTGTAGAGATAGAGAACCGGCCATTTTTCTCGTTCAGCAATGTCTAAAGCCAGCTGAATGGCCTTTACTTCTGCAAACTGACTCGATTCACCTTCTCCCTCAGCAGCTTCTGCAACTCGTCGTGTAGGGCTCCATACAGCAGCCTTCCATCTCCGATGCTTCCCCACAATACAACAAGACCCATCAGTGAACAGGGCATATTTCTTCTCATTCTCTGGTAACTGGTTGTACAGTGGGGCTTCTTCAGCACGACCCACCTCCTCCTCTGATGATATCCCAAAGTATTAGCCTTCTGGCCAGTCCATAATCACTTCCAATATCCCTGGGCGACTGGGGTTTCCTATTCGAGCCCGCTGAGTAATCAGTGCAACCCACTTGCTCCATGTAGCATCGGTTGCATGATGTGTAGAGGAGACCCTTCCTTTGAACATCCAGCCTAGTACTGGCAATCGGGGTGCTAGGAGGAGCTGCGCTTCAGTACCGACCACCTCCGAAGCAGATCGAACTCCTTCATATGCTGCCAATATTTCCTTTTCCGTTGGAGTGTAGCGGGCCTCAGATCCTCTGTATCCCCGACTCCAAAACCCCAGGGGCCGACCTCGAGTTTCCCCAGGTTCTTTCTGCCAGAGGCTCCAGGTGGGGCCGTTCTCCCCGGCTGCAGTGTAGAGCACATTCTTCACTTCTGGTCCTGTTCGGACTGGCCCAAGGGCTACTGCATGAACTATTTCCTGCTTAATTTGTTCAAAGGCCTGCCGTTGCTCAGGGCCCCATTCAAACTCATTCTTCTTACGGGTTACTTGGTAAAGCGGGTTTACAATCAGACTGTAATTTGGAATGTGCATTCTCCAAAACCCCACAACACCTAGGAAAGTTTGTGTTTCTTTTTTGCTAGTTGGTGGAGACATAGCTGTTATTTTGTTGATCACATCCATTGGAATTTGACGACGTCCATCTTGCCATTTTATTCCTAAAAACTGGATCTCTCGTGCAGGTCCTTTGACTTTATTTTGTTTTATGGCAAAACCAGCTTTCAGAAGGATTTGGACTATTTTCTTTCCTTTCTCGAAAACTTCCTCTGCTGTGTCACCCCACACAATAATGTCATCGATGTACTGCAAGTGTTCAGGAGCTTCCCCCTGCTCCAGTGCAGATTGAATCAGTCCATGGCAAATGGTAGGGCTGTGTTTCCACCCCTGGGGCAGCCGATTCCAAGTATATTGGACTCCCCTCCAAGTGAAAGCAAATTGTGGCCTGCACTCTGCTGCTAGAGGGATGGAGAAAAATGCATTAGCGATATCAATTGTGGCGTACCACTTGGCTGCCTTCGATTCAAGTTCGTACTGGAGTTCCAGCATGTCCGGCACTGCAGCACTCAATGGTGGCGTGACTTCGTTCAGGCCACGATAGTCCACTGTTAGTCTCCACTCACCATTAGACTTTCGCACTGGCCATATGGGACTATTGAAAGGTGAATGAGTCTTGCTGATCACTCCTTGGCTCTCCAATTGACGAATTAGCTTATGGATGGGAATCAGGGAGTCTCGGTTAGTGCGATATTGCCGCCGGTGCACAGTTGTAGTAGCAATTGGCACTTGCTGTTCTTCGACCCTCAGCAACCCCACAACAGAGGGGTCCTCTGAAAGACCAGGCAAGGTAGATAATTGTTTAATGCCCTCCGTCTCTAAGGCAGCTATACCAAAAGCCCAGCGGAACTCTTTTGGATCCTTGAAATATCCTCTTCTAAGATAGTCTATGCCAAGGATACATGGAGCATCCGGGCCAGTCACGATGGGATGCTTTTCCCACTCATTCCCAGTCAGACTCACTTCAGCCTCCAATACAGTCAACTGCTGAGATCCCCCTGTCACTCCACAAATACAGATGGACTCTGGCCCTTTATAGCTCGATGGCATTAGAGTACATTGTGCACCGGTGTCTACTAAAGCCTTATACTTCTGTGCGTTTGACGTGCCAGGCCATCGAATCCACACAGTCCAATAAACTCGATTGTCCCTTTCCTCCCGCTGGCTGGAGGCAGGGCCCCCCTAATCCTGGTCAGAATCTTCTTCAATTCTGGGTTTGAAGGACTGTCTGCTGGAAGTTGGAGCAGCAACCTTTTCAGAGAATCCCTTTTTCCCGATTGTTTTCTTTTGCAACTCACGTACCCGTGCCTCTAGGGTTGCGGTGGATTTTCCATCCCATTTTCTCATGTCCTCTCCATGGTCTCGTAAGTAAAACCACAGGGTGGCACGGGGTGAGTACCCACCATATTGTCTTCTTTGTGTAGATGACCGCCTACCCCTGATAGCTGAGACACTGCTTTGTACAGGTGCGAAGGAGAATAATCTCTCTTCAAGTTGGTGAACCTTTTCAGAAAGTTTCTCCCAAGTATTCTCTTTTGGTCGGTGGACACTGGTTTGTTCAGGTGGGGAGGAAGATAGATTCTCTTTAAGTTGGTGGAACTCTTCAGAAAGTTTCTCCACAGCTGAGACGCAGGACTGTAAGGAAGAGGAGAGACTTTCTTCGTACTGCCGGAGTTGTTTAGCCACTTCATCTATTATGGGTTCCTCATCCTTTTTCCAGGCCATTACTGCCAATGAGCTGGCATATGATGATGGTGCACTCCGTACAAACTTCCGCCACATGGGTCGTGTACACCTGACTCCATCTGGATCTTTGGATGTTTGTCCGGGGACTGGATCCTCATAAATCACTTCCCGTACGGCTAATTCCCTCAGGTACTGGATTCCCTTCTCCATAGTGGTCCACTTGCCTGGTACACATAAAAGTTCTTCCTTGAAGGGATACCTTTCCCTCACAGCTGAGAGGAGACGCCTCCAGAGGCTGTGAGATTGTGCTCCATTTGCAATTGCTTTGTCAATGCCTGCGTCTCTAGCAAGGGATCCCAGCCGTCTGGCTTCAATGCCAGACAATTCCACACAATTGGCTCCAGCGTCCCAACACCGGAGTAGCCAGGTGACAAGCTGCTCACCTATACAGCGACCAAAATCTTTTCGCACATCTCGTAACTCACGCTCGTTTAGGTTTCGGGTAGTTATTGTTGCTTTTTCGGCGTCGTCATCTTCCTCCTCCTGAATCCCTGATGGCCCAGCATCGTCGTCTCCATCAGATTTGGTAGAAGATTCTCTGCGTTCTAAACGACCTGAATCTCTATACCATCTTTTCATCTTGTGTACCGGGGCTACTTGCACTGCTACAGCTCGTCTCTCTGGCCCCGTTACAAGGTCTGCCACAGGGATTGGAATACCCTCTGCAGGGTCGACTTGCACTGCTACAGCTCGTTTCTCTGACCCCGTTACAGGGCCTGCCACAGGGGTTAGAATACCCTCTGCAGGGTCGACTTGCACTGCTACAGCTCGTTTCTCTGACCCCGTTACAGGGCCTGCCACAGGGGTTAGAATACCCTCTGCAGGGTCGACTTGCACTGCTACAGCTCGTTTCTCTGACCCGGTTACAGGGCCTGCCACAGGGGTTGGAATACCCCCGGCAGGGTCGACTTGCACTGCAACAGCTCGTTTCTCTGACCCAGCCACAGGAGCTGGAGCAGCTGCAGGAGCTGGAGCTGGAGCGTCTGCAGGAACTGGAGCGAGAGCAGCTGCAGGACCTGGAACTGGAGTGTCTGCAGGAGCTGGAACTGGAGCGGCTGCAGAGTCCACCGTAGGAGTCGCAGTGGCCATTGGATCTGTCACAGGACTTGGAGTGGCCGCAGGGTCTGTCACTAAGTTGATAGCAGTATCAATGGCAGCTCGATAGGCATGAGCCAGGCCCCAGCACGTTATAATGATTTGTGTTACTTTGGAACTGCCAGAGTCATGACACCTTTTTTTCAAACATTCTGCCAGTTTTTTAGGATTTTTCAGTTGTTCAGGGGTGAATTTCCAAAACACTGGGGGTGCTAACTGCTCTAAATGTCTGCCCATATCCTCCCATACTCCCTGCCACCCACAACTATACTGCCTCCGGGCAGATCTCCGAATGAGCTTCCCAAATAGTTGTTTAACTTTAAGCAAAACCTGAAGCACATTCAGGAGGCATACGAGCAAGACCATGCTGGTCTGAGTATCCCAAGGATATTCAATATCTTGGAGAGCTATTGTAACAAGCTCGGAAGATAAGAGGGTGGTGAAGGAGAAAGGGAGGGTGATCAAAGAGGATAAGGGGGTGGTGAAGGAGAAAGGGAGAGTGATCGAGTAAGGGAAAATATCTTCCCCTTTCCCCTCCACAGATTCACTCCCTGATGAAAAGAAACAACAGGTATAATTGCTAATAGTTTCCAAGATACGGTTTCCAAAGTATAAAGTCGACGATGTTACTGAGTACAAATACCAAGTTAGAGTCATGACCAGATATTTCATCGTCTCATAAGCCACTGTTACAAGACACAGTACCATAATGGTCTGAAACCAGGGCCCGGACAGGATAAACAACATGACAGAGAGCACATACGGAAAATAATGTGCTATAATGCTCAATTTGAAAAACAGGCGCAGCAGACTTGAGATTAAAGCAATCAGCATTATCACAAGTGACTATTAAGCAGGTCTAATACTTATAACAATCTTAGTTTAACACACTCTGATCAGGTCTGCCGTTATCTCAACCTTTCGTGCCCCACGTTGGGCGCCAAAAAGACTGTAGTGGTTTAACCCGGCCGGCAGCTAAACACCACACAGCCGTTCGCTCACCCTCCCCCCTCCCTCTCTGGGACGGGGGAGAGAAATGGAAAGTGAGGCCTGTGAGTTGAGATAAAGACAGTTTAATAAGACAAGAAAATAATAATAGTAATAATAATAATAATAATAATAGTAATAATAATAATAATGATACAATGATGATAATAGTACTACTAATGTACATGTACAAACAAGTGATGCACAATGCAATTGCTCACCACCCGCTGACCGATGCCCAGCCTAACCCCGAGCAGTCCGGCCCGCCCTCCCCCCGGCTAGCCACCCTATATATTGTTTAGCGTGACGTCAGATGGTATGGAATACCCCTTTGGCTAGTTTGGGTCACCTGTTCTGGGCCTGTCCCCTCCCAGTTCTTGCTGCACCCCCAGCCTGCCTGTTGGCAGGACAGAACAAGAAGTTGAGATGTCCTTGGCTTAGTACAAGCACTGCTCTGCAATAATTAAAACATCGGGGTGTTATCAGCACTCTTCTCATTCTAAGCCAAAGCATAGCATTCCACCGGCTACTAGGAACAAAATTAACTCTGTTCTAACTGAAACCAGGACAGGGCGGAAGTGATGTCAGGGCCTGTCTTCAGTCAGGGTGGAACCACTGTGTGATTGGCTTGGAAAATAAAATTTGTGTAGCTTCCAAAACGTTAATGAAAATAAAATAAAATGTTGTGAAATATGTTCATCTGATTCGTGTCAATATGGAACAACGCTAGGTCCTCATAATGAAATGTGACCTTCTGTCTTACATCCCCTTTTATAAATAACTACAAGGCCAAGAGAAACAGAGTGGTTAGTGTATATAGTTCTTGTATCTTGCAAAAGAATGGTCTAGCAGTTCATGTCAATAGAGGGTTTGAAGGGTAAACCTTGAGACTTGGGTTTGGGAGATAAGAGAATGGGGGGAGTTTTTTGAGATAACTGCTGACTATTGCACGAGACACAGCTTTCTGACATCTGGCCCAACGGCTACTAAATAAGGAGTGGGGGAAGCTGAAGAACGACCAAAGGACAAAGCCTGGGAGGAAGACTACGAGCCTTCAGTACCACCGGAGACTGATAACGCATGCATCCGCGGGACTGTTCGGGTCCCGGGAAACTAATTATAATATCCCTGCCTTTTCCAAAAGTGGTGATGAATATGTATTAGCCTAGGAGCATAAAAACCAGCCGCCTGATGTAACTGGTGTGCATCTTGGTGGAGCAGAGACTCCCGGCGCACCCAGCGCTGTTTCCTTACCTCTGTTCCTTTAATAAATTGTAAACATTAATTGTAACCCTATTTGGGACTCAGTCATTTGTTACAACTGGGACCTCCCGATGGGTGGAAGCTGTCGGGATAGCCCAGGATGCCAAGGCATGGTGCCGCAACGAGGTTGGTGGTCAGTGGCGCCCTGGGGCAGGCCGAATTGGGAGGGGGCGAGGCGGCGGGTGGTCGGTGACTTCTGTGGAAATGGCCCATGTGTGGGGCGGGGGCGGCGCATTCAGAGGAACCTTGACAGGCTGCAGATAGGGGCAGGCAGGAACCTTTTGAAGTTCAGGAGAGGGAAATGCCAAGCCCTACCCCTAGGGAGGAACAACTCTGTTCACCAGCACTGGATATCTGGATACTAAATAAGCATTTCTTCATGGAAGGGATGGTTAGACATTAGAACAGGCTGCCCGGGGAAGTGGTAAGAGTCCCCATCCTTAAAAGTATTTAAGAGACGTGTGGACATAGCACTTAGGGATACGCTTTAGTGGTAGCATTAGGTTGATGTTTGGACTTGATGTTCTTAAGGGCCTTTTCCAACATAAGAATTCTTGTTAAGGATGGGGATTCAAATAGCAAACGCGTTTTTGGGAAGTGGCTCTATCCTTCATTGTAGGTGACAGCATCTCACCTTGCAAATGGAATCCACCCAAAGATCTCAGGTCATGTCATCACAGATACTGTAGAAGGGAAGAAAGTTGGAACTTTTTTTTTTTCAGAGGTAAAACCTGCAGGTGAGTACAGAAGTAACGTACACTGGGAGCTGTAGAGATTCCCTGAAAGTTTAGGGTTGAAATTTGGCTAGGCCTGCCTGTTCAACAAATGGGAAACTATGCTCTGCTTGACAAACAGCTTTTGAAAGGTAATTTTCAATGATGGAATGGAACATCTTGAATCCTCTTCTCGGGTTCCTTCCAGCTGATGACCAGCTGCATCAGCCTTGCATTCAAAGAACTAAGTAGAATTTGTATTGTTTTCAGTCTTAGAGGTTATCATGTCTTATTGATGATTTCAGGGTGAAAGCGTGCATATAGAATGTACTGCTGAACTAAGATAGTGTGCAGTTTAATTTTTTATCCTAAGTTCTTTTTATGACTCAGTCTTTTGTTACTGTATGTAGCAATGTTTTCCTGCCTCTGTGTTGCTGTGACAATGTAACAAGGGCCGCAGAAAGTCAGACCAAGGATCTGTGATCTTAGCAGAATAGAACAAGTATAGATACTTGTGACTTGCACTGTAAGACAAGCAAATGCCTTGGAGTATAGAAATGCTTAATGGATTTCTTGTAAAAATTGTCCATATCCTTTGAACCCATGTAAACACTTAGCATCCATGGGTCACAGCACTCACGAGCCTTAACTAGGTATTGTGTGTAAACTCTGGAGCTAGCTTCACTATGTGAAGAACCGCTTCCTTTATTTTGTGTGTGCTTGTGGGCAGGAGTGAAATTTGCTTCCTGCTAGCTTTTGATGCCCCCACCTTCTGTATGGAAAGAGCACGTGGGTTATCGATCTCTGTTCAATGTCTATGATACGAGACATCGTCTTTTCCCTCATCTCTCTTTCATGTGAAAAAGGTTTTTTCTTAGTCCTTTTCTACAGAAACTGTTCCAAACATTCGGCGATCCCTGTTTCTCTTGGCTGGAACTGTTTTTATTCTACTGTGACCTTTTTAAGGTGGGCAAAAATAAAATTTTGTGTAGCATCCAAGATGCAAATGAACCTTCAGTTTATAAGATAGCAAGGCTACCTTTGAGTTTTGATTAGATTGGTGATGGTTTTTGTTGCCTTTCCTAGGCCTTTTCCAAAAGCTTAAACAGGGAAGTTGCTGTTCAATGCTGATGAGCATTGAAGTGATGTTTTCATAGGATTGTGTGCAGTATCAAGGCCTGATTTCCCCTTTTGCCTCTGCATTACTTCATGTTTATCTGCTGTGAATTGTACTTGCTATTTGGTTGCATAGCGGCTGCAAAGGAATCACAGGCTGGTTGAGGTTGGAAGGACCTCCAGAGGTCACCTGGTCCAACACCACTTTTGTGTTCAAAGAACACAAAAATACACTCCATGTTACAACACATGACCTTGCTTTAAAAAGCTGTTTTAACAGTCCTTAATTAAGTCTTATTAATCAAGTGTCCCCAGTTCTTTTCTTACACTTCCCACTATACCTCCTGTTATTTTCCTTAACATGGGAATTCCTACTCTGGCAATTTCTCTAGGACACTTTTTACACAGAAGTCTAGGCATATTAGTCACGTTTCAAGTCATCTGTTTCAATTCAGACAATTTCAAGAGTTAAAAGTGAAAACATAGCTTATCCATGAGCTCCTTGAGAACTCCTTAGTGAAATGCTGCCTGAGCCTTTTGACTTGTTACTTCTGTTTCTGTGTCAAAACTTGTTCTGTATCATTTCAGATGGAGATGGATTCTTTGATATCCGTGCCAAGAAAAAAAAAAAAAAAAAAAAACAACAAAAAAACCTTTCTTCTGTATGAGCCCTTCAACGTACACGGAGCGGAGAAAGAGCAGCTATTCTGCAAGCTGTTACTCAGGCTGGCTTTGGCTTCCCATGTTGTTTGTACATTCCCATGTTGTTTTGCAATCTTTTCTCTTTTCAGTAGTTATATAATAAAACTTTTTCAAAGGATGCCTCCCTGTTCTCAGTAGCCTCCTTACGCCCTGAGATTTAGCCATCCTTGTATTCTTTTGCTCTTCGTCTTTTTGATACACGTATAGTTGTTGGATCCCCGGGCTCCGGGACGGCCACTGTTCTGAGCTCTGGGTTGCCTACCTCCGGAGGGGCGGGAGGCGGCCATCCTGATCCTCTGGGGTCCGGCCTCGGGTGTAGCGGGGGCCGCCGTCACAGGGCCGGGGAGTCCGGCAACGGGTGACACAGGGGCTGGCTGTCCCGTTGTCCGTCCTCAGGCGAATGGGAGGGGGCGTTCCCATTTTGCATTGTATTTTGCATTATATTTTGCATTGTTCAGAAAGAGTGAACACAGAGAGTCCAGCTGCATGTGGGGCTGCGTGAAGGCTCCCCTGGGGAGTTCAGTTGTACCCAAAGACTTCCTTTGGGGGCAATTTTTGATGGTTGAAAGGGGCTCTGTACGCGTTTTCTGGGGTCTTATTTTAAATTCCTCTCAGATTCCGGGTAGGGAGATATTTAGCATTGTTCAGAAAGAGCGAACACAGAGAGTCCAGTTGCATGTGGTGCTGCGTCAAGGCTCCCCTGGGGAGTTCAGTTATACCCAAAGGCTTCCTGTCGGGGCAATATTTGATGGGCGAAAGGGGCTCTGTACACGATTTCTGAGGACCTATTTTCAATTCCTCTCAGATTCCAGGTAGGGCTGTATTTAGGGCTGTTCAGAAAGAGCGAACACAGAGAGTCCAGTTGCATGTGGGGCTGCGTAAAGGCTCCCCTGGGGAGTTCAGTTGTACCCAAAGGCTTCCTTTGGGGGCAATTTTTGATGGTTGAAAAGGGCTCTGTACGCATTTTCTGGGGTCCTATTTTCAATTCCTCTCTGATTCCGGGTAGGGATGTATTTAGGGTTTTTAAGAAAGAGTGAACACAGTCCAGTTGCATGTCGGGCTGGGTAAAGGCTCCTCTGGGGAGTTCAGTTGTACCCAAAGACTTCCTTTGCGGGCAATTTTTGAGGGGAAAAATGGGCCTTGTACACGTTTTCTGGGGTCGTATTTTCAATTCGTCTTAGATTCCGGGTAGGGAGATATTTAGTGCTGTTCAGAAAGAGCGAACACAGAGAGTCCAGTTGCATGTGGGGCTGCGTAAAGGCTCTCCTGGGGAGTTCAGTTGTACCCAAAGGCTTCCTTTGGGGGCAATTTTTGATGGGCAAAATTAGCCTTTTACACGTTTTCTGGGGTCCTATTTTCAATTCCTCTCAGATTCCGGATAGGGAGATATTTGGGGTTCTTCAGAAAGAGCGAACACAGAGAGTCCAGTTGCATGTGGGGCTGCGTAAAGGCTCCCCTGGGGAGTTCAGTTGTACCCAAAGGCTTCCTTTGGGGGAAATTTTTGATAGGCAAAATGGGCCTTGTACACGTTTTCTGGGGTCCTATTTTCAATTCCTCTCAGATTCCACGTAGGGCTGTATTTAGGGTTGTTCAGAAAGAGCGAACACAGAGAGTCCAGTTGCATGTGGGGCTGTGTAAAGGCTCCCCTGGGGAGTTCAGTTGTACCCAAAGGCTTCCTTTGGGGGAAATTTTTGATAGGCAAAATGGGCCTTGTACACGTTTTCTGGGGTCCTATTTTCAATTCCTCTCAGATTCCAGGTAGGGCTGTATTTAGGGCTGTTCAGAAAGAGCGAACACAGAGAGTCCAGTTGCATGTGGGGCTGCGTAAAGGCTCCCCTGGGGAGTTCAGTTGTACCCAAAGGCTTCCTTTGGGGGCAATTTTTGATGGGCAAAAGGGGCTTTATAGGCGTTTTCTGGGGTCCTCTTTTCAATTCCTCTCAGATTCCAGGTAGGGCTGTATTTAGGTCTGTTCAGAAAGAGCGAACACAAAGAGTCCAGTTGCATGTGGGGCTGCGTAAAGGCTCCCCTGGGAGTTCAGTTGTACCCAAAGGCTTCCTTTGGGGGCAATTTTTGATGGGCAAAAGGGGCTCTGTACGCGTTTTCTGGGGTCCTATTTTCAATTCCTCTTAGATTCCGGGTAGAGAGACATTTAGCACTGTTCAGAAACCGCGAAAACAGAGAGTCCAGTTGCATGTGGGGCTGCGTAAAGGCTCCCCTGGGGAGTTCAGTTGTACCCAAAGGCTTCCTTTGGGGGCAATTTTTGATGTGCGTAAGGGGCTCTGTACGCGATTTCTGGGGTCCTATTTTCAATTCCTCTTAGATTCCTGGTAGGGAGATATTTAGTGCTGTTCAGAAAGAGCGAACACAGAGAGTCCAGTTGCATGTGGGGCTGCGTAAAGGCTCCCCTGGGGAGTTCAGTTGTACCCAAAGGCTTCCTTTGGGGGCAATTTTTGATGTGAGTAAGGGGCTCTGTACGCGATTTCTGGGGTCCTATTTTCAATTTCTCCCAGATTCCGGGTAGGGAGATATATACGGTTGTTCAGAAAGAGCGAACGCAAGGAGTCCAGCTGCATGTGGGTCTAAGTGAAGGCTCCCCTGGGGAGTTCAGTTATACCAAAAGACTTCCTTTGGGGGCAATTTTTGATGGGAAAAATGGGCCTTGTACACGTTTTCTGGGGTCGTATTTTCAATTCCTCTTAGATTCCGGGTAGGGATGTATTTAGGGTTGTTCAGAAAGAGCGAACACAGAGAGTCCAATTGCATGTGGGGCTGCGTAAAGGCTCCCCTGGGGAGTTCAGTTGTACCCAAAGGCTTCCTTTGGGGGCTATTTTTGATGGGCAAAATGGGACTTGTACACGTTTTCTGGGGTCCTATTTTCAATTCCTCTCAGATTCCAGGTAGGGCTGTATTTAGGGCTGTTCAGAAAGAGCGAACACAGAGAGTCCAGTTGCATGTGGGGCTGCGTAAAGGCTCCCCTGGGGAGTTCAGTTGTACCCAAAGGCTTCCTTTGGGGGCAATTTTTGATGTGCGTAAGGGGCTCTGTACGCGATTTCTGGGGTCCTATTTTCAATTCCTCTTAGATTCCTGGTAGGGAGATATTTAGTGCTGTTCAGAAAGAGCGAACACAGAGAGTCCAGTTGCATGTGGGGCTGCGTAAAGGCTCCCCTGGGGAGTTCAGTTGTACCCAAAGGCTTCCTTTGGGGGCAATTTTTGATGGGCAAAATGGGCCTTGTACACGTTTTCTGGGGTTCTATTTTCAATTCCTCTCAGATTCCAGGTAGGGCTGTATTTAGTGCTGTTTAGAAAAAGCGAACACAGAGAGTCCAGCTGCATGTGGTGCTGCGTAAAGACTCCCCTGGGGAGTTCAGTTGTACCCAAAGGCTTCCTTTGGGGGCAATTTTTGATGGGCAAAATGGGCCTTGTACACGTTTTCTGGGGTCGTATTTTCAATTCCTCTCAGATTCCGGGTAGGGAGATATTTAGCGCTGTTCAGAAAGAGCGAACACAGAGAGTCCAGTTGCATGTGGGGCTGCGTAAAGGCTCCCCTGGGGAGTTCAGTTGTACCCAAAGGCTTCCTTTGGGGGCAATTTTTGATGTGCGTAAGGGGCTCTGTACGCGATTTCTGGGGTCCTATTTTCAATTCATCTCAGATTCCGGGTAGGGATATATTTAGGGTTGTTCAGAAAGAGCGAAAGCAAGGAGTCCAGTTGCATGTGGGGCTGCGTAAAGGCTCCCCTGGGGAGTTCAGTTGTACCCAAAGGCTTCCTTTGGGGGCAATTTTTGATGGGCAAAATGGGCCTTGTACACGTTTTCTGGGGTTCTATTTTCAATTCCTCTCAGATTCCAGGTAGGGCTGTATTTAGTGCTGTTTAGAAAAAGCGAACACAGAGAGTCCAGCTGCATGTGGTGCTGCGTAAAGACTCCCCTGGGGAGTTTAGTTGTACCCAAAGGCTTCCTTTGGGGGCAATTTTTGATGGGCAAAATGGGCCTTGTACACGTTTTCTGGGGTCCTATTTTCAATTCCTCTCAGATTCCAGGTAGGGCTGTATTTAGGTCTGTTCAGAAAGAGCGAACACAGAGAGTCCAGTTGCATGTGGGGCTGCGTAAAGGCTCCCCTGGGGAGTTCAGTTGTACCCAAAGGCTTCCTTTGGGGGCAATTTTTGATGGGCAAAATGGGCCTTGTACACGTTTTCTGGGGTCGTATTTTCAATTCCTCTCAGATTCCGGGTAGGGAGATATTTAGCGCTGTTCAGAAAGAGCGAACACAGAGAGTCCAGTTGCATGTGGGGCTGCGTAAAGGCTCCCCTGGGGAGTTCAGTTGTACCCAAAGGCTTCCTTTGGGGGCAATTTTTGATGTGCGTAAGGGGCTCTGTACGCGATTTCTGGGGTCCTATTTTCAATTCATCTCAGATTCCGGGTAGGGATATATTTAGGGTTGTTCAGAAAGAGTGAAAGCAAGGAGTCCAGTTGCATGTGGGGCTGCGTAAAGGCTCCCCTGGGGAGTTCAGTTGTACCCAAAGGCTTCCTTTGGGGGCAATTTTTGATAGGCAAAATGGGCCTTGTACACGTTTTCTGGGGTTCTATTTTCAATTCCTCTCAGATTCCAGGTAGGGCTGTATTTAGTGCTGTTTAGAAAAAGCGAACACAGAGAGTCCAGCTGCATGTGGTGCTGCGTAAAGACTCCCCTGGGGAGTTTAGTTGTACCCAAAGGCTTCCTTTGGGGGCAATTTTTGATGGGCAAAATGGGCCTTGTACACGTTTTCTGGGGTCCTATTTTCAATTCCTCTCAGATTCCATGTAGGGCTGTATTTAGGTCTGTTCAGAAAGAGCGAACACAGAGAGTCCAGTTGCATGTGGGGCTGCGTAAAGGCTCCCCTGGGGAGTTCAGTTGTACCCAAAGGCTTCCTTTGGGGGCAATTTTTGATGGGCAAAATGGGCTATGTAGGCGTTTTCTGGGGTCCTATTTTCAATTCCTCTCAGATTCCGGATAGGGAGATATTTGGGGTTCTTCAGAAAGAGCGAACACAGAGAGTCCAGTTGCATGTGGGGCTGCATAAAGGCTCCCCTGGGGAGTTCAGTTGTACCATGTGGGGCTGCGTAAAGGCTCCCCTGTGGAGTTCAGTTGTACCCAAAGGCTTCCTTTGGGGGCAATTTTTGATGGGCAAAATGGGCTATGTAGGCGTTTTCTGGGGTCCTATTTTCAATTCCTCTCAGATTCCGTATAGGGAGATATTTGGGGTTCTTCAGAAAGAGCGAACACAGAGAGTCCAGTTGCATGTGGGGCTGCGTAAAGGCTCCCCTGGGGAGTTCAGTTGTACCCAAAGGCTTCCTTTGGGGGCAATTTTTGAAGGGCAAAATGGGCCTTGTACACGTTTTCTGGGTCCTATTTTCAGTTCCTCTCAGATTCCAGGTAGGGCTGTATTTAGGGCTGTTCAGAAAGAGCGAACACAGAGAGTCCAGTTGCATGTGGGGCTGCGTAAAGGCTCCCCTGGGGAGTTCAGCTGTACCCAAAGGCTTCCTTTGGGGGCAATTTTTGATGTGCGTAAGGGGCTCTGTACGCGATTTCTGGGGTCCTATTTTCAATTCCTCTCAGATTCCGGGTAGGGAGATATTTGGCGTTGTTCAGAAAGAGCGAACACAGAGAGTCCAGTTGCATGTGGGGCTGCGTAAAGACTCCCCTGGGGAGTTCAGTTGTACCCAAAGGCTTCCTTTGGGGGCAATTTTTGATGGGCAAAATGGGCCTTGTACACGTTTTCTGGGGTCCTATTTTCAATTCCTCTCGATTCCAGGTAGGGCTGTATTTAGGGCTGTTTAGAAAAAGCGAACACAGAGAGTCCAGCTGCATGTGGTGCTGCGTAAAGACTCCCCTGGGGAGTTTAGTTGTACCCAAAGGCTTCCTTTGGGGGCAATTTTTGATGGGCAAAATGGGCCTTGTACACGTTTTCTGGGGTCATATTTTCAATTCCTCTCAGATTCCAGGTAGGGCTGTATTTAGGACTGTTCAGAAAGAGCGAACACAGAGAGTCCAGTTGCATGTGGGGCTGCGTAAAGGCTCCCCTGGGGAGTTCAGTTGTACCCAAAGGCTTCCTTTGGGGGTAATTTTGGATGGGCAAAATTGGGTATGTAGGCGTTTTCTGGGGTCCTATTTTCAATTCCTCTCAGATTCCGGATAGGGAGATATTTGGGGTTCTTCAGAAAGAGCGAACACAGAGAGTCCAGTTGCATGTGGGGCTGCGTAAAGGCTCCCCTGGGGAGTTCAGTTGTACCCAAAGGCTTCCTTTGGGGGCAATTTTTGATGGGCAAAATGGGCCTTGTACACGTTTTCTGGGTCCTATTTTCAGTTCCTCTCAGATTCCAGATAGGGCTGTATTTAGGGCTGTTCAGAAAAAGCGAACAAAGAGAGTCCAGTTGCATGTGGGGCTGCGTAAAGGCTCCCCTGGGGAGTTCAGTTGTCCCCAAAGGGTTCCTTTGGGGGCAATTTTTGATGGGCGAATGGGGCTCTGTACGCGTTTTCTGGGGTCCTGTTTTCAATTCCTCTCAGATTCCGGGTAGGGAGATATTTGGCGTTGTTCAGAAAGAGTGAACACAGAGAGTCCAGTTGCATGTGGGGCTGCGTAAAGACTCCCCTGGGGAGTTTAGTTGTACCCAAAGGCTTCCTTTGGGGGCAATTTTTGATGGGCAAAATGGGCCTTGTACACGTTTTCTGAGGTCCTATTTTCAATTCCTCTCAGATTCCAGGTAGGGCTGTATTTAGGACTGTTCAGAAAGAGCGAACACAGAGAGTCCAGTTGCATGTGGGGCTGCGTAAAGGCTCCCCTGTGGAGTTCAGTTGTACCCAAAGGCTTCCTTTGGGGGCAATTTCTGATGGGCAAAATGGGCTATGTAGGCGTTTTCTGGGGTCCTATTTTCAATTCCTCTCAGATTCCGGATAGGGAGATATTTGGGGTTCTTCAGAAAGAGCGAACACAGAGAGTCCAGTTGCATGTGGGGCTGCGTAAAGGCTCCCCTGGGGAGTTCAGTTGTACCCAAAGGCTTCCTTTGGGGGCAATTTTTGATGGGCAAAATGGGCCTTGTACACGTTTTCTGGGGACCTATTTTCAATTCCTCTCAGATTCCAGGTAGGGCTGTATTTAGGACTGTTCAGAAAGAGCGAACACAGAGAGTCCAGTTGCATGTGTGGCTGCGTAAAGGCTCCCCTGGGGAGTTCAGTTGTACCAAAAGGCTTCCTTTGGGGGCAATTTTTGATGGGCAAAATGGGCCTTGTACACGTTTTCTGGGGTCCTATTTTCAATTCCTCTCAGATTCCAGGTAGGGCTGTATTTAGGGCTGTTCAGAAAGAGCGAACACAGAGAGTCCAGTTGCATGTGGGGCTGCGTAAAGGCTCCCCTGGGGAGTTCAGTTGTACCCAAAGGCTTCCTTTGGGGGCAATTTTTGATGGGCAAAATGGGCTATGTAGGCGTTTTCTGGGGTCGTATTTTCAATTCCTCTCAGATTCCGGATAGGGAGATATTTGGGGTTCTTCAGAAAGAGCGAACACAGAGAGTCCAGTTGCATGTGGGGCTGCGTAAAGGCTCCCCTGGGGAGTTCAGTTGTACCCAAAAGCTTCCTTTGGGGGCAATTTTTGATGTGCGTAAGGGGCTCTGTACGCGATTTCTGGGGTCCTATTTTCAATTCCTCTTAGATTCCTGGTAGGGAGATATTTAGTGCTGTTCAGAAAGAGCGAACACAGAGAGTCCAGTTGCATGTGGGGCTGCGTAAAGGCTCCCCTGGGGAGTTCAGTTGTACCCAAAGGCTTCCTTTGGGGGCAATTTTTGATGGGCAAAATGGGCCTTGTACACGTTTTCTGGGGTCCTATTTTCAATTCCTCTCAGATTCCAGGTAGGGCTGTATTTAGGACTGTTCAGAAAGAGCGAACACAGAGAGTCCAGTTGCATGTGGGGCTGCGTAAAGGCTCCCCTGTGGAGTTCAGTTGTACCCAAAGGCTTCCTTTGGGGGCAATTTTTGATGGGCAAAATGGGCTATGTAGGCGTTTTCTGGGGTCCTATTTTCAATTCCTCTCAGATTCCGGATAGGGAGATATTTGGGGTTCTTCAGAAAGAGCGAACACAGAGAGTCCAGTTGCATGTGGGGCTGCGTAAAGGCTCCCCTGGGGAGTTCAGTTGTACCCAAAGGCTTCCTTTGGGGGCAATTTTTGAAGGGCAAAATGGGCCTTGTACACTTTTTCTGGGTCCTATTTTCAGTTCCTCTCAGATTCCAGGTAGGGCTGTATTTAGGGCTGTTCAGAAAGAGCGAACACAGAGAGTCCAGTTGCATGTGGGGCTGCGTAAAGGCTCCCCTGGGGAGTTCAGCTGTACCCAAAGGCTTCCTTTGGGGGCAATTTTTGATGTGCGTAAGGGGCTCTGTACGCGATTTCTGGGGTCCTATTTTCAATTCCTCTCAGATTCCGGGTAGGGAGATATTTGGCGTTGTTCAGAAAGAGCGAACACAGAGAGTCCAGTTGCATGTGGGGCTGCGTAAAGACTCCCCTGGGGAGTTCAGTTGTACCCAAAGGCTTCCTTTGGGGGCAATTTTTGATGGGCAAAATGGGCCTTGTACACGTTTTCTGGGGTCCTATTTTCAATTCCTCTCGATTCCAGGTAGGGCTGTATTTAGGGCTGTTTAGAAAAAGCGAACACAGAGAGTCCAGCTGCATGTGGTGCTGCGTAAAGACTCCCCTGGGGAGTTTAGCTGTACCCAAAGGCTTCCTTTGGGGGCAATTTTGGATGGGCAAAATTGGCTATGTAGGCGTTTTCTGGGGTCCTATTTTCAATTCCTCTCAGATTCCGGATAGGAAGATATTTGGGGTTCTTCAGAAAGAGCGAACACAGAGAGTCCAGTTGCATGTGGGGCTGCGTAAAGGCTCCCCTGGGGAGTTCAGTTGTACCCAAAGGCTTCCTTTGGGGGCAATTTTTGATGGGCAAAATGGGCCTTGTACACGTTTTCTGGGTCCTATTTTCAGTTCCTCTCAGATTCCAGATAGGGCTGTATTTAGGGCTGTTCAGAAAAAGCGAACACAGAGAGTCCAGTTGCATATGGGGCTGCGTAAAGGCTCCCCTGGGGAGTTCAGTTGTACCCAAAGGCTTCCTTTGGGGGCAATTTTTGATGGGCGAATGGGGCTCTGTACGCGTTTTCTGGGGTCCTATTTTCAATTCCTCTCAGATTCCGGGTAGGGAGATATTTGGCGTTGTTCAGAAAGAGTGAACACAGAGAGTCCAGTTGCATGTAGGGCTGCGTAAAGACTCCCCTGGGGAGTTTAGTTGTACCCAAAGGCTTCCTTTGGGGGCAATTTTTGATGGGCAAAATGGGCCTTGTACACGTTTTCTGAGGTCCTATTTTCAATTCCTCTCAGATTCCAGGTAGGGCTGTATTTAGGACTGTTCAGAAAGAGTGAACACAGAGAGTCCAGTTGCATGTGGGGCTGCGTAAAGGCTCCCCTGTGGAGTTCAGTTGTACCCAAAGGCTTCCTTTGGGGGCAATTTTTGATGGGCAAAATGGGCTATGTAGGCGTTTTCTGGGGTCCTATTTTCAATTCCTCTCAGATTCCGGATAGGGAGATATTTGGGGTTCTTCAGAAAGAGCGAACACAGAGAGTCCAGTTGCATGTGGGGCTGCGTAAAGGCTCCCCTGGGGAGTTCAGTTGTACCCAAAGGCTTCCTTTGGGGGCAATTTTTGATGGGCAAAATGGGCCTTGTACACGTTTTCTGGGGTCCTATTTTCAATTCCTCTCAGATTCCAGGTAGGGCTGTATTTAGGGCTGTTTATAAAAAGCGAACACAGAGAGTCCAGCTGCATGTGGGGCTGCGTAAAGACTCCCCTGGGGAGTTTAGTTGTACCCAAAGGCTTCCTTTGGGGGCAATTTTTGATGGGCAAAATGGGCCTTGTACACGTTTTCTGAGGTCCTATTTTCAATTCCTCTCAGATTCCAGGTAGGGCTGTATTTAGGACTGTTCAGAAAGAGCGAACACAGAGAGTCCAGTTGCATGTGGGGCTGCGTAAAGGCTCCCCTGGGGAGTTCAGTTGTACCCAAAGGCTTCCTTTGGGGGCAATTTCCGATGGGCAAAATGGGCTATGTAGGCGTTTTCTGGGGTCCTATTTTCAATTCCTCTCAGATTCCGGATAGGGAGATATTTGGGGTTCTTCAGAAAGAGCGAACACAGAGAGTCCAGTTGCATGTGGGGCTGCGTAAAGGCTCCCCTGGGGAGTTCAGTTGTACCCAAAGGCTTCCTTTGGGGGCAATTTTTGATGGGCAAAATGGGCCTTGTACACGTTTTCTGGGGTCCTATTTTCAATTCCTCTCAGATTCCAGGTAGGGCTGTATTTAGGACTGTTCAGAAAGAGCGAACACAGAGAGTCCAGTTGCATGTGTGGCTGCGTAAAGGCTCCCCTGGGGAGTTCAGTTGTACCCAAAGGCTTCCTTTGGGGGCAATTTTTGATGGGCAAAATGGGCCTTGTACACGTTTTCTGAGGTCCTATTTTCAATTCCTCTCAGATTCCAGGTAGGGCTGTATTTAGGACTGTTCAGAAAGAGCGAACACAGAGAGTCCAGTTGCATGTGGGGCTGCGTAAAGGCTCCCCTGTGGAGTTCAGTTGTACCCAAAGGCTTCCTTTGGGGGCAATTTCTGATGGGCAAAATGGGCTATGTAGGCGTTTTCTGGGGTCCTATTTTCAATTCCTCTCAGATTCCGGGTAGGGAGATATTTGGCGTTGTTCAGAAAGAGTGAACACAGAGAGTCCAGTTGCATGTGGGGCTGCGTAAAGACTCCCCTGGGGAGTTTAGTTGTACCCAAAGGCTTCCTTTGGGGGCAATTTTTGATGGGCAAAATGGGCCTTGTACACGTTTTCTGAGGTCCTATTTTCAATTCCTCTCAGATTCCAGGTAGGGCTGTATTTAGGACTGTTCAGAAAGAGCGAACACAGAGAGTCCAGTTGCATGTGGGGCTGCGTAAAGGCTCCCCTGTGGAGTTCAGTTGTACCCAAAGGCTTCCTTTGGGGGCAATTTCTGATGGGCAAAATGGGCTATGTAGGCGTTTTCTGGGGTCCTATTTTCAATTCCTCTCAGATTCCGGATAGGGAGATATTTGGGGTTCTTCAGAAAGAGCGAACACAGAGAGTCCAGTTGCATGTGGGGCTGCGTAAAGGCTCCCCTGGGGAGTTCAGTTGTACCCAAAGGCTTCCTTTGGGGGCAATTTTTGATGGGCAAAATGGGCCTTGTACACGTTTTCTGGGGACCTATTTTCAATTCCTCTCAGATTCCAGGTAGGGCTGTATTTAGGACTGTTCAGAAAGAGCGAACACAGAGAGTCCAGTTGCATGTGTGGCTGCGTAAAGGCTCCCCTGGGGAGTTCAGTTGTACCCAAAGGCTTCCTTTGGGGGCAATTTTTGATGGGCAAAATGGGCCTTGTACACGTTTTCTGGGGTCCTATTTTCAATTCCTCTCATATTCCAGGTAGGGCTGTATTTAGGGCTGTTCAGAAAGAGCGAACACAGAGAGTCCAGTTGCATGTGGGGCTGCGTAAAGGCTCCCCTGGGGAGTTCAGTTGTACCCAAAGGCTTCCTTTGGGGGCAATTTTTGATGGGCAAAATGGGCTATGTAGGCGTTTTCTGGGGTCGTATTTTCAATTCCTCTCAGATTCCGGATAGGGAGATATTTGGGGTTCTTCAGAAAGAGCGAACACAGAGAGTCCAGTTGCATGTGGGGCTGCGTAAAGGCTCCCCTGGGGAGTTCAGTTGTACCCAAAAGCTTCCTTTGGGGGCAATTTTTGATGTGCGTAAGGGGCTCTGTACGCGATTTCTGGGGTCCTATTTTCAATTCCTCTTAGATTCCTGGTAGGGAGATATTTAGTGCTGTTCAGAAAGAGCGAACACAGAGAGTCCAGTTGCATGTGGGGCTGCGTAAAGGCTCCCCTGGGGAGTTCAGTTGTACCCAAAGGCTTCCTTTGGGGGCAATTTTTGATGGGCAAAATGGGCCTTGTACACGTTTTCTGGGGTCCTATTTTCAATTCCTCTCAGATTCCAGGTAGGGCTGTATTTAGGACTGTTCAGAAAGAGCGAACACAGAGAGTCCAGTTGCATGTGGGGCTGCGTAAAGGCTCCCCTGGGGAGTTCAGTTGTACCCAAAGGCTTCCTTTGGGGGCAATTTTTGATGGGCAAAATGGGCTATGTAGGCGTTTTCTGGGGTCCTATTTTCAATTCCTCTCAGATTCCGGATAGGGAGATATTTGGGGTTCTTCAGAAAGAGCGAACACAGAGAGTCCAGTTGCATGTGGGGCTGCGTAAAGGCTCCCCTGGGGAGTTCAGTTGTACCCAAAGGCTTCCTTTGGGGGCAATTTTTGAAGGGCAAAATGGGCCTTGTACACGTTTTCTGGGTCCTATTTTCAGTTCCTCTCAGATTCCAGGTAGGGCTGTATTTAGGGCTGTTCAGAAAGAGCGAACACAGAGAGTCCAGTTGCATGTGGGGCTGCGTAAAGGCTCCCCTGGGGAGTTCAGCTGTACCCAAAGGCTTCCTTTGGGGGCAATTTTTGATGTGCGTAAGGGGCTCTGTACGCGATTTCTGGGGTCCTATTTTCAATTCCTCTCAGATTCCGGGTAGGGAGATATTTGGCGTTGTTCAGAAAGAGCGAACACAGAGAGTCCAGTTGCATGTGGGGCTGCGTAAAGACTCCCCTGGGGAGTTCAGTTGTACCCAAAGGCTTCCTTTGGGGGCAATTTTTGATGGGCAAAATGGGCCTTGTACACGTTTTCTGGGGTCCTATTTTCAATTCCTCTCGATTCCAGGTAGGGCTGTATTTAGGGCTGTTTAGAAAAAGCGAACACAGAGAGTCCAGCTGCATGTGGTGCTGCGTAAAGACTCCCCTGGGGAGTTTAGTTGTACCCAAAGGCTTCCTTTGGGGGCAATTTTGGATGGGCAAAATTGGCTATGTAGGCGTTTTCTGGGGTCCTATTTTCAATTCCTCTCAGATTCCGGATAGGGAGATATTTGGGGTTCTTCAGAAAGAGCGAACACAGAGAGTCCAGTTGCATGTGGGGCTGCGTAAAGGCTCCCCTGGGGAGTTCAGTTGTACCCAAAGGCTTCCTTTGGGGGCAATTTTTGAAGGGCAAAATGGGCCTTGTACACGTTTTCTGAGGTCCTATTTTCAGTTCCTCTCAGATTCCAGATAGGGCTGTATTTAGGGCTGTTCAGAAAAAGCGAACACAGAGAGTCCAGTTGCATATGGGGCTGCGTAAAGGCTCCCCTGGGGAGTTCAGTTGTACCCAAAGGCTTCCTTTGGGGGCAATTTTTGATGGGCGAATGGGGCTCTGTACGCGTTTTCTGGGGTCCTATTTTCAATTCCTCTCAGATTCCGGGTAGGGAGATATTTGGCGTTGTTCAGAAAGAGTGAACACAGAGAGTCCAGTTGCATGTAGGGCTGCGTAAAGACTCCCCTGGGGAGTTTAGTTGTACCCAAAGGCTTCCTTTGGGGGCAATTTTTGATGGGCAAAATGGGCCTTGTACACGTTTTCTGAGGTCCTATTTTCAATTCCTCTCAGATTCCAGGTAGGGCTGTATTTAGGACTGTTCAGAAAGAGCGAACACAGAGAGTCCAGTTGCATGTGGGGCTGCGTAAAGGCTCCCCTGGGGAGTTCAGTTGTACCCAAAGGCTTCCTTTGGGGGCAATTTCTGATGGGCAAAATGGGCTATGTAGGCGTTTTCTGGGGTCCTATTTTCAATTCCTCTCAGATTCCGGATAGGGAGATATTTGGGGTTCTTCAGAAAGAGCGAACACAGAGAGTCCAGTTGCATGTGGGGCTGCGTAAAGGCTCCCCTGGGGAGTTCAGTTGTACCCAAAGGCTTCCTTTGGGGGAAATTTTTGATGGGCAAAATGGGCCTTGTACACGTTTTCTGGGGTCCTATTTTCAATTCCTCTCGATTCCAGGTAGGGCTGTATTTAGGGCTGTTTAGAAAAAGCGAACACAGAGAGTCCAGCTGCATGTGGTGCTGCGTAAAGACTCCCCTGGGGAGTTTAGTTGTACCCAAAGGCTTCCTTTGGGGGCAATTTTTGATGGGCAAAATGGGCCTTGTACACGTTTTCTGGGGTCCTATTTTCAATTCCTCTCAGATTCCAGGTAGGGCTGTATTTAGGACTGTTCAGAAAGAGCGAACACAGAGAGTCCAGTTGCATGTGGGGCTGCGTAAAGGCTCCCCTGGGGAGTTCAGTTGTACCCAAAGGCTTCCTTTGGGGGCAATTTTTGATGGGCAAAATGGGCTATGTAGGCGTTTTCTGGGGTCCTATTTTCAATTCCTCTCAGATTCCGGATAGGGAGATATTTGGGGTTCTTCAGAAAGAGCGAACACAGAGAGTCCAGTTGCATGTGGGGCTGCGTAAAGGCTCCCCTGGGGAGTTCAGTTGTACCCAAAAGCTTCCTTTGGGGGCAATTTTTGATGTGCGTAAGGGGCTCTGTACGCGATTTCTGGGGTCCTATTTTCAATTCCTCTTAGATTCCTGGTAGGGAGATATTTAGTGCTGTTCAGAAAGAGCGAACACAGAGAGTCCAGTTGCATGTGGGGCTGCGTAAAGGCTCCCCTGGGGAGTTCAGTTGTACCCAAAGGCTTCCTTTGGGGGCAATTTTTGATGGGCAAAATGGGCCTTGTACACGTTTTCTGGGGTCCTATTTTCAATTCCTCTCAGATTCCAGGTAGGGCTGTATTTAGGACTGTTCAGAAAGAGCGAACACAGAGAGTCCAGTTGCATGTGGGGCTGCGTAAAGGCTCCCCTGTGGAGTTCAGTTGTACCCAAAGGCTTCCTTTGGGGGCAATTTTTGATGGGCAAAATGGGCTATGTAGGCGTTTTCTGGGGTCCTATTTTCAATTCCTCTCAGATTCCGGATAGGGAGATATTTGGGGTTCTTCAGAAAGAGCGAACACAGAGAGTCCAGTTGCATGTGGGGCTGCGTAAAGGCTCCCCTGGGGAGTTCAGTTGTACCCAAAGGCTTCCTTTGGGGGCAATTTTTGAAGGGCAAAATGGGCCTTGTACACGTTTTCTGAGGTCCTATTTTCAATTCCTCTCAGATTCCAGGTAGGGCTGTATTTAGGACTGTTCAGAAAGAGCGAACACAGAGAGTCCAGTTGCATGTGGGGCTGCGTAAAGGCTCCCCTGTGGAGTTCAGTTGTACCCAAAGGCTTCCTTTGGGGGCAATTTTTGATGGGCAAAATGGGCCTTGTACACTTTTTCTGGGGTCCTATTTTCAATTCCTCTCAGATTCCAGGTAGGGCTGTATTTAGGACTGTTCAGAAAGAGCGAACACAGAGAGTCCAGTTGTATGTGGGGCTGCGTAAAGGCTCCCCTGTGGGGTTCAGTTGTACCCAAAGGCTTCCTTTGGGGGCAATTTTTGATGGGCAAAATGGGCCTTGTACACTTTTTCTGGGTCCTATTTTCAGTTCCTCTCAGATTCCAGGTAGGGCTGTATTTAGGGCTGTTCAGAAAGAGCGAACACAGAGAGTCCAGTTGCATGTGGGGCTGCGTAAAGGCTCCCCTGGGGAGTTCAGTTGTACCCAAAGGCTTCCTTTGGGGGCAATTTTTGATGTGCGTAAGGGGCTCTGTACGCGATTTCTGGGGTCCTATTTTCAATTCCTCTTAGATTCCTGGTAGGGAGATATTTAGTGCTGTTCAGAAAGAGCGAACACAGAGAGTCCAGTTGCATGTGGGGCTGCGTAAAGGCTCCCCTGGGGAGTTCAGTTGTACCCAAAGGCTTCCTTTGGGGGAAAATTTTTGATGGGCAAAATGGGCGTTGTACGCATTTTCTGGGGTCCTATTTTCAATTCCTCTCAGATTCCAGGTAGGGCTGTATTTAGGGCTGTTTAGAAAAAGCGAACAGAGAGAGTCCAGTTGCATGTGGGGCTGCATAAATTCTCCCTTGGGGAGTTCAGTTGTACCCAAAGGCTTCCTTTGGGGGCAATTTTTGATGGGCAAAATGGGCCTTGTACACTTTTTCTGGGGTCCTATTTTCAATTCCTCTCAGATTCCAGGTAGGGCTGTATTTAGGACTGTTCAGAAAGAGCGAACACAGAGAGTCCAGTTGTATGTGGGGCTGCGTAAAGGCTCCCCTGTGGGGTTCAGTTGTACCCAAAGGCTTCCTTTGGGGGCAATTTTTGATGGGCAAAATGGGCTATGTAGGCGTTTTCTGGGGTCCTATTTTCAATTCCTCTCAGATTCCGGATAGGGAGATATTTGGGGTTCTTCAGAAAGAGCGAACACAGAGAGTCCAGTTGCATGTGGGGCTGTGTAAAGGCTCCCCTGGGGAGTTCAGTTGTACCCAAAGGCTTCCTTTGGGGGGATAATTTTTGATGGGCAAAATGGGCGTTGTACGCATTTTCTGGGGTCCTATTTTCAATTCCTCTCAGATTCCAGGTAGGGCTGTATTTAGGGCTGTTTAGAAAAAGCGAACAGAGAGAGTCCAGTTGCATGTGGGGCTGCATAAATTCTCCCTTGGGGAGTTCAGTTGTACCCAAAGGCTTCCTTTGGGGGCAATTTTTGATGGGCAAAATGGGCCTTGTACACGTTTTCTGGGGTCCTATTCGCTCTTTCTGAAGAACCCCAAATATCTCCCTATCCGGAATCTGAGAGGAATTGAAAATAGGACCCCAGAAAACGCCTACATAGCCCATTTTGCCCATCAGAAATTGCCCCCAAAGGAAGCCTTTGGGTACAACTGAACTCCACAGGGGAGCCTTTACGCAGCCCCACATGCAACTGGACTCTCTGTGTTCGCTCTTTCTGAACAGCCCTAAATACAGCCCTACCTGGAATCTGAGAGGAATTGAAAATAGGACCCCAGAAAATGCGTACAACGCCCATTTTGCCCATCAAAAATTATCCCCCCAAAGGAAGCCTTTGGGTACAACTGAACTCCCCAGGGGAGCCTTTACACAGCCCCACATGCAACTGGACTCTCTGTGTTCGCTCTTTCTGAAGAACCCCAAATATCTCCCTATCCGGAATCTGAGAGGAATTGAAAATAGGACCCCAGAAAACGCCTACATAGCCCATTTTGCCCATCAAAAATTGCCCCCAAAGGAAGCCTTTGGGTACAACTAAACTCCCCAGGGGAGTCTTTACGCAGCACCACATGCAGCTGGACTCTCTGTGTTCGCTTTTTCTAAACAGCCCTAAATACAGCTCTACCTGGAATCGAGAGGAATTGAAAATAGGACCCCAGAAAACGTGTACAAGGCCCATTTTGCCCATCAAAAATTGCCCCCAAAGGAAGCCTTTGGGTACAACTGAACTCCCCAGGGGAGCCTTTACGCAGCCCCACATGCAACTGGACTCTCTGTGTTCGCTTTTTCTGAACAGCCCTAAATACAGCCCTATCTGGAATCTGAGAGGAACTGAAAATAGGACCCAGAAAACGTGTACAAGGCCCATTTTGCCCATCAAAAATTGCCCCCAAAGGAAGCCTTTGGGTACAACTGAACTCCCCAAGGGAGAATTTATGCAGCCCCACATGCAACTGGACTCTCTCTGTTCGCTTTTTCTAAACAGCCCTAAATACAGCCCTACCTGGAATCTGAGAGGAATTGAAAATAGGACCCCAGAAAATGCGTACAACGCCCATTTTGCCCATCAAAAATTTTCCCCCAAAGGAAGCCTTTGGGTACAACTGAACTCCCCAGGGGAGCCTTTACGCAGGCCCACATGCAACTGGACTCTCTGTGTTCGCTCTTTCTGAACAGCACTAAATATCTCCCTACCAGGAATCTAAGAGGAATTGAAAATAGGACCCCAGAAATCGCGTGCAGAGCCCCTTACGCACATCAAAAATTGCCCCCAAAGGAAGCCTTTGGGTACAACTGAACTCCCCAGGGGAGCCTTTACGCAGCCCCACATGCAACTGGACTCTCTGTGTTCGCTCTTTCTGAACAGCCCTAAATACAGCCCTACCTGGAATCTGAGAGGAACTGAAAATAGGACCCAGAAAAAGTGTACAAGGCCCATTTTGCCCATCAAAAATTGCCCCCAAAGGAAGCCTTTGGGTACAACTGAACTCCCCAGGGGAGCCTTTACGCAGCCCCACATGCAACTGGACTCTCTGTGTTCGCTCTTTCTGAAGAACCCCAAATATCTCCCTATCCGGAATCTGAGAGGAATTGAAAATAGGACCCCAGAAAACGCCTACATAGCCCATTTTGCCCATCAAAAATTGCCCCCAAAGGAAGCCTTTGGGTACAACTAAACTCCCCAGGGGAGTCTTTACGCAGCACCACATGCAGCTGGACTCTCTGTGTTCGCTTTTTCTAAACAGCCCTAAATACAGCCCTACCTGGAATCGAGAGGAATTGAAAATAGGACCCCAGAAAACGTGTACAAGGCCCATTTTGCCCATCAAAAATTGCCCCCAAAGGAAGCCTTTGGGTACAACTGAACTCCCCAGGGGAGCCTTTACGCAGCCCCACATGCAACTGGACTCTCTGTGTTCGCTTTTTCTGAACAGCCCTAAATACAGCCCTATCTGGAATCTGAGAGGAACTGAAAATAGGACCCAGAAAAAGTGTACAAGGCCCATTTTGCCCATCAAAAATTGCCCCCAAAGGAAGCCTTTGGGTACAACTGAACTCCCCAGGGGAGCCTTTACGCAGCCCCACATGCAACTGGACTCTCTGTGTTCGCTCTTTCTGAAGAACCCCAAATATCTCCCTATCCGGAATCTGAGAGGAATTGAAAATAGGACCCCAGAAAACGCCTACATAGCCCATTTTGCCCATCAAAAATTGCCCCCAAAGGAAGCCTTTGGGTACAACTGAACTCCCCAGGGGAGCATTTACGCAGCCCCACATGCAACTGGACTCTCTGTGTTCGCTCTTTCTGAACAGTCCTAAATACAGCCCTACCTGGAATCTGAGAGGAATTGAAAATAGGACCCCAGAAAACGTGTACAAGGCCCATTTTGCCCATCAAAAATTGCCCCCAAAGGAAGCCTTTGGGTACAACTAAACTCCCCAGGGGAGTCTTTACGCAGCACCACATGCAGCTGGACTCTCTGTGTTCGCTTTTTCTAAACAACCCTAAATACAGCCCTACCTGGAATCGAGAGGAATTGAAAATAGGACCCCAGAAAACTTCTACAAGGCCCATTTTGCCCATCAAAAATTGCCCCCAAAGGAAGCCTTTGGGTACAACTGAACTCCCCAGGGGAGCCTTTACGCAGCCCCACATGCAACTGGACTCTCTGTGTTCGCTCTTTCTGAAGAACCCCAAATATCTCCCTATCCGGAATCTGAGAGGAATTGAAAATAGGACCCCAGAAAACGCCTACATAGCCCATTTTGCCCATCAAAAATTGCCCCCAAAGGAAGCCTTTGGGTACAACTGAACTCCACAGGGGAGCCTTTACGCAGCCCCACATACAACTGGACTCTCTGTGTTCGCTCTTTCTGAACAGTCCTAAATACAGCCCTACCTGGAATCTGAGAGGAATTGAAAATAGGACCCCAGAAAAAGTGTACAAGGCCCATTTTGCCCATCAAAAATTGCCCCCAAAGGAAGCCTTTGGGTACAACTGAACTCCCCAAGGGAGAATTTATGCAGCCCCACATGCAACTGGACTCTCTCTGTTCGCTTTTTCTAAACAGCCCTAAATACAGCCCTACCTGGAATCTGAGAGGAATTGAAAATAGGACCCCAGAAAATGCGTACAACGCCCATTTTGCCCATCAAAAATTTTCCCCCAAAGGAAGCCTTTGGGTACAACTGAACTCCCCAGGGGAGCCTTTACGCAGGCCCACATGCAACTGGACTCTCTGTGTTCGCTCTTTCTGAACAGCACTAAATATCTCCCTACCAGGAATCTAAGAGGAATTGAAAATAGGACCCCAGAAATCGCGTACAGAGCCCCTTACGCACATCAAAAATTGCCCCCAAAGAAAGCCTTTGGGTACAACTGAACTCCCCAGGGGAGCCTTTACGCAGCCCCACATGCAACTGGACTCTCTGTGTTCGCTCTTTCTGAACAGCCCTAAATACAGCCCTACCTGGAATCTGAGAGGAACTGAAAATAGGACCCAGAAAAAGTGTACAAGGCCCATTTTGCCCATCAAAAATTACCCCCAAAGGAAGCCTTTGGGTACAACTGAACTCCCCAAGGGAGAATTTATGCAGCCCCACATGCAACTGGACTCTCTCTGTTCGCTTTTTCTAAACAGCCCTAAATACAGTCCTACCTGGAATCTGAGAGGAATTGAAAATAGGACCCCAGAAAATGCGTACAACGCCCATTTTGCCCATCAAAAATTTTCCCCCAAAGGAAGCCTTTGGGTACAACTGAACTCCCCAGGGGAGCCTTTACGCAGGCCCACATGCAACTGGACTCTCTGTGTTCGCTCTTTCTGAAGAACCCCAAATATCTCCCTATCCGGAATCTGAGAGGAATTGAAAATAGGACCCCAGAAAACGCCTACATAGCCCATTTTGCCCATCAAAAATTGCCCCCAAAGGAAGCCTTTGGGTACAACTAAACTCCCCAGGGGAGTCTTTACGCAGCACCACATGCAGCTGGACTCTCTGTGTTCGCTTTTTCTAAACAGCCCTAAATACAGCTCTACCTGGAATCGAGAGGAATTGAAAATAGGACCCCAGAAAACGTGTACAAGGCCCATTTTGCCCATCAAAAATTGCCCCCAAAGGAAGCCTTTGGGTACAACTGAACTCCCCAGGGGAGCCTTTACGCAGCCCCACATGCAACTGGACTCTCTGTGTTCGCTTTTTCTGAACAGCCCTAAATACAGCCCTATCTGGAATCTGAGAGGAACTGAAAATAGGACCCAGAAAACGTGTACAAGGCCCATTTTGCCCATCAAAAATTGCCCCCAAAGGAAGCCTTTGGGTACAACTGAACTCCCCAAGGGAGAATTTATGCAGCCCCACATGCAACTGGACTCTCTCTGTTCGCTTTTTCTAAACAGCCCTAAATACAGCCCTACCTGGAATCTGAGAGGAATTGAAAATAGGACCCCAGAAAATGCGTACAACGCCCATTTTGCCCATCAAAAATTTTCCCCCAAAGGAAGCATTTGGGTACAACTGAACTCCCCAGGGGAGCCTTTACGCAGGCCCACATGCAACTGGACTCTCTGTGTTCGCTCTTTCTGAACAGCACTAAATATCTCCCTACCAGGAATCTAAGAGGAATTGAAAATAGGACCCCAGAAATCGCGTGCAGAGCCCCTTACGCACATCAAAAATTGCCCCCAAAGGAAGCCTTTGGGTACAACTGAACTCCCCAGGGGAGCCTTTACGCAGCCCCACATGCAACTGGACTCTCTGTGTTCGCTCTTTCTGAACAGCCCTAAATACAGCCCTACCTGGAATCTGAGAGGAACTGAAAATAGGACCCAGAAAAAGTGTACAAGGCCCATTTTGCCCATCAAAAATTGCCCCCAAAGGAAGCCTTTGGGTACAACTGAACTCCCCAAGGGAGAATTTATGCAGCCCCACATGCAACTGGACTCTCTCTGTTCGCTTTTTCTAAACAGCCCTAAATACAGCCCTACCTGGAATCTGAGAGGAATTGAAAATAGGACCCCAGAAAATGCGTACAACGCCCATTTTGCCCATCAAAAATTTTCCCCCAAAGGAAGCCTTTGGGTACAACTGAACTCCCCAGGGGAGCCTTTACGCAGGCCCACATGCAACTGGACTCTCTGTGTTCGCTCTTTCTGAACAGCACTAAATATCTCCCTACCAGGAATCTAAGAGGAATTGAAAATAGGACCCCAGAAATCGCGTGCAGAGCCCCTTACGCACATCAAAAATTGCCCCCAAAGGAAGCCTTTGGGTACAACTGAACTCCCCAGGGGAGCCTTTACGCAGCCCCACATGCAACTGGACTCTCTGTGTTCGCTCTTTCTGAAGAACCCCAAATATCTCCCTATCCGGAATCTGAGAGGAATTGAAAATAGGACCCCAGAAAACGCCTACATAGCCCATTTTGCCCATCAAAAATTGCCCCCAAAGGAAGCCTTTGGGTACAACTAAACTCCCCAGGGGAGTCTTTACGCAGCACCACATGCAGCTGGACTCTCTGTGTTCGCTTTTTCTAAACAGCCCTAAATACAGCCCTACCTGGAATCGAGAGGAATTGAAAATAGGACCCCAGAAAACGTGTACAAGGCCCATTTTGCCCATCAAAAATTGCCCCCAAAGGAAGCCTTTGGGTACAACTGAACTCCCCAGGGGAGCCTTTACGCAGCCCCACATGCAACTGGACTCTCTGTGTTCGCTTTTTCTGAACAGCCCTAAATACAGCCCTATCTGGAATCTGAGAGGAACTGAAAATAGGACCCAGAAAAAGTGTACAAGGCCCATTTTGCCCATCAAAAATTGCCCCCAAAGGAAGCCTTTGGGTACAACTGAACTCCCCAGGGGAGCCTTTACGCAGCCCCACATGCAACTGGACTCTCTGTGTTCGCTCTTTCTGAAGAACCCCAAATATCTCCCTATCCGGAATCTGAGAGGAATTGAAAATAGGACCCCAGAAAACGCCTACATAGCCCATTTTGCCCATCAAAAATTGCCCCCAAAGGAAGCCTTTGGGTACAACTGAACTCCCCAGGGGAGCATTTACGCAGCCCCACATGCAACTGGACTCTCTGTGTTCGCTCTTTCTGAACAGTCCTAAATACAGCCCTACCTGGAATCTGAGAGGAATTGAAAATAGGACCCCAGAAAACGTGTACAAGGCCCATTTTGCCCATCAAAAATTGCCCCCAAAGGAAGCCTTTGGGTACAACTAAACTCCCCAGGGGAGTCTTTACGCAGCACCACATGCAGCTGGACTCTCTGTGTTCGCTTTTTCTAAACAACCCTAAATACAGCCCTACCTGGAATCGAGAGGAATTGAAAATAGGACCCCAGAAAACTTCTACAAGGCCCATTTTGCCCATCAAAAATTGCCCCCAAAGGAAGCCTTTGGGTACAACTGAACTCCCCAGGGGAGCCTTTACGCAGCCCCACATGCAACTGGACTCTCTGTGTTCGCTCTTTCTGAAGAACCCCAAATATCTCCCTATCCGGAATCTGAGAGGAATTGAAAATAGGACCCCAGAAAACGCCTACATAGCCCATTTTGCCCATCAAAAATTGCCCCCAAAGGAAGCCTTTGGGTACAACTGAACTCCACAGGGGAGCCTTTACGCAGCCCCACATACAACTGGACTCTCTGTGTTCGCTCTTTCTGAACAGTCCTAAATACAGCCCTACCTGGAATCTGAGAGGAATTGAAAATAGGACCCCAGAAAAAGTGTACAAGGCCCATTTTGCCCATCAAAAATTGCCCCCAAAGGAAGCCTTTGGGTACAACTGAACTCCCCAAGGGAGAATTTATGCAGCCCCACATGCAACTGGACTCTCTCTGTTCGCTTTTTCTAAACAGCCCTAAATACAGCCCTACCTGGAATCTGAGAGGAATTGAAAATAGGACCCCAGAAAATTCGTACAACGCCCATTTTGCCCATCAAAAATTTTCCCCCAAAGGAAGCCTTTGGGTACAACTGAACTCCCCAGGGGAGCCTTTACGCAGGCCCACATGCAACTGGACTCTCTGTGTTCGCTCTTTCTGAACAGCACTAAATATCTCCCTACCAGGAATCTAAGAGGAATTGAAAATAGGACCCCAGAAATCGCGTACAGAGCCCCTTACGCACATCAAAAATTGCCCCCAAAGGAAGCCTTTGGGTACAACTGAACTCCCCAGGGGAGCCTTTACGCAGCCCCACATGCAACTGGACTCTCTGTGTTCGCTCTTTCTGAACAGCCCTAAATACAGCCCTACCTGGAATCTGAGAGGAACTGAAAATAGGACCCAGAAAAAGTGTACAAGGCCCATTTTGCCCATCAAAAATTACCCCCAAAGGAAGCCTTTGGGTACAACTGAACTCCCCAAGGGAGAATTTATGCAGCCCCACATGCAACTGGACTCTCTCTGTTCGCTTTTTCTAAACAGCCCTAAATACAGCCCTACCTGGAATCTGAGAGGAATTGAAAATAGGACCCCAGAAAATGCGTACAACGCCCATTTTGCCCATCAAAAATTTTCCCCCAAAGGAAGCCTTTGGGTACAACTGAACTCCCCAGGGGAGCCTTTACGCAGGCCCACATGCAACTGGACTCTCTGTGTTCGCTCTTTCTGAACAGCACTAAATATCTCCCTACCAGGAATCTAAGAGGAATTGAAAATAGGACCCCAGAAATCGCGTACAGAGCCCCTTACGCACATCAAAAATTGCCCCCAAAGGAAGCCTTTGGGTACAACTGAACTCCCCAGGGGAGCCTTTACGCAGCCCCACATGCAACTGGACTCTCTGTGTTCGCTCTTTCTGAACAGCCCTAAATACAGCCCTACCTGGAATCTGAGAGGAACTGAAAATAGGACCCAGAAAAAGTGTACAAGGCGCATTTTGCCCATCAAAAATTGCCCCCAAAGGAAGCCTTTGGGTACAACTGAACTCCCCAGGGGAGCCTTTACGCAGCCCCACATGCAACTGGACTCTCTGTGTTCGCTCTTTCTGAAGAACCCCAAATATCTCCCTATCCGGAATCTGAGAGGAATTGAAAATAGGACCCCAGAAAACGCCTACATAGCCCATTTTGCCCATCAAAAATTGCCCCCAAAGGAAGCCTTTGGGTACAACTGAACTCCCCAGGGGAGCCTTTACGCAGCCCCACATGCAACTGGACTCTCTGTGTTCGCTCTTTCTGAACAGCACTAAATATCTCCCTACCAGGAATCTAAGAGGAATTGAAAATAGGACCCCAGAAATCGCGTACAGAGCCCCTTACGCACATCAAAAATTGCCCCCAAAGAAAGCCTTTGGGTACAACTGAACTCCCCAGGGGAGCCTTTACGCAGCCCCACATGCAACTGGACTCTCTGTGTTCGCTCTTTCTGAACAGCCCTAAATACAGCCCTACCTGGAATCTGAGAGGAACTGAAAATAGGACCCAGAAAAAGTGTACAAGGCCCATTTTGCCCATCAAAAATTACCCCCAAAGGAAGCCTTTGGGTACAACTGAACTCCCCAAGGGAGAATTTATGCAGCCCCACATGCAACTGGACTCTCTCTGTTCGCTTTTTCTAAACAGCCCTAAATACAGTCCTACCTGGAATCTGAGAGGAATTGAAAATAGGACCCCAGAAAATGCGTACAACGCCCATTTTGCCCATCAAAAATTTTCCCCCAAAGGAAGCCTTTGGGTACAACTGAACTCCCCAGGGGAGCCTTTACGCAGGCCCACATGCAACTGGACTCTCTGTGTTCGCTCTTTCTGAACAGCACTAAATATCTCCCTACCAGGAATCTAAGAGGAATTGAAAATAGGACCCCAGAAATCGCGTACAGAGCCCCTTACGCACATCAAAAATTGCCCCCAAAGGAAGCCTTTGTGTACAACTGAACTCCCCAGGGGAGCCTTTACGCAGCCCCACATGCAACTGGACTCTCTGTGTTCGCTCTTTCTGAACAGCCCTAAATACAGCCCTACCTGGAATCTGAGAGGAACTGAAAATAGGACCCAGAAAAAGTGTACAAGGCCCATTTTGCCCATCAAAAATTGCCCCCAAAGGAAGCCTTTGGGTACAACTGAACTCCCCAGGGGAGCCTTTACGCAGCCCCACATGCAACTGGACTCTCTGTGTTCGCTCTTTCTGAAGAACCCCAAATATCTCCCTATCCGGAATCTGAGAGGAATTGAAAATAGGACCCCAGAAAACGCCTACATAGCCCATTTTGCCCATCAAAAATTGCCCCCAAAGGAAGCCTTTGGGTACAACTGAACTCCCCAGGGGAGCCTTTACGCAGGCCCACATGCAACTGGACTCTCTGTGTTCGCTCTTTCTGAACAGCACTAAATATCTCCCTACCAGGAATCTAAGAGGAATTGAAAATAGGACCCCAGAAATCACGTACAGAGCCCCTTACGCACATCAAAAATTGCCCCCAAAGGAAGCCTTTGGGTACAACTGAACTCCCCAGGGGAGCCTTTACGCAGCCCCACATGCAACTGGACTCTCTGTGTTCGCTCTTTCTGAACAGCCCTAAATACAGCCCTACCTGGAATCTGAGAGGAACTGAAAATAGGACCCAGAAAAAGTGTTCAAGGCCCATTTTGCCCATCAAAAATTGCCCCCAAAGGAAGCCTTTGGGTACAACTGAACTCCCCAGGGGAGCCTTTACGCAGCCCCACATGCAACTGGACTCTCTGTGTTCGCTCTTTCTGAAGAACCCCAAATATCTCCCTATCCGGAATCTGAGAGGAATTGAAAATAGGACCCCAGAAAACGCCTACATAGCCCATTTTGCCCATCAAAAATTGCCCCCAAAGGAAGCCTTTGGGTACAACTAAACTCCCCAGGGGAGTCTTTACGCAGCACCACATGCAGCTGGACTCTCTGTGTTCGCTTTTTCTAAACAGCCCTAAATACAGCCCTACCTGGAATCGAGAGGAATTGAAAATAGGACCCCAGAAAACGTGTACAAGGCCCATTTTGCCCATCAAAAATTGCCCCCAAAGGAAGCCTTTGGGTACAACTGAACTCCCCAGGGGAGCCTTTACGCAGCCCCACATGCAACTGGACTCTCTGTGTTCGCTTTTTCTGAACAGCCCTAAATACAGCCCTATCTGGAATCTGAGAGGAACTGAAAATAGGACCCAGAAAAAGTGTACAAGGCCCATTTTGCCCATCAAAAATTGCCCCCAAAGGAAGCATTTGGGTACAACTGAACTCCCCAGGGGAGCCTTTACGCAGCCCCACATGCAACTGGACTCTCTGTGTTCGCTCTTTCTGAAGAACCCCAAATATCTCCCTATCCGGAATCTGAGAGGAATTGAAAATAGGACCCCAGAAAACGCCTACATAGCCCATTTTGCCCATCCAAAATTGCCCCCAAAGGAAGCCTTTGGGTACAACTGAACTCCCCAGGGGAGCATTTACGCAGCCCCACATGCAACTGGACTCTCTGTGTTCGCTCTTTCTGAACAGTCCTAAATACAGCCCTACCTGGAATCTGAGAGGAATTGAAAATAGGACCCCAGAAAACGTGTACAAGGCCCATTTTGCCCATCAAAAATTGCCCCCAAAGGAAGCCTTTGGGTACAACTAAACTCCCCAGGGGAGTCTTTACGCAGCACCACATGCAGCTGGACTCTCTGTGTTCGCTTTTTCTAAACAACCCTAAATACAGCCCTACCTGGAATCGAGAGGAATTGAAAATAGGACCCCAGAAAACTTCTACAAGGCCCATTTTGCCCATCAAAAATTGCCCCCAAAGGAAGCCTTTGGGTACAACTGAACTCCCCAGGGGAGCCTTTACGCAGCCCCACATGCAACTGGACTCTCTGTGTTCGCTCTTTCTGAAGAACCCCAAATATCTCCCTATCCGGAATCTGAGAGGAATTGAAAATAGGACCCCAGAAAACGCCTACATAGCCCATTTTGCCCATCAAAAATTGCCCCCAAAGGAAGCCTTTGGGTACAACTGAACTCCACAGGGGAGCCTTTACGCAGCCCCACATGCAACTGGACTCTCTGTGTTCGCTCTTTCTGAACAGCCCTAAATACAGCCCTACCTGGAATCTGAGAGGAACTGAAAATAGGACCCAGAAAAAGTGTACAAGGCCCATTTTGCCCATCAAAAATTACCCCCAAAGGAAGCCTTTGGGTACAACTGAACTCCCCAAGGGAGAATTTATGCAGCCCCACATGCAACTGGACTCTCTCTGTTCGCTTTTTCTAAACAGCCCTAAATACAGCCCTACCTGGAATCTGAGAGGAATTGAAAATAGGACCCCAGAAAATGCGTACAACGCCCATTTTGCCCATCAAAAATTTTCCCCCAAAGGAAGCCTTTGGGTACAACTGAACTCCCCAGGGGAGCCTTTACGCAGCCCCACATGCAACTGGACTCTCTGTGTTCGCTCTTTCTGAACAGCACTAAATATCTCCCTACCAGGAATCTAAGAGGAATTGAAAATAGGACCCCAGAAATCGCGTACAGAGCCCCTTACGCACATCAAAAATTGCCCCCAAAGGAAGCCTTTGGGTACAACTGAACTCCCCAGGGGAGCCTTTACGCAGCCCCACATGCAACTGGACTCTCTGTGTTCGCTCTTTCTGAACAGCCCTAAATACAGCCCTACCTGGAATCTGAGAGGAACTGAAAATAGGACCCAGAAAAAGTGTACAAGGCGCATTTTGCCCATCAAAAATTGCCCCCAAAGGAAGCCTTTGGGTACAACTGAACTCCCCAGGGGAGCCTTTACGCAGCCCCACATGCAACTGGACTCTCTGTGTTCGCTCTTTCTGAAGAACCCCAAATATCTCCCTATCCGGAATCTGAGAGGAATTGAAAATAGGACCCCAGAAAACGCCTACATAGCCCATTTTGCCCATCAAAAATTGCCCCCAAAGGAAGCCTTTGGGTACAACTGAACTCCCCAGGGGAGCCTTTACGCAGCCCCACATGCAACTGGACTCTCTGTGTTCGCTCTTTCTGAACAGCACTAAATATCTCCCTACCAGGAATCTAAGAGGAATTGAAAATAGGACCCCAGAAATCGCGTACAGAGCCCCTTACGCACATCAAAAATTGCCCCCAAAGAAAGCCTTTGGGTACAACTGAACTCCCCAGGGGAGCCTTTACGCAGCCCCACATGCAACTGGACTCTCTGTGTTCGCTCTTTCTGAACAGCCCTAAATACAGCCCTACCTGGAATCTGAGAGGAACTGAAAATAGGACCCAGAAAAAGTGTACAAGGCCCATTTTGCCCATCAAAAATTACCCCCAAAGGAAGCCTTTGGGTACAACTGAACTCCCCAAGGGAGAATTTATGCAGCCCCACATGCAACTGGACTCTCTCTGTTCGCTTTTTCTAAACAGCCCTAAATACAGTCCTACCTGGAATCTGAGAGGAATTGAAAATAGGACCCCAGAAAATGCGTACAACGCCCATTTTGCCCATCAAAAATTTTCCCCCAAAGGAAGCCTTTGGGTACAACTGAACTCCCCAGGGGAGCCTTTACGCAGGCCCACATGCAACTGGACTCTCTGTGTTCGCTCTTTCTGAACAGCACTAAATATCTCCCTACCAGGAATCTAAGAGGAATTGAAAATAGGACCCCAGAAATCGCGTACAGAGCCCCTTACGCACATCAAAAATTGCCCCCAAAGGAAGCCTTTGGGTACAACTGAACTCCCCAGGGGAGCCTTTACGCAGCCCCACATGCAACTGGACTCTCTGTGTTCGCTCTTTCTGAACAGCCCTAAATACAGCCCTACCTGGAATCTGAGAGGAACTGAAAATAGGACCCAGAAAAAGTGTACAAGGCCCATTTTGCCCATCAAAAATTGCCCCCAAAGGAAGCCTTTGGGTACAACTGAACTCCCCAGGGGAGCCTTTACGCAGCCCCACATGCAACTGGACTCTCTGTGTTCGCTCTTTCTGAAGAACCCCAAATATCTCCCTATCCGGAATCTGAGAGGAATTGAAAATAGGACCCCAGAAAACGCCTACATAGCCCATTTTGCCCATCAAAAATTGCCCCCAAAGGAAGCCTTTGGGTACAACTGAACTCCCCAGGGGAGCCTTTACGCAGGCCCACATGCAACTGGACTCTCTGTGTTCGCTCTTTCTGAACAGCACTAAATATCTCCCTACCAGGAATCTAAGAGGAATTGAAAATAGGACCCCAGAAATCGCGTACAGAGCCCCTTACGCACATCAAAAATTGCCCCCAAAGGAAGCCTTTGGGTACAACTGAACTCCCCAGGGGAGCCTTTACGCAGCCCCACATGCAACTGGACTCTCTGTGTTCGCTCTTTCTGAACAGCCCTAAATACAGCCCTACCTGGAATCTGAGAGGAACTGAAAATAGGACCCAGAAAAAGTGTACAAAGCCCATTTTGCCCATCAAAAATTGCCCCCAAAGGAAGCCTTTGGGTACAACTGAACTCCCCAGGGGAGCCTTTACGCAGCCCCACATGCAACTGGACTCTCTGTGTTCGCTCTTTCTGAAGAACCCCAAATATCTCCCTATCCGGAATCTGAGAGGAATTGAAAATAGGACCCCAGAAAACGCCTACATAGCCCATTTTGCCCATCAAAAATTGCCCCCAAAGGAAGCCTTTGGGTACAACTAAACTCCCCAGGGGAGTCTTTACGCAGCACCACATGCAGCTGGACTCTCTGTGTTCGCTTTTTCTAAACAGCCCTAAATACAGCCCTACCTGGAATCGAGAGGAATTGAAAATAGGACCCCAGAAAACGTGTACAAGGCCCATTTTGCCCATCAAAAATTGCCCCCAAAGGAAGCCTTTGGGTACAACTGAACTCCCCAGGGGAGCCTTTACGCAGCCCCACATGCAACTGGACTCTCTGTGTTCGCTTTTTCTGAACAGCCCTAAATACAGCCCTATCTGGAATCTGAGAGGAACTGAAAATAGGACCCAGAAAAAGTGTACAAGGCCCATTTTGCCCATCAAAAATTGCCCCCAAAGGAAGCATTTGGGTACAACTGAACTCCCCAGGGGAGCCTTTACGCAGCCCCACATGCAACTGGACTCTCTGTGTTCGCTCTTTCTGAAGAACCCCAAATATCTCCCTATCCGGAATCTGAGAGGAATTGAAAATAGGACCCCAGAAAACGCCTACATAGCCCATTTTGCCCATCAAAAATTGCCCCCAAAGGAAGCCTTTGGGTACAACTGAACTCCCCAGGGGAGCATTTACGCAGCCCCACATGCAACTGGACTCTCTGTGTTCGCTCTTTCTGAACAGTCCTAAATACAGCCCTACCTGGAATCTGAGAGGAATTGAAAATAGGACCCCAGAAAACGTGTACAAGGCCCATTTTGCCCATCAAAAATTGCCCCCAAAGGAAGCCTTTGGGTACAACTAAACTCCCCAGGGGAGTCTTTACGCAGCACCACATGCAGCTGGACTCTCTGTGTTCGCTTTTTCTAAACAACCCTAAATACAGCCCTACCTGGAATCGAGAGGAATTGAAAATAGGACCCCAGAAAACGTGTACAAGGCCCATTTTGCCCATCAAAAATTGCCCCCAAAGGAAGCCTTTGGGTACAACTGAACTCCCCAGGGGAGCCTTTACGCAGCCCCACATGCAACTGGACTCTCTGTGTTCGCTCTTTCTGAAGAACCCCAAATATCTCCCTATCCGGAATCTGAGAGGAATTGAAAATAGGACCCCAGAAAACGCCTACATAGCCCATTTTGCCCATCAAAAATTGCCCCCAAAGGAAGCCTTTGGGTACAACTGAACTCCACAGGGGAGCCTTTACGCAGCCCCACATACAACTGGACTCTCTGTGTTCGCTCTTTCTGAACAGTCCTAAATACAGCCCTACCTGGAATCTGAGAGGAATTGAAAATAGGACCCCAGAAAAAGTGTACAAGGCCCATTTTGCCCATCAAAAATTGCCCCCAAAGGAAGCCTTTGGGTACAACTGAACTCCCCAAGGGAGAATTTATGCAGCCCCACATGCAACTGGACTCTCTCTGTTCGCTTTTTCTAAACAGCCCTAAATACAGCCCTACCTGGAATCTGAGAGGAATTGAAAATAGGACCCCAGAAATTGCGTACAACGCCCATTTTGCCCATCAAAATTTTCCCCCAAAGGAAGCCTTTGGGTACAACTGAACTCCCCAGGGGAGCCTTTACGCAGCCCCACATGCAACTGGACTCTCTGTGTTCGCTCTTTCTGAACAGCACTAAATATCTCCCTACCAGGAATCTAAGAGGAATTGAAAATAGGACCCCAGAAATCGCGTACAGAGCCCCTTACGCACATCAAAAATTGCCCCCAAAGGAAGCCTTTGGGTACAACTGAACTCCCCAGGGGAGCCTTTACGCAGCCCCACATGCAACTGGACTCTCTGTGTTCGCTCTTTCTGAACAGCCCTAAATACAGCCCTACCTGGAATCTGAGAGGAACTGAAAATAGGACCCAGAAAAAGTGTACAAGGCCCATTTTGCCCATCAAAAATTGCCCCCAAAGGAAGCCTTTGGGTACAACTGAACTCCCCAGGGGAGCCTTTACGCAGCCCCACATGCAACTGGACTCTCTGTGTTCGCTCTTTCTGAACAGTCCTAAATACAGCCCTACCTGGAATCGAGAGGAATTGAAAATAGGACCCCAGAAAACGTGTACAAGGCCCATTTTGCCCATCAAAAATTGCCCCCAAAGGAAGCCTTTGGGTACAACTAAACTCCCCAGGGGAGTCTTTACGCAGCCCCACATGCAGCTGGACTCTCTGTGTTCGCTTTTTATAAACAGTCCTAAATACAGCCCTACCTGGAATCTGAGAGGAATTGAAAATAGGACCCCAGAAAACGTGTACAAGGCCCATTTTGCCCATCAAAAATTGCCCCCAAAGGAAGCCTTTGGGTACAACTGAACTCCACAGGGGAGCCTTTACGCAGCCACACATGCAACTGGACTCTCTGTGTTCGCTCTTTCTGAACAGTCCTAAATACAGCCCTACCTGGAATCTGAGAGGAATTGAAAATAGGACCCCAGAAAACGTGTACAAGGCCCATTTTGCCCATCAAAAATTGCCCCCAAAGGAAGCCTTTGGGTACAACTGAACTCCCCAGGGGAGCCTTTACGCAGCCCCACATGCAACTGGACTCTCTGTGTTCGCTCTTTCTGAAGAACCCCAAATATCTCCCTATCCGGAATCTGAGAGGAATTGAAAATAGGACCCCAGAAAACGCCTACATAGCCCATTTTGCCCATCAGAAATTGCCCCCAAAGGAAGCCTTTGGGTACAACTGAACTCCACAGGGGAGCCTTTACGCAGCCCCACATGCAACTGGACTCTCTGTGTTCGCTCTTTCTGAACAGTCCTAAATACAGCCCTACCTGGAATCTGAGAGGAATTGAAAATAGGACCTCAGAAAACGTGTACAAGGCCCATTTTGCCCATCAAAAATTGCCCCCAAAGGAAGCCTTTGGGTACAACTAAACTCCCCAGGGGAGTCTTTACGCAGCCCCACATGCAACTGGACTCTCTGTGTTCACTCTTTCTGAACAACGCCAAATATCTCCCTACCCGGAATCTGAGAGGAATTGAAAATAGGACCCCAGAAAACGCGTACAGAGCCCCATTCGCCCATCAAAAATTGCCCCCAAAGGAACCCTTTGGGGACAACTGAACTCCCCAGGGGAGCCTTTACGCAGCCCCATATGCAACTGGACTCTCTGTGTTCGCTTTTTCTGAACAGCCCTAAATACAGCCCTATCTGGAATCTGAGAGGAACTGAAAATAGGACCCAGAAAATGTGTACAAGGCCCATTTTGCCCATCAAAAATTGCCCCCAAAGGAAGCCTTTGGGTACAACTGAACTCCCCAGGGGAGCCTTTACGCAGCCCCACATGCAACTGGACTCTCTGTGTTCGCTCTTTCTGAAGAACCCCAAATATCTCCCTATCCGGAATCTGAGAGGAATTGAAAATAGGACCCCAGAAAACGCCTACATAGCCCATTTTGCCCATCAAAAATTGCCCCCAAAGGAAGCCTTTGGGTACAACTGAACTCCCCAGGGGAGCCTTTACGCAGCCCCACATGCAACTGGACTCTCTGTGTTCGCTCTTTCTGAACAGTCCTAAATACAGCCCTATCTGGAATCTGAGAGGAATTGAAAATATGACCCCAGAAAACGTGTACAAGGCCCATTTTGCCCATCAAAAATTGCCCCCAAAGGAAGCCTTTGGGTACAACTAAACTCCCCAGGGGAGTCTTTACGCAGCACCACATGCAGCTGGACTCTCTGTGTTCGCTTTTTCTAAACAGCCCTAAATACAGCCCTACCTGGAATCGAGAGGAATTGAAAATAGGACCCCAGAAAACGTGTACAAGGCCCATTTTGCCCATCAAAAATTGCCCCCAAAGGAAGCCTTTGGGTACAACTGAACTCCCCAGGGGAGTCTTTACGCAGCCCCACATGCAACTGGACTCTCTGTGTTCGCTCTTTCTGAACAACGCCAAATATCTCCCTACCCGGAATCTGAGAGGAATTGAAAATAGGACCCCAGAAATCGCGTACAGAGCCCCTTACGCACATCAAAAATTGCCCCCAAAGGAAGCCTTTGGGTACAGCTGAACTCCCCAGGGGAGCCTTTACGCAGCCCCACATGCAACTGGACTCTCTGTGTTCGCTCTTTCTGAACAGCCCTAAATACAGCCCTACCTGGAATCTGAGAGGAACTGAAAATAGGACCCAGAAAACGTGTACAAGGCCCATTTTGCCCTTCAAAAATTGCCCCCAAAGGAAGCCTTTGGGTACAACTGAACTCCCCAGGGGAGCCTTTACGCAGCCCCACATGCAACTGGACTCTCTGTGTTCGCTCTTTCTGAAGAACCCCAAATATCTCCCTATCCGGAATCTGAGAGGAATTGAAAATAGGACCCCAGAAAACGCCTACATAGCCCATTTTGCCCATCAAAAATTGCCCCCAAAGGAAGCCTTTGGGTACAACTGAACTCCCCAGGGGAGCCTTTACGCAGCCCCACATGCAACTGGACTCTCTGTGTTCGCTCTTTCTGAACAGTCCTAAATACAGCCCTACCTGGAATCTGAGAGGAATTGAAAATAGGACCCCAGAAAACGTGTACAAGGCCCATTTTGCCCATCAAAAATTGCCCCCAAAGGAAGCCTTTGGGTACAACTAAACTCCCCAGGGGAGTCTTTACGCAGCACCACATGCAACTGGACTCTCTGTGTTCGCTTTTTCTAAACAGCCCTAAATACAGCCCTACCTGGAATCTGAGAGGAATTGAAAATAGGACCCCAGAAAACGTGTACAAGGCCCATTTTGCCCATCAAAAATTGCCCCCAAAGGAAGCCTTTGGGTACAACTGAACTCCCCAGGGGAGCATTTACGCAGCCCCACATGCAACTGGACTCTCTGTGTTCGCTCTTTCTGAACAACCCTATATATCCCCCTACCCGGAATCTGAGAGAAATTGAAAATAGGACCCCAGAAATCACGTACATAGCCACTTACGCACATCAAAAATTGCCCCGAAAGGAAGCTTTTGGGTACAACTGAACTCCCCAGGGGAGCCTTTAGCAGCCCCCCATGCAACTGGACTCTCTGTGTTCGCTCCTTCTGAAGAACCCTAAATACCATCAAAAATTGCCCCCAAAGGAAGTCTTTGGGTACAACTGAACTCCCCAGGGGAGCCTTCACTTAGCCCCACATGCAGCTGGACTCCTTGCGTTCGCTCTTTCTGAACAACCCTATATATCTCCCTACCCGGAATCTGATAGAAATTGAAAATAGGACCCCAGAAATGGCGTACAGAGCCCCTTACGCACAAAAAAAAATTGCCCCGGAAGGAAGCTTTTGGGTACAACTGAACTCCCCAGGGGAGCCTTTACACAGCCCCACATGCAACTGGACTCTCTGTGTTCACTCTTTCTTAAAAAACCTGATTACATACCTACCCGGAATCTGAGAGAAAATGAAAATTGGACCCCAGAAAATGCATACAGAGCCCCTTTCACACATCAAAAATTGCCCCCAAAGGAAGCCTTTGGGTATAACTGAACTCCCCAGGGGAGCCTTTACGCAGCCCCACATGCAACTGGACTCTCTGTGTTCGCTCTTTCTGAAGAACCCCAAATTTCTCCATATCCGGAATCTGAGAGGAATTGAAAATAGGACCCCAGAAAACGTGTACAAGGCCCATTTTGCCCATCAAAAATTGCCCCCAAAGGAAGCCATTGGGTACAACTGAACTCCCCAGGGGAGCATTTACGCAGCCCCACATGCAACTGGACTCTCTGTGTTCGCTCTTTCTGAACAACCCTATATATCCCCCTACCCGGAATCTGAGAGAAATTGAAAATAGGACCCGAGAAATCACGTACATAGCCACTTACGCACATCAAAAATTGCCCCGAAAGGAAGCTTTTGGGTACAACTGAACTCCCCAGGGGAGCCTTTAGCAGCCCCCCATGCAACTGAACTCTCTGTGTTCGCTCCTTCTGAAGAACCCTAAATACCATCAAAAATTGCCCCCAAAGGAAGTCTTTGGGTACAACTGAACTCCCCAGGGGAGCCTTTACGCATCCCCCCATGCAACTGGACTCTCTGTGTTTGCTCTTTCTGAACAACCCTAAATAGGTCCCTACCTGGAATCTGAGAGGAATTGAAAATAGGACCCCAGAAAACATGTACGAGGCCCATTTTGCCCATCAAAAATTGCCCCCAAAGGAAGCCTTTGGGTACAACTGAACTCCGCAGGGGAGCCTTTACGCAGCCCCACATGCAACTGGACTCTCTGTGTTCGCTCTTTCTGAAGAACCCCAAATTTCTCCATATCCGGAATCTGAGAGGAATTGAAAATAGGACCCCAGAAAACGTGTACAAGGCCCATTTTGCCCATCAAAAATTGCCCCCAAAGGAAGCCTTTGGGTACAACTGAACTCCCCAGGGGAGCATTTACGCAGCCCCACATGCAACTGGACTCTCTGTGTTCGCTCTTTCTGAACAATCCTATATATCCCCCTACCCGGAATCTGAGAGAAATTGAAAATAGGACCCCAGAAATCACGTACATAGCCACTTACGCACATCAAAAATTGCCCGAAAAGGAAGCTTTTGGGTACAACTGAACTCCCCAGGGGAGCCTTTAGCAGCCTCCCATGCAACTGGACTCTCTGTGTTCGCTCCTTCTGAAGAACCCTAAATACCATCAAAAATTGCCCCCAAAGGAAGTCTTTGGGTACAACTGAACTCCCCAGGGGAGCCTTCACTTAGCCCCACATGCAGCTGGACTCCTTGCGTTCGCTCTTTCTGAACAACCCTATATATCTCCCTACCCGGAATCTGAGAGGAATTGAAAATAGGACCCCAGAAATCGTGTACAGAGCCCCTTACGCACATCAAAAATTGCCCCGAAAGGAAGCTTTTGGGTACAACTTAACTCCCCAGGGGACCCTTTACGCAGCCCCACATGCAACTGGACTCTCTGTGTTCGCTCTTTCTTAAAAACCCTAAATACATACCTACCCGGAATCTGAGAGAAAATGAAAATAGGACCCCAGAAAACGTGTACAAGGCCCATTTTGCCCATCAAAAATTGCCCCCAAAGGAAGCCTTTGGGTACAACTGAACTCCGCAGGGGAGCCTTTACGCAGCCCCACATGCAACTGGACTCTCTGTGTTCGCTCTTTCTGAAGAACCCCAAATATCTCCCTATCCGGAATCTGAGAGGAATTGAAAATAGGACCCCAGAAAACGTGTACAAGGCCCATTTTGCCCATCAAAAATTGCCCCCAAAGGAAGCCATTGGGTACAAATGAACTCCCCAGGGGAGCCTTTAGGCAGCCCCACATGCAGCTGGACTCTCTGTGTTCGCTTTTTCTGAACAGCCCTAAATACAGCCCTACCTGGAATCGAGAGGAATTGAAAATAGGACCCCAGAAAACGTGTACAAGGCCCATTTTGCCCATCAAAAATTGCCCCCAAAGGAAGCCTTTGGGTACAACTGAACTCCCCAGGGGAGCCTTTACGCAGCCCCACATGCAACTGGACTCTCTGTGTTCACTCTTTCTTAAAAACCCTAAATACATACGTACCCGGAATCTGAGAGAAAATTGAAAATAGGACCCCAGAAATCGCGTACAGACCCCTTTCACACATCAAAAATTGCCCCCAAAGGAACCCTTTGGGGACAACTGAACTCCCCAGGGGAGCCTTTACGCAGCCCCACATGCAACTGGACTCTCTGTGTTCGCTTTTTCTGAACAGCCCTAAATACAGCCCTACCTGGAATCTGAGAGGAATTGAAAATAGGACCCCAGAAAACGTGTAGAAGGCCCATTTTGCCCATCAAAAATTGCCCTCAAAGGAAGCCTTTGGGTACAACTGAACTCCCCAGGGGAGCCTTTACGCAGCCCCCCATGCAACTGGACTCTCTGTGTTCGCTCTTTCTGAAGAACCCCAAATATCTCCCTATCCGGAATCTGAGAGGAATTGAAAATAGGACACCAGAAATCGCGTAAAGAGCCCCTTTCACCTATCAAAAATTGCCCCCAAAGGAAGCCTTTGGGTGCAACTGAACTCCCCAGGGGAGCATTTACGCAGCCCCACATGCAGCTGGACTCTCTGTGTTCGCTTTTTCTGAACAACCCTATATATCCCCCTACCCGGAATCTGAGAGAAATTGAAAATAGGACCCCAGAAATCACGTACATAGCCCCTTACGCCCTTCAAAAATTGCCCCCAAAGGAAGCTTTTGGGTATAAGTGAACTCCCCAGAGGAGCCTTTACGCAGCCCCCCATGCAACTGGACTCTCTGTGTTCGCTCCTTCTGAAGAACCCCAAATACCATCAAAAATTGCCCCCAAAGGAAGTCTTTGGGTACAACTGAACTCCCCAATGGAGCCTTTACACAGCCCCACATGCAACTGGACTCTCTGTGTTCACTCTTTCTTAAAAACCCTGTTTACATACCTACCCGGAATCTGAGAGAAAATGAAAATTGGACCCGAGAAAATGCATACAGAGCCCCTTTCACACATCAAAAATTGCCCGCAAAGGAAGCCTTTGGGTACAACTGAACTCCCCAGGGGAGCCTTTACGCAGCCCCACATGCAACTGGACTCTTTGTGTTCGCTTTTTCTGAACAGCCCTATATACAGCCCTACCTGGAATCTGAGAGGAATTGAAAATAGGACCCCAGAAAACATGTACAAGGCCCATTTTGCCCATCAAAAATTGCCCCCAAAGGAAGCCTTTGGGTACAACTAAACTCCCCAGGGGAGCCTTTACGCAGCCCCACATGCAACTGGACTCTCCGTGTTCGCTCTTTCTGAAGAACCCCAAATATCTCCCTATCCGGAATCTGAGAAGAATTGAAAATAGGACCCCAGAAAAAGCGTACAGAGCCCCTTTTGCCCATCAAAAATTGCCCCCAAAGGAAGCCTTTGGGTACAACTGTACTCCCCAGGGGAGCCTTTACGCAGCCCCACATGCAACTGGACTCTCTGTGTTCGCTCTTTCTGAACAACCCTAAAGGCATCCCTACCCGGAATCTGAGAGGAATTGAAAATAGGACCCCAGAAATCGCGTACAGAGCCCCTTTCACCCATCAAAAATTTCCCCCAAAAGAAGCCTTTGGGTACAACTGAACTCCCCAGGGGAGCCTTTACGCAGCCCCACATGCATTTGGACTCTCTGTGTTCGCTTTTTCTGAACAGCCCTAAATACAGCCCTACCTGGAATCTGAGAGGAATTGAAAATAGGACCCCAGAAAATGTGTACAAGTCCCATTTTGCCTATCAAAAATTGCCCCCAAAGGAAGCCTTTGGGTACAACTGAACTCCCCAGGGGAGCCTTTACGCAGCCCCACATGCAACTGGACTCTCTGTGTTCGCTGTTTCTGAAGAACCCCAAATATCTCCCTATCCGGAATCTTAGAGGAATTGAAAATAGGACCCCAGAAAACGTGTACAAGGCCCATTTTGCCCATCAAAAATTGCCCCCAAAGGAAGCCTTTGTGTACAACTGAACTCCCCAGGGGAGCCTTTAGGCAGCCCCACATGCAGCTGGACTCTCTGTGTTCGCTTTTCTGAACAGCCCTAAATACAGCCCTACCTGGAATCGAGAGGAATTGAAAATAGGACCCCAGAAAACTTCTACAAGGCCCATTTTGCCCATCAAAAATTGCCCCCAAAGGAAGCCTTTGGGTACAACTGAACTCCCCAGGGGAGCCTTTACGCAGCCCCACATGCAACTGGACTCTCTGTGTTCACTCTTTCTTAAAAACCCTAAATACATACCTACCCGGAATCTGAGAGAAATTGAAAATAGGACCCCAGAAATCGCGTACAGAGCCCCTTTCACACATCAAAAATTGCCCCCAAAGGAACCCTTTGGGGACAACTGAACTCCCCAGGGGAGCCTTTACGCAGCCCCACATGCAACTGGACTCTCTGTATTCGCGTTTTCTGAACAACCCTATATATCCCCCTACCCGGAATCTGAGAGAAATTGAAAATAGGACCCCAGAAATCACGTACATAGCCCCTCACGCACATCAAAAATTGCCCCGAAAGGAAGCTTTTGGGTACAACTGAACTCCCCAGGGGAGCCTTTACGCAGCCCCCCATGCAACTGGACTCTCTGTGTTCGCTCCTACTGAAGAACCCCAAATACCATCTAAAATTGCCCCCAAAGGAAGTCTTTGGGTACAACTGAACTCACCAGGGGAGCCTTCACTTAGCCCCACATGCAGCTGGACTTTTTGCGTTCGCTCTTTTTGAACAACCCTATATATCTCCCTACCCGGAATCTGAGAGAAATTGAAAATAGGACCCCAGAAATCGCGTACAGAGCCCCTTTCACACATCAAAAATTGCCCCCAAAGGAAGCCTTTGGGTACAACTGAACTCCCCAGGGGAGCATTTACGCAGCCCCACATGCAACTGGACTCTCTGTGTTCGCTCTTTCTTAAAAACCCTGTTTACATACCTACCCGGAATCTGAGAGAAAATGAAAATTGGATCCCAGAAAATGCATACAGAGCCCCTTTCACACATCAAAAATTGCCCCCAAAGGAAGCCTTTGGGTACAACTGAACTCCCCAGGGGAGCCTTTACGCAGCCCCACATGCAACTGGACTCTCTGTGTTCGCTTTTTATGAACAGCCCTAAATACAGCCCTACCTGGAATCTGAGAGGAATTGAAAATAGGACCCCAGAAAACACGTACAAAGCCCCTTTTGCCCATCAAAAATTGCCCCCAAAGGAAGCCTTTGGGTACAACTGAACTCCGCAGGGGAGCCTTTACGCAGCCCCACATGCAACTGGACTCTCTGTGTTCGCTCTTTCTGAACAACCCTAAAGACATCCCTACCCGGAATCTGAGAGGAATTGAAAATAGGACCCCAGAAATCGCGTACAGAGCCCCTTTCACCCATCAAAAATTGCCCCCAAAGGAAGCCTTTGGGTACAACTGAACTCCCCAGGGGAGCCTTTACGCAGCCCCACATGCAACTGGACTCTCTGTGTTCGCTCTTTCTGAACAGCGCTAAATATCTCCCTACCCGGAATCTAAGAGGAATTGAAAATAGGACCCCAGAAAACGTGTACAAGGCCCATTTTGCCTATCAAAAATTGCCCCCAAAGGAAGCCTTTGGGTACAACTGAACTCCCCAGGGGAGCCTTTACGCAGCCCCACATGCAACTGGACTCTCTGTGTTCGCTCTTTCTGAACAGCCCTAAATACAGCCCTACCTGGAATCTGAGAGGAACTGAAAATAGGACCCAGAAAACGTGTACAAGGCCCATTTTGCCCATCAAAAATTGCCCCCAAAGGAAGCCTTTGGGTACAACTGAACTCCCCAGGGGAGCCTTTACGCAGCCCCACATGCAACTGGACTCTCTGTGTTCGCTCTTTCTGAAGAACCCCAAATATCTCCCTATCCGGAATCTGAGAGGAATTGAAAATAGGACCCCAGAAAACTCCTACATAGCCCATTTTGCCCATCAAAAATTGCCCCCAAAGGAAGCCTTTGGGTACAACTGAACTCCCCAGGGGAGCCTTTACGCAGCCCCACATGCAACTGGACTCTCTGTGTTCGCTCTTTCTGAACAGTCCTAAATACAGCCCTACCTGGAATCTGAGAGGAATTGAAAATAGGACCCCAGAAAACGTGTACAAGGCCCATTTTGCCCATCAAAAATTGCCCCCAAAGGAAGCCTTTGGGTACAACTAAACTCCCCAGGGGAGTCTTTACGGAGCCCCACATGCAACTGGACTCTCTGTGTTCGCTCTTTCTGAACAACCCTAAATACATCCCTACCCGGAATCTGAGAGGAATTGAAAATAGGACCCCAGAAAACGCATACAGAGCCCCATTCGCCCATCAAAAATTGCCCCCAAAGGATCCCTTTGGGGACAACTGAACTCCCCAGGGGAGCCTTTACGCAGCCCCACATGCAACTGGACTCTCTGTGTTCGCTTTTTCTGAACAGCCCTAAATACAGCCCTACCTGGAATCTGAGAGGAACTGAAAATAGGACCCAGAAAACGTGTACAAGGCCCATTTTGCCCATCAAAAATTGCCCCCAAAGGAAGCCTTTGGGTACAACTGAACTCCCCAGGGGAGCCTTTACGCAGCCCCACATGCAACTGGACTCTCTGTGTTCGCTCTTTCTGAAGAACCCCAAATATCTCCCTATCCGGAATCTGAGAGGAATTGAAAATAGGACCCCAGAAAACGCCTACAGAGCCACTTTTGCCCATCAAAAATTGCCCCCAAAGGAAGCCTTTGGGTACAACTGAACTCCCCAGGGGAGCATTTACGCAGCCCCACATGCAACTGGACTCTCTGTGTTCGCTCTTTCTGAACAGTCCTAAATACAGCCCTAGCTGGAATCTGAGAGGAACTGAAAATAGGACCCCAGAAAACGTGTACAAGGCCCATTTTGCCCATCAAAAATTGCCCCCAAAGGAAGCCTTTGGGTACAACTGAACTCCCCAGGGGAGCCTTTACGCAGCCCCACATGCAACTGGACTCTCTGTGTTCGCTCTTTCTGAAGAACCCCAAATATCTCCCTATCCGGAATCTGAGAGGAATTGAAAATAGGACCCCAGAAAACGCCTACAGAGCCACTTTTGCCCATCAAAAATTGCCCCCAAAGGAAGCCTTTGGGTAAAACTGAACTCCCCAGGGGAGCCTTTACGCAGCCCCACATGCAACTGGACTCTCTGTATTCGCGTTTTCTGAACAAACCTATATATCCCCCTACCCGGAATCTGAGAGAAATTGAAAATAGGACCCCAAAAATCACGTACATAGCCCCTCACGTACATCAAAAATTGCCCCGAAAGGAAGCTTTTGGGTACAACTGAACTCCCCAGGGGAGCCTTTACGCAGCCCCCCATGCAACTGGACTCTCTGTGTTCGCTCCTACTGAAGAACCCCAAATACCATCTAAAATTGCCCCCAAAGGAAGTCTTTGGGTACAACTGAACTCACCAGGTGAGCCTTCACTTAGCCCCACATGCAGCTGGACTTTTTGTGTTCGCTCTTTTTGAACAACCCTATATATCTCCCTACCCGGAATCTGAGAGAAATTGAAAATAGGACCCCAGAAATCGCGTACAGAGCCCCGTTCACACATCAAAAATTGCCCCCAAAGGAAGCCTTTGGGTACAACTGAACTCCCCAGGGGAGCATTTACGCAGCCCCACATGCAACTGGACTCTCTGTGTTCGCTCTTTCTTAAAAACCCTGTTTATATACCTACCCGGAATCTGAGAGAAAATGAAAATTGGACCCCAGAAAATGCATACAGAGCCCCTTTCACACATCTAAAATTGCCCCCAAAGGAAGCCTTTGGGTACAACTGAACTCCCCAGGGGAGCCTTTACGCAGCCCCACATGCAACTGGACTCTCTGTGTTCGCTTTTTATGAACAGCCCTAAATACAGCCCTACCTGGAATCTGAGAGGAATTGAAAATAGGACCCCAGAAAACACGTACAAAGCCCCTTTTGCCCATCAAAAATTGCCCCCAAAGGAAGCCTTTGGGTACAACTGAACTCCGCAGGGGAGTCTTTACGCAGCCCCACATGCAACTGGACTCTCTGTGTTCGCTCTTTCTGAACAACCCTAAAGACATCCCTACCCGGAATCTGAGAGGAATTGAATATAGGACCCCAGAAATCGCGTACAGAGCCCCTTTCACCCATCAAAAATTGCCCCCAAAGGAAGCCTTTGGGTACAACTGAACTCCCCAGGGGAGCCTTTACGCAGCCCCACATGCAACTGGACTCTCTGTGTTCGCTCTTTCTGAACAGCGCTAAATATCTCCCTACCCGGAATCTAAGAGGAATTGAAAATAGGACCCCAGAAATCGCGTACAGAGCCCCTTACGCACATCAAAAATTGCCCCCAAAGGAAGCCTTTGGGTACAACTGAACTCCCCAGGGGAGCCTTTACGCAGCCCCACATGCAACTGGACTCTCTGTGTTCGCTCTTTCTGAACAGCCCTAAATACAGCCCTACCTGGAATCTGAGAGGAACTGAAAATAGGACCCAGAAAACGTGTACAAGGCCCATTTTGCCCATCAAAAATTGCCCCCAAAGGAAGCCTTTGGGTACAACTGAACTCCCCAGGGGAGCCTTTACGCAGCCCCACATGCAACTGGACTCTCTGTGTTCGCTCTTTCTGAAGAACCCCAAATATCTCCCTATCCGGAATCTGAGAGGAATTGAAAATAGGACCCCAGAAAACTCCTACATAGCCCATTTTGCCCATCAAAAATTGCCCCCAAAGGAAGCCTTTGGGTACAACTGAACTCCACAGGGGAGCCTTTACGCAGCCCCACATGCAACTGGACTCTCTGTGTTCGCTCTTTCTGAACAGTCCTAAATACAGCCCTACCTGGAATCTGAGAGGAATTGAAAATAGGACCCCAGAAAACGTGTACAAGGCCCATTTTGCCCATCAAAAATTGCCCCCAAAGGAAGCCTTTGGGTACAACTAAACTCCCCAGGGGAGTCTTTACGGAGCCCCACATGCAACTGGACTCTCTGTGTTCGCTCTTTCTGAACAACCCTAAATACATCCCTACCCGGAATCTGAGAGGAATTGAAAATAGGACCCCAGAAAACGCATACAGAGCCCCATTCGCCCATCAAAAATTGCCCCCAAAGGATCCCTTTGGGGACAACTGAACTCCCCAGGGGAGCCTTTACGCAGCCCCACATGCAACTGGACTCTCTGTGTTCGCTTTTTCTGAACAGCCCTAAATACAGCCCTACCTGGAATCTGAGAGGAACTGAAAATAGGACCCAGAAAACGTGTACAAGGGCCATTTTGCCCATCAAAAATTGCCCCCAAAGGAAGCCTTTGGGTACAACTGAACTCCCCAGGGGAGCCTTTACGCAGCCCCACATGCAACTGGACTCTCTGTGTTCGCTCTTTCTGAAGAACCCCAAATATCTCCCTATCCGGAATCTGAGAGGAATTGAAAATAGGACCCCAGAAAACGCCTACAGAGCCACTTTTGCCCATCAAAAATTGCCCCCAAAGGAAGCCTTTGGGTACAACTGAACTCCCCAGGGGAGCATTTACGCAGCCCCACATGCAACTGGACTCTCTGTGTTCGCTCTTTCTGAACAGTCCTAAATACAGCCCTACCTGGAATCTGAGAGGAATTGAAAATAGGACCCCAGAAAACGTGTACAAGGCCCATTTTGCCCATCAAAAATTGCCCCCAAAGGAAGCCTTTGGGTACAACTAAACTCCCCAGGGGAGTCTTTACGCAGCACCACATGCAGCTGGACTCTCTGTGTTCGCTTTTTCTAAACAGCCCTAAATACAGCCCTACCTGGAATCGAGAGGAATTGAAAATAGGACCCCAGAAAACGTGTACAAGGCCCATTTTGCCCATCAAAAATTGCCCCCAAAGGAAGCCTTTGGGTACAACTGAACTCCCCAGGGGAGCCTTTACGCAGCCCCACATGCAACTGGACTCTCTGTGTTCGCTCTTTCTGAACAGTCCTAAACACAGCCCTACCTGGAATCGAGAGGAATTGAAAATAGGACCCCAGAAATCGCGTACAGAGCCCCTTTTGCCCATCAAAAATTGCCCCCAAAGGAAGCCTTTGGGGACAACTGAACTCCCCAGGGGAGCCTTTACGCAGCCCCACATGCAACTGGATTCTCTGTGTTCGCTTTTTCTGAACAGCCCTAAATACAGCCCTAGCTGGAATCTGAGAGGAACTGAAAATAGGACCCAGAAAACGTGTACAAGGCCCATTTTGCCCATCAAAAATTGCCCCCAAAGGAAGCCTTTGGGTACAACTGAACTCCCCAGGGGAGCCTTTACGCAGCCCCACATGCAACTGGACTCTCTGTGTTCGCTCTTTCTGAAGAACCCCAAATATCTCCCTATCCGGAATCTGAGAGGAATTGAAAATAGGACCCCAGAAAACGCCTACAGAGCCACTTTTGCCCATCAAAAATTGCCCCCAAAGGAAGCCTTTGGGTAAAACTGAACTCCCCAGGGGAGCATTTACGCAGCCCCACATGCAACTGGACTCTCTGTGTTCGCTCTTTCTGAACAGTCCTAAATACAGCCCTACCTGGAATCTGAGAGGAATTGAAAATAGGACCCCAGAAAACGTGTACAAGGCCCATTTTGCCCATCAAAAATTGCCCCCAAAGGAAGCCTTTGGGTACAACTAAACTCCCCAGGGGAGTCTTTACGCAGCACCACATGCAGCTGGACTCTCTGTGTTCGCTTTTTCTAAACAACCCTAAATACAGCCCTACCTGGAATCGAGAGGAATTGAAAATAGGACCCCAGAAAACGTGTACAAGGCCCATTTTGCCCATCAAAAATTGCCCCCAAAGGAAGCCTTTGGGTACAACTGAACTCCCCAGGGGAGCCTTTACGCAGCCCCACATGCAACTGGACTCTCTGTGTTCGCTCTTTCTGAAGAACCCCAAATATCTCCCTATCCGGAATCTGAGAGGAATTGAAAATAGGACCCCAGAAAACGCCTACATAGCCCATTTTGCCCATCAAAAATTGCCCCCAAGGGAAGCCTTTGGGTACAACTGAACCCCACAGGGGAGCCTTTACGCAGCCCCACATACAACTGGACTCTCTGTGTTCGCTCTTTCTGAACAGTCCTAAATACAGCCCTACCTGGAATCTGAGAGGAATTGAAAATAGGACCCCAGAAAAAGTGTACAAGGCCCATTTTGCCCATCAAAAATTGCCCCCAAAGGAAGCCTTTGGGTACAACTGAACTCCCCAAGGGAGAATTTATGCAGCCCCACATGCAACTGGACTCTCTCTGTTCGCTTTTTCTAAACAGCCCTAAATACAGCCCTACCTGGAATCTGAGAGGAATTGAAAATAGGACCCCAGAAAATGCGTACAACGCCCATTTTGCCCATCAAAAATTTTCCCCCAAAGGAAGCCTTTGGGTACAACTGAACTCCCCAGGGGAGCCTTTACGCAGCCCCACATGCAACTGGACTCTCTGTGTTCGCTCTTCCTGAACAGCACTAAATATCTCCCTACCAGGAATCTAAGAGGAATTGAAAATAGGACCCCAGAAATCGCGTACAGAGCCCCTTACGCACATCAAAAATTGCCCCCAAAGGAAGCCTTTGGGTACAACTGAACTCCCCAGGGGAGCCTTTACGCAGCCCCACATGCAACTGGACTCTCTGTGTTCGCTCGTTCTGAACAGCCCTAAATACAGCCCTACCTGGAATCTGAGAGGAACTGAAAATAGGACCCAGAAAAAGTGTACAAGGCCCATTTTGCCCATCAAAAATTGCCCCCAAAGGAAGCCTTTGGGTACAACTGAACTCCCCAGGGGAGCCTTTACGCAGCCCCACATGCAACTGGACTCTCTGTGTTCGCTCTTTCTGAAGAACCCCAAATATCTCCCTATCCGGAATCTGAGAGGAATTGAAAATAGGACCCCAGAAAACGCCTACATAGCCCATTTTGCCCATCAAAAATTGCCCCCAAAGGAAGCCTTTGGGTACAACTGAACTCCCCAGGGGAGCCTTTACGCAGCCCCACATGCAACTGGACTCTCTGTGTTCGCTCTTTCTGAACAGTCCTAAATACAGCCCTACCTGGAATCTGAGAGGAATTGAAAATAGGACCCCAGAAAACGTGTAAAAGGCCCATTTTGCCCATCAAAAATTGCCCCCAGAGGAAGCCTTTGGGTACAACTAAACTCCCCAGGGGAGTCTTTACACAGCCCCACATGCAGCTGGACTCTCTGTGTTCGCTTTTTATAAACAGCCCTAAATACAGCCCTACCTGGAATCTGAGAGGAATTGAAAATAGGACCCCAGAAAACGTGTACAAGGCCCATTTTGCCCATCAAAAATTGCCCCCAAAGGAAGCCTTTGGGTACAACTGAACTCCCCAGGGGAGCCTTTACGCAGCCACACATGCAACTGGACTCTCTGTGTTCGCTCTTTCTGAACAGTCCTAAATACAGCCCTACCTGGAATCTGAGAGGAATTGAAAATAGGACCCCAGAAAACGTGTACAAGGCCCATTTTGCCCATCAAAAATTGCCCCCAAAGGAAGCCTTTGGGTACAACTGAACTCCCCAGGGGAGCCTTTACGCAGCCCCACATGCAACTGGACTCTCTGTGTTCGCTCTTTCTGAAGAACCCCAAATATCTCCCTATCCGGAATCTGAGAGGAATTGAAAATAGGACCCCAGAAAACGCCTACATAGCCCATTTTGCCCATCAGAAATTGCCCCCAAAGGAAGCCTTTGGGTACAACTGAACTCCACAGGGGAGCCTTTACGCAGCCCCACATGCAACTGGACTCTCTGTGTTCGCTCTTTCTGAACAGTCCTAAATACAGCCCTACCTGGAATCTGAGAGGAATTGAAAATAGGACCTCAGAAAACGTGTACAAGGCCCATTTTGCCCATCAAAAATTGCCCCCAAAGGAAGCCTTTGGGTACAACTAAACTCCCCAGGGGAGTCTTTACGCAGCCCCACATGCAACTGGACTCTCTGTGTTCACTCTTTCTGAACAACGCCAAATATCTCCCTACCCGGAATCTGAGAGGAATTGAAAATAGGACCCCAGAAAACGCGTACAGAGCCCCATTCGCCCATCAAAAATTGCCCCCAAAGGAACCCTTTGGGGACAACTGAACTCCCCAGGGGAGCCTTTACGCAGCCCCATATGCAACTGGACTCTCTGTGTTCGCTTTTTCTGAACAGCCCTAAATACAGCCCTATCTGGAATCTGAGAGGAACTGAAAATAGGACCCAGAAAACGTGTACAAGGCCCATTTTGCCCATCAAAAATTGCCCCCAAAGGAAGCCTTTGGGTACAACTGAACTCCACAGGGGAGCCTTTACGCAGCCCCACATGCAACTGGACTCTCTGTGTTCGCTCTTTCTGAAGAACCCCAAATATCTCCCTATCCGGAATCTGAGAGGAATTGAAAATAGGACCCCAGAAAACGCCTACATAGCCCATTTTGCCCATCAGAAATTGCCCCCAAAGGAAGCCTTTGGGTACAACTGAACTCCACAGGGGAGCCTTTACGCAGCCCCACATGCAACTGGACTCTCTGTGTTCGCTCTTTCTGAACAGTCCTAAATACAGCCCTACCTGGAATCTGAGAGGAATTGAAAATAGGACCTCAGAAAACGTGTACAAGGCCCATTTTGCCCATCAAAAATTGCCCCCAAAGGAAGCCTTTGGGTACAACTAAACTCCCCAGGGGAGTCTTTACGCAGCCCCACATGCAACTGGACTCTCTGTGGTCACTCTTTCTGAACAACGCCAAATATCTCCCTACCCGGAATCTGAGAGGAATTGAAAATAGGACCCCAGAAAACGCGTACAGAGCCCCATTCGCCCATCAAAAATTGCCCCCAAAGGAACCCTTTGGGGACAACTGAACTCCCCAGGGGAGCCTTTACGCAGCCCCATATGCAACTGGACTCTCTGTGTTCGCTTTTTCTGAACAGCCCTAAATACAGCCCTATCTGGAATCTGAGAGGAACTGAAAATAGGACCCAGAAAACGTGTACAAGGCCCATTTTGCCCATCAAAAATTGCCCCCAAAGGAAGCCTTTGGGTACAACTGAACTCCCCAGGGGAGCCTTTACGCAGCCCCACATGCAACTGGACTCTCTGTGTTCGCTCTTTCTGAACAGTCCTAAATACAGCCCTACCTGGAATCTGAGAGGAATTGAAAATAGGACCCCAGAAAACGTGTAAAAGGCCCATTTTGCCCATCAAAAATTGCCCCCAAAGGAAGCCTTTGGGTACAACTAAACTCCCCAGGGGAGTCTTTACGCAGCACCACATGCAGCTGGACTCTCTGTGTTCGCTTTTTCTAAACAGCCCTAAATACAGCCCTACCTGGAATCGAGAGGAATTGAAAATAGGACCCCAGAAAACGTGTACAAGGCCCATTTTGCCCATCAAAAATTGCCCCCAAAGGAAGCCTTTGGGTACAACTGAACTCCCCAGGGGAGCCTTTACGCAGCCCCACATGCAACTGGACTCTCTGTGTTCGCTCTTTCTGAACAGTCCTAAACACAGCCCTACCTGGAATCGAGAGGAATTGAAAATAGGACCCCAGAAAACGTGTACAAGGCCCATTTTGCCCATCAAAAATTGCCCCCAAAGGAAGCCTTTGGGTACAACTGAACTCCCCAGGGGAGCCTTTACGCAGCCCCACATGCAACTGGACTCTCTGTGTTCGCTCTTTCTGAAGAACCCCAAATATCTCCCTATCTGGAATCTGAGAGGAATTGAAAATAGGACCCCAGAAAACGCCTACATAGCCCATTTTGCCCATCAGAAATTGCCCCCAAAGGAAGCCTTTGGGTACAACTGAACTCCCCAGGGGAGCCTTTACGCAGCCCCACATGCAACTGGACTCTCTGTGTTCGCTCTTTCTGAACAGTCCTAAATACAGCCCTACCTGGAATCTGAGAGGAATTGAAAATAGGACCCCAGAAAACGTGTACAAGGCCCATTTTGCCCATCAAAAATTGCCCCCAAAGGAAGCCTTTGGGTACAACTAAACTCCCCAGGGGAGTCTTTACGCAGCCCCACATGCAGCTGGACTCTCTGTGTTCGCTTTTTATAAACAGCCCTAAATACAGCCCTACCTGGAATCTGAGAGGAATTGAAAATAGGACCCCAGAAAACGTGTACAAGGCCCATTTTGCCCATCAAAAATTGCCCCCAAAGGAAGCCTTTGGGTACAACTGAACTCCCCAGGGGAGCCTTTACGCAGCCACACATGCAACTGGACTCTCTGTGTTCGCTCTTTCTGAACAGTCCTAAATACAGCCCTACCTGGAATCTGAGAGGAATTGAAAATAGGACCCCAGAAAACGTGTACAAGGCCCATTTTGCCCATCAAAAATTGCCCCCAAAGGAAGCCTTTGGGTACAACTGAACTCCCCAGGGGAGCCTTTACGCAGCCCCACATGCAACTGGACTCTCTGTGTTCGCTCTTTCTGAAGAACCCCAAATATCTCCCTATCCGGAATCTGAGAGGAATTGAAAATAGGACCCCAGAAAACGCCTACATAGCCCATTTTGCCCATCAGAAATTGCCCCCAAAGGAAGCCTTTGGGTACAACTGAACTCCACAGGGGAGCCTTTACGCAGCCCCACATGCAACTGGACTCTCTGTGTTCGCTCTTTCTGAACAGTCCTAAATACAGCCCTACCTGGAATCTGAGAGGAATTGAAAATAGGACCTCAGAAAACGTGTACAAGGCCCATTTTGCCCATCAAAAATTGCCCCCAAAGGAAGCCTTTGGGTACAACTAAACTCCCCAGGGGAGTCTTTACGCAGCCCCACATGCAACTGGACTCTCTGTGTTCACTCTTTCTGAACAACGCCAAATATCTCCCTACCCGGAATCTGAGAGGAATTGAAAATAGGACCCCAGAAAACGCGTACAGAGCCCCATTCGCCCATCAAAAATTGCCCCCAAAGGAACCCTTTGGGGACAACTGAACTCCCCAGGGGAGCCTTTACGCAGCCCCATATGCAACTGGACTCTCTGTGTTCGCTTTTTCTGAACAGCCCTAAATACAGCCCTATCTGGAATCTGAGAGGAACTGAAAATAGGACCCAGAAAACGTGTACAAGGCCCATTTTGCCCATCAAAAATTGCCCCCAAAGGAAGCCTTTGGGTACAACTGAACTCCACAGGGGAGCCTTTACGCAGCCCCACATGCAACTGGACTCTCTGTGTTCGCTCTTTCTGAACAGTCCTAAATACAGCCCTACCTGGAATCTGAGAGGAATTGAAAATAGGACCTCAGAAAACGTGTACAAGGCCCATTTTGCCCATCAAAAATTGCCCCCAAAGGAAGCCTTTGGGTACAACTAAACTCCCCAGGGGAGTCTTTACGCAGCCCCTCATGCAACTGGACTCTCTGTGTTCACTCTTTCTGAACAACGCCAAATATCTCCCTACCCGGAATCTGAGAGGAATTGAAAATAGGACCCCAGAAAACGTGTACAAGGCCCATTTTGCCCATCAAAAATTGCCCCCAAAGGAAGCCTTTGGGGACAACTGAACTCCCCAGGGGAGCCTTTACGCAGCCCCATATGCAACTGGACTCTCTGTGTTCGCTTTTTCTGAACAGCCCTAAATACAGCCCTATCTGGAATCTGAGAGGAACTGAAAATAGGACCCAGAAAACGTGTACAAGGCCCATTTTGCCCATCAAAAATTGCCCCCAAAGGAAGCCTTTGGGTACAACTGAACTCCCCAGGGGAGCCTTTACGCAGCCCCACATGCAACTGGACTCTCTGTGTTCGCTCTTTCTGAAGAACCCCAAATATCTCCGTATCCGGAATCTGAGAGGAATTGAAAATAGGACCCCAGAAAACGCCTACATAGCCAATTTTGCCCATTCAAAATTGCCCCCAAAGGAACCCTTTGGGTACAACTGAACTCCCCAGGGGAGCCTTTACGCAGCCCCACATGCAACTGGACTATCTGTGTTCGCTCTTTCTGAACAGTCCTAAATACAGCCCTACCTGGAATCTGAGAGGAATTGAAAATATGACCCCAGAAAACGTGTACAAGGCCCATTTTGCCCATCAAAAATTGCCCCCAAAGGAAGCCTTTGGGTACAACTAAACTCCCCAGGGGAGTCTTTACGCAGCACCACATGCAGCTGGACAATCTGTGTTCGCATTTTCTAAACAGCCCTAAATACAGCCCTACCTGGAATCGAGAGGAATTGAAAATAGGACCCCAGAAAACGTGTACAAGGCCCATTTTGCCCATCAAAAATTGCCCCCAAAGGAAGCCTTTGGGGACAACTGAACTCCCCAGGGGAGTCTTTACGCAGCCCCACATGCAACTGGACTCTCTGTGTTCGCTCTTTCTGAACAACGCCAAATATCTCCCTACCCGGAATCTGAGAGGAATTGAAAATAGGACCCCAGAAATCGCGTACAGAGCCCCTTACGCACATCAAAAATTGCCCCCAAAGGAAGCCTTTGGGTACAGCTGAACTCCCCAGGGGAGCCTTTACGCAGCCCTACATGCAACTGGACTCTCTGTGTTCGCTCTTTCTGAACAGCCCTAAATACAGCCCTACCTGGAATCTGAGAGGAACTGAAAATAGGACCCAGAAAACGTGTACAAGGCCCATTTTGCCCTTCAAAATTTGCCCCCAAAGGAAGCCTTTGGGTACAACTGAACTCCCCAGGGGAGCCTTTACGCAGCCCCACATGCAACTGGACTCTCTGTGTTCGCTCTTTCTGAACAGTCCTAAACACAGCCCTACCTGGAATCGAGAGGAATTGAAAATAGGACCCCAGAAAACGTGTACAAGGCCCATTTTGCCCATCAAAAATTGCCCCCAAAGGAAGCCTTTGGGTACAACTGAACTCCCCAGGGGAGCCTTTACGCAGCCCCACATGCAACTGGACTCTCTGTGTTCGCTCTTTCTGAAGAACCCCAAATATCTCCCTATCTGGAATCTGAGAGGAATTGAAAATAGGACCCCAGAAAACGCCTACATAGCCCATTTTGCCCATCAGAAATTGCCCCCAAAGGAAGCCTTTGGGTACAACTGAACTCCCCAGGGGTGCCTTTACGCAGCCCCACATGCAACTGGACTCTCTGTGTTCGCTCTTTCTGAACAGTCCTAAATACAGCCCTACCTGGAATCTGAGAGGAATTGAAAATAAGACCCCAGAAAACGTGTACAAGGCCCATTTTGCCCATCAAAAATTGCCCCCAAAGGAAGCCTTTGGGTACAACTAAACTCCCCAGGGGAGTCTTTACGCAGCCCCACATGCAGCTGGACTCTCTGTGTTCGCTTTTTATAAACAGCCCTAAATACAGCCCTACCTGGAATCTGAGAGGAATTGAAAATAGGACCCCAGAAAACGTGTAAAAGGCCCATTTTGCCCATCAAAAATTGCCCCCAAAGGAAGCCTTTGGGTACAACTGAACTCCCCAGGGGAGCCTTTACGCAGCCACACATGCAACTGGACTCTCTGTGTTCGCTCTTTCTGAACAGTCCTAAATACAGCCCTACCTGGAATCTGAGAGGAATTGAAAATAGGACCCCAGAAAACGTGTACAAGGCCCATTTTGCCCATCAAAAATTGCCCCCAAAGGAAGCCTTTGGGTACAACTGAACTCCCCAGGGGAGCCTTTACGCAACCCCACATGCAACTGGACTCTCTGTGTTCGCTCTTTCTGAAGAACCCCAAATATCTCCCTATCCGGAATCTGAGAGGAATTGAAAATACGACCCCAGAAAACGCCTACATAGCCCATTTTGCCCATCAAAAATTGCCCCCAAAGGAAGCCTTTGGGTACAACTGAACTCCACAGGGGAGCCTTTACGCAGCCCCACATGCAACTGGACTCTCTGTGTTCGCTCTTTCTGAACAGCCCTAAATACAGCCCTACCTGGAATCTGAGAGGAATTGAAAATAGGACCTCAGAAAACGTGTACAAGGCCCATTTTGCCCATCAAAAATTGCCCCCAAAGGAAGCCTTTGGGTACAACTGAACTCCCCAGGGGAGCCTTTACGCAGCCCCACATGCAACTGGACTCTCTGTGTTCGCTCTTTCTGAAGAACCCCAAATATCTCCCTATCCGGAATCTGAGAGGAATTGAAAATAGGACCCCAGAAAACGCCTACATAGCCCATTTTGCCCATCCAAAATTGCCCCCAAAGGAAGCCTTTGGGTACAACTGAACTCCCCAGGGGAGCCTTTACGCAGCCCCACATGCAACTGGACTCTCTGTGTTCGCTCTTTCTGAACAGTCCTAAATACAGCCCTACCTGGAATCTGAGAGGAATTGAAAATATGACCCCAGAAAACGTGTACAAGGCCCATTTTGCCCATCAAAAATTGCCCCCAAAGGAAGCCTTTGGGTACAACTAAACTCCCCAGGGGAGTCTTTACGCAGCACCACATGCAGCTGGACTCTCTGTGTTCGCTTTTTCTAAACAGCCCTAAATACAGCCCTACCTGGAATCGAGAGGAATTGAAAATAGGACCCCAGAAAACGTGTACAAGGCCCATTTTGCCCATCAAAAATTGCCCCCAAAGGAAGCCTTTGGGTACAACTGAACTCCCCAGGGGAGTCTTTACGCAGCCCCACATGCAACTGGACTCTCTGTGTTCGCTCTTTCTGAAAAACGCCAAATATCTCCCTACCCGGAATCTGAGAGGAATTGAAAATAGGACCCCAGAAATCGCGTACAGAGCCCCTTACGCACATCAAAAATTGCCCCCAAAGGAAGCCTTTGGGTACAACTGAACTCCACAGGGGAGCCTTTACGCAGCCCCACATGCAACTGGACTCTCTGTGTTCGCTCTTTCTGAAGAACCCCAAATATCTCCCTATCCGGAATCTGAGAGGAATTGAAAATAGGACCCCAGAAAACGCCTACATAGCCCATTTTGCCCATCAAAAATTGCCCCCAAAGGAAGCCTTTGGGTACAACTGAACTCCCCAGGGGAGCCTTTACGCAGCCCCACATGCAACTGGACTCTCTGTGTTCGCTCTTTCTGAACAGCACTAAATATCTCCCTACCAGGAATCTAAGAGGAATTGAAAATAGGACCCCAGAAATCGCGTACAGAGCCCCTTACGCACATCAAAAATTGCCCCCAAAGAAAGCTTTTGGGTACAACTGAACTCCCCAGGGGAGCCTTTACGCAGCCCCACATGCAACTGGACTCTCTGTGTTCGCTCTTTCTGAAGAACCCCAAATATCTCCCTATCCGGAATCTGAGAGGAATTGAAAATAGGACCCCAGAAAACGCCTACATAGCCCATTTTGCCCATCAAAAATTGCCCCCAAAGGAAGCCTTTGGGTACAACTGAACTCCCCAGGGGAGCCTTTACGCAGCCCCACATGCAACTGGACTCTCTGTGTTCGCTCTTTCTGAACAGCACTAAATATCTCCCTACCAGGAATCTAAGAGGAATTGAAAATAGGACCCCAGAAATCGCGTACAGAGGCCCTTACGCACATCAAAAATTGCCCCCAAAGGAAGCTTTTGGGTACAACTGAACTCCCCAGGGGAGCCTTTACGCAGCCCCACATGCAACTGGACTCTCTGTGTTCGCTCTTTCTGAAGAACCCCAAATATCTCCCTATCCGGAATCTGAGAGGAATTGAAAATAGGACCCCAGAAAACGCCTACATAGCCCATTTTGCCCATCAAAAATTGCCCCCAAAGGAAGCCTTTGGGTACAACTGAACTCCACAGGGGAGCCTTTACGCAGCCCCACATGCAACTGGACTCTCTGTGTTCGCTATTTCTGAACAGCCCTAAATACAGCCCTACCTGGAATCTGAGAGGAATTGAAAATAGGACCCCAGAAAACGTGTACAAGGCCCATTTTGCCCATCAAAAATTGCCCCCAAAGGAAGCCTTTGGGTACAACTGAACTCCCCAGGGGAGCCTTTACGCAGCCCCACATGCAACTGGACTCTCTGTGTTCGCTCTTTCTGAACAGCCCTAAATACAGCCCTACCTGGAATCTGAGAGGAATTGAAAATAGGACCCCAGAAAACGTGTACAAGGCCCATTTTGCCCATCAAAAATTGCCCCCAAAGGAAGCCTTTGGGTACAACTGAACTCCCCAGGGGAGCCTTTACGCAGCCACACATGCAACTGGACTCTCTGTGTTCGCTCTTTCTGAACAGCGCCAAATATCTCCCTACCCGGAATCTAAGAGGAATTGAAAATACCACCCCAGAAAACGTGTACAAGGCCCATTTTGCCCATGAAAATTTGCCCCCAAAGGAAGTCTTTGGGTACAACTGAACTCCCCAGGGAGCCTTTATGCAGCCCCACATGCAACTGGACTCTCTGTGTTCGCTCATTCTGGAAAACGCTAAATATCTCCCTACCCGGAATCTGAGAGGAATTTAAAATACGACCCCGGAAATCACGTACAGAGCCCCTTTTGCCCATCAAAAATTGCCCCCAAAGGAAGCCTTTGGGTACAACTGAACTCCCCAGGGAGCCTTTATGCAGCCCCACATGCAACTGGACTCTCTGTGTTCGCTCTTTCTGAACAGCCCTAAATACAGCCCTACCTGGAATGTGAGAGGAATTGAAAATAGGTCCCCGGAAATCGTGTACAGAGCCCCTTTCGCCCATCAAAAATTGACCCGAAAGGAAGTCTTTGGGTACAACTGAACTCCCCAGGGGAGCCTTCATGCAGACCGACATGCAACTGGACACTCAGTGTTAACTCTTTCTTAAAAACCCTATATACATCCCTACCCGGAATCTGAGAGAAATGAAAATAGGACCCCAGAAAACGCGTACAAGGCGCTTTTTTGCCCATCAAAAATTGCCCCCAAAGGAAGCCTTTGGGTACAACTGAACTCCCCAGGGTTAGCCTTCACTCAGCCCCACATTCAGCTGGAGTCTCTGTGTTCGCTCTTTCTGAACAATGCTAAATATCTCCCTACCAGGAATCTGAAGGAATTTAAAATAAGACCCCAGAAAATGCATACAGAGTCCAATTCAACCATCAAAAATTGCCCCACAGGAAACCTTAGGGTACAACTGAACTCCCCAGGGGAGCCTTTACGCAGCCCCACATTCAACTGGACTCTCTGTGTTCGCTCTTTCAGAACAACCCTAAATACAGCGCTACCTGGAATCTGAGAGGAATTGAAAATAGGACCGCAGAAAACGTGTACAAGGCCCATTTTGCCCATCAAAACTTACCTCCAAAGGTAGCCTTTGGGTACAACTGAACTCCCCAGGGGAACCTTTACGCAGCACCACATGCAACTGGACTCTCTGTGTTAGCTCTTTCTGAACAACGCTAATATCTCCCTTACCGGAATCTGAGAGAAAATAGGACCCCAGAAAACGCATACACGGCCCATTTTACCCTTTAAAAAGTGCCGCCAAAGGAAGACTTTGGGTACAACTGAACTCCCCAGGGGAGCCTTTATGCAGCCCCACATGCAACTGGACTCTCTGTGTTCGCTCTTTCTGAACAGCCCTAAATACAGCCCTACCTGGAATCTGAGAGGAATTGAAAATAGGTCCCCGGAAATCGTGTACAGATCCCCTTTCGCCCATCAAATATTGCCCCCAACGGAAGCCGTTGGGTACAACTGAACTCCCCAGGGGAGCCTTCATGCAGCCCGACATGCAACTGGACTCTCAGTGTTAACTCTTTCTTAAAAACCCTAAGTACATCCCTACCCGGAATCTGAGAGAAATGAAAATAGGACCCCAGAAAACGCGTACAGATCCCCTTTCACCCATCAAAAATTGCCCCCAAAGGAAGTCTTCGGGTACAACTGTACTCCCCAGGGGAGCCTTTACGCAGCCCCACATGCAACTGGACTCTCTGTGTTCGCTCTTTCTGAACAACCCTAAATATCTCCCTACCCGGAATCTGAGAGGAATTGAAAATAGGACCCCAAAAAATGTGTACAAGTCGCTTTTTTGCCAATCAAAAATTGCCTCCAAAGGAAGCCTTTGGGTACAACTGAACTCCCCAGGGGAGCCTTTACGCAGAGTCACATGCAAATATATTCTCTGTGTTCGCTCTTTCTGAACAACAGCAAATAAATCCCTACCCGGAATCTGAGAGGAACTGAAAATAGGACCCAAGAAATCGCGTACAGAGCCCCTTTCACCCATCAAAAATTACCCCCAAAGGAAGCCTTTGGGTACAACTGAACTCCCCAGGGGAGCCTTTACGCAGCCCCACATGCAACTGGACTCTCTGTGTTCGCTCTTTCTGAACAACACTAAATATCTCCCTACCCGGAATCTGAAAGGAATTGAAAATAGGACCGCAGAAAACGTGTACAAGGCCCATTTTGCACATCAAAAATTGCCCCCAAAGGAAGCCTTTGGGTACAAATGAACTCCCCAGGGGAACCTTTACGCAGCCCCATATGCAACTGGACTCTATGTGTTCGCTCTTTCTGAACAACCCTAAATATCTCCCTAACAATTCCAGCTGGGTACATGTTTGCTGTGGTTCTAAGTATCTCCCTAACAGGAATCTGATGGAATTTAAAACAAGCCCCCAGAAAACGCGTACAGAGCCCTTTTCAACCATCAAAAATTGCCCCCAAAGGAAGCCTTTGGGTACGGCTGAATTCCCCAGGTGAGCCTTTACGCAGCCCCACATGCAAATGGACTCTCTGTGTTAGCTCTTTCTGAACAACCCTAAATACAGCCCTACCTGGTATCATAGAGGAATTGAAAATTGGACACCAGAAAACGTGTACAAGGCCTTTTTTTCCCATCAAAATTTGCCCCCAAAGGAAGCCTTTAGGTACGGCTGAACTCCCCAGGGGAGCATTTACGCAGCCCCACATGCAACTGGACTCTCTGTGTTTGGTCTTTCTGAAGAACCCTAAATACATCCCTACCCGTAATGTGAGAGGAATTGAAAATAGGACCCCAGAAAATGCCTACAGAGCCCCTTTCACACATCAAAAATAGGACCCCCAAAGGAAGCCTTTGGGTACAACTGAACTCCCCAGGGGTGCCTTTACGCAGCCCCACATGCAACTGGACTCTCTGTGTTCACCCTTTCTTAAAAACCCTAAATACATACCTACCCAGAATATGAGAGAAAATGAAAATAGGACCCCAAAAAATGCATACAGAGCCCCTTTCACACATCAAAAATTGCCCCCAAAGGAAGCCTTTTGGTACAACTGAACTCCCCAGGGGAGCCTTTACGCAGCCCCACATGCAACTGGACTCTCTGTGTTCGCTTTTTCTGAACAGCCCTAAATACAGCCCTACCTGTAATCTGAGAGGAATTGAAAATAGGACCCCAGAAAACATGTACGAGGCCCAGTTTGCCCATCAAAAATTGCCCCCAAAGGAAGACTTTGGGTACAACTGAACTCCCCAGGGGAACCTTTACGCAGCACCACATGCAGCTGGACTCTCTGTGTTCGCTTTTTCTGAACAGCCCTAAATACAGCCCTTCCCGGAATGTGAGAGGAATTGAAAATAGGACCCCAGAAAACGCGTACAGAGCCCCTTTTGCCCATTAAAAATTGCCCCCAAAGGAAGCCTTTGGGTACAACTGAACTCCCCAGGGGTGCCTTTACGCAGCCCCACATGCAACTGGACTCTCTGTGTTCACTCTTTCTTAAAAACCCTAAATACATACCTACCCGGAATATGAGAGAAAATGAAAATAGGACCCCAGAAAATGCATACAGAGCCCCTTTCACACATCAAAAATTGCCCCCAAAGGAAGCCTTTGGGTACAACTGAACTCCACAGGGGAGCCTTTACGCAGCCCCACATGCAACTGGACTCTCTGTGTTCGCTTTTTCTGAACAGCCCTAAATACAGCCCTACCTGGAATCTGAGAGGAATTGAAAATAGGACCCCAGAAAACGTGTACAAGGCCCATTTTGCCCATCAAAAATTGCCCCCAAAGGAAGCCTTTGGGTACAATTGAACTCCCCAGGGGAGCCTTTACGCAGCCTGACATGCAGCTGGACTCTCTGTGTTCGCTTTTTCTGAAGAGCCCTAAATACAGCCCTACCTGGAATCGAGAGGAATTGAAAATAGGACCCCAGAAAACGTGTACAAGGCCCATTTTGCCCATCAAAAATTGCCCCCAAAGGAAGCCTTTGGGTACAACTGAACTCCCCAGGGGAGCCTTTACGCAGCCCCACATGCAACTGGACTCTCTGTGTTCGCTCTTTCTGAAGAACCCCAAATATCTCCCTATCCGGAATCTGAGAGGAATTGAAAATAGGACCCCAGAAAACGCCTACATAGCCCATTTTGCCCATCAAAAATTGCCCCCAAAGGAAGCCTTTGGGTACAACTGAACTCCCCAGGGGAGCCTTTACGCAGCCCCACATGCAACTGGACTCTCTGTGTTCGCTCTTTCAGAACAACCCTAAATACAGCGCTACCTGGAATCTGAGAGGAATTGAAAATAGGACCGCAGAAAACGTGTACAAGGCCCATTTTGCCCATCAAAACTTACCTCCAAAGGTAGCCTTTGGGTACAACTGAACTCCCCAGGGGAACCTTTACGCAGCACCACATGCAACTGGACTCTCTGTGTTAGCTCTTTCTGAACAACGCTAATATCTCCCTTACCGGAATCTGAGAGAAAATAGGACCCCAGAAAACGCATACACGGCCCATTTTACCCTTTAAAAAGTGCCGCCAAAGGAAGACTTTGGGTACAACTGAACTCCCCAGGGGAGCCTTTATGCAGCCCCACATGCAACTGGACTCTCTGTGTTCGCTCTTTCTGAACAGCCCTAAATACAGCCCTACCTGGAATCTGAGAGGAATTGAAAATAGGTCCCCGGAAATCGTGTACAGATCCCCTTTCGCCCATCAAAAATTGCCCCCAACGGAAGCCGTTGGGTACAACTGAACTCCCCAGGGGAGCCTTCATGCAGCCCGACATGCAACTGGACTCTCAGTGTTAACTCTTTCTTAAAAACCCTAAGTACATCCCTACCCGGAATCTGAGAGAAATGAAAATAGGACCCCAGAAAACGCGTACAGATCCCCTTTCACCCATCAAAAATTGCCCCCAAAGGAAGTCTTCGGGTACAACTGTACTCCCCAGGGGAGCCTTTACGCAGCCCCACATGCAACTGGACTCTCTGTGTTCGCTCTTTCTGAACAACCCTAAATATCTCCCTACCCGGAATCTGAGAGGAATTGAAAATAGGACCCCAAAAAATGTGTACAAGTCGCTTTTTTGCCAATCAAAAATTGCCTCCAAAGGAAGCCTTTGGGTACAACTGAACTCCCCAGGGGAGCCTTTACGCAGAGTCACATGCAAATATATTCTCTGTGTTCGCTCTTTCTGAACAACAGCAAATAAATCCCTACCCGGAATCTGAGAGGAACTGAAAATAGGACCCAAGAAATCGCGTACAGAGCCCCTTTCACCCATCAAAAATTACCCCCAAAGGAAGCCTTTGGGTACAACTGAACTCCCCAGGGGAGCCTTTACGCAGCCCCACATGCAACTGGACTCTCTGTGTTCGCTCTTTCTGAACAACACTAAATATCTCCCTACCCGGAATCTGAAAGGAATTGAAAATAGGACCGCAGAAAACGTGTACAAGGCCCATTTTGCACATCAAAAATTGCCCCCAAAGGAAGCCTTTGGGTACAAATGAACTCCCCAGGGGAACCTTTACGCAGCCCCACATGCAACTGGACTCTATGTGTTCGCTCTTTCTGAACAACCCTAAATATCTCCCTAACAATTCCAGCTGGGTACATGTTTGCTGTGGTTCTAAATATCTCCCTAACAGGAATCTGATGGAATTTAAAACAAGACCCCAGAAAACGCGTACAGAGCCCTTTTCAACCATCAAAAATTGCCCCCAAAGGAAGTCTTTGGGTACGGCTGAATTCCCCAGGTGAGCCTTTACGCAGCCCCACATGCAAATGGACTCTCTGTGTTAGCTCTTTCTGAATAACCCTAAATACAGCCCTACCTGGAATCATAGAGGAATTGAAAATTGGACACCAGAAAACGTGTACAAGGCCTTTTTTTCCCATCAAAATTTGCCCCCAAAGGAAGCCTTTAGGTACGGCTGAACTCCCCAGGGGAGCATTTACGCAGCCCCACATGCAACTGGACTCTCTGTGTTTGGTCTTTCTGAAGAACCCTAAATACATCCCTACCCGTAATGTGAGAGGAATTGAAAATAGGACCCCAGAAAATGCCTACAGAGCCCCTTTCACACATCAAAAATAGGACCCCCAAAGGAAGCCTTTGGGTACAACTGAACTCCCCAGGGGTGCCTTTACGCAGCCCCACATGCAACTGGACTCTCTGTGTTCACCCTTTCTTAAAAACCCTAAATACATACCTACCCGGAATATGAGAGAAAATGAAAATAGGACCCCAGAAAATGCATACAGAGCCCCTTTCACACATCAAAAATTGCCCCCAAAGGAAGCCTTTTGGTACAACTGAACTCCCCAGGGGAGCCTTTACGCAGCCCCACATGCAACTGGACTCTCTGTGTTCGCTTTTTCTGAACAGCCCTAAATACAGCCCTACCTGTAATCTGAGAGGAATTGAAAATAGGACCCCAGAAAACATGTACGAGGCCCAGTTTGCCCATCAAAAATTGCCCCCAAAGGAAGACTTTGGGTACAACTGAACTCCCCAGGGGAGCCTTTAGGCAGCCCCACATGCAGCTGGACTCTCTGTGTTCGCTTTTTCTGAACAGCCCTAAATACAGCCCTTCCCGGAATGTGAGAGGAATTGAAAATAGGACCCCAGAAAACGCGTACAGAGCCCCTTTTGCCCATTAAAAATTGCCCCCAAAGGAAGCCTTTGGGTACAACTGAACTCCCCAGGGGAGCCTTTACGCAGCCCCCCATACAACTGGACTCTCTGTGTTCGCTCTTTCTGAAGAACCCCAAATATCTCCCTATCCGGAATCTGAGAGGAATTGAAAAGAGGACCCCAGAAAACGTGTACAAGGCCCATTTTGCCCATCAAAAATTGACCCCAAAGGAAGCCTTTGGGTACAATTGAACTCCCCAGGGGAGCCTTTACGCAGCCTGACATGCAGCTGGACTCTCTGTGTTCGCTTTTTCTGAAGAGCCCTAAATACAGCCCTACCTGGAATCGAGAGGAATTGAAAATATGACCCCAGAAAACGTGTACAAGGCCCATATTGCCCATCAAAAATTGCCCCCAAAGGAAGCCTTTGGGTACAACTGAACTCCCCAGGGGAGCCTTTACGAAGCCCCACATGCAACTGGACTCTCTGTGTTCGCTCTTTCTGAACAACCCTAAAGACATCCCTACCCGGAATCTGAGAGGAATTGAAAATAGGACCCCAGAAATCGCGTACAGAGCCCCTTTCACCCATCAAAAATTGCCCCCAAAGGAAGCCTATGGATACAACTGAACTCCCCAGGGGAGCATGTACGCAGCCCCCCCATGCAACTGGACTCTCTGTGTTCGCTCTTTCTGAACAGCGCCAAATATCTCCCTACCCGGAATCTAAGAGGAATTGAAAATAGGACCCCAGAAAACGTGTACAAGGCCCATTTTTCCCATCAAAAATTGCCCCCAAAGGAAGTCTTTGGGTACAACTGAACTCCCCAGGGGAGCCTTCACTTAGCCCCACATGCAGCTGGACTCCTTGCGTTCGCTCTTTCTGAACAACCCTATATATCTCCCTACCCGGAATCTGAGAGAAATTGAAAATAGGACCCCAGAAATCGCGTACAGAGCCTCTTTTACCCATCAAAAATTGCCCCCAAAGGAAGCCTTTGGGTACAACTGAACTCCCCAGGGGAGCATTTACGCAGCCCCACATGCAACTGGACTCTCTGTGTTCGCTCTTTCTGAACAGCGCCAAATATCTCCCTACCCGGAATCTAAGAGGAATTGAAAATACCACCCCAGAAAACGTGTACAAGGCCCATTTTGCCCATGAAAATTTGCCCCCAAAGGAAGTCTTTGGGTACAACTGAACTCCCCAGGGAAACCTTTACGCAGCCCCACATGCAACTGGACTCTCTGTGTTCGCTCTTTCTGGAAAACGCTAAATATCTCCCTACCCGGAATCTGAGAGGAATTTAAAATACGACCCCGGAAATCACGTACAGAGCCCCTTTTGCCCATCAAAAATTGCCCTCAAAGGAAGCCTTTGGGTACAACTGAACTCCCCAGGGAGCCTTTATGCGGCCCCACATGCAACTGGACTCTCTGTGTTCGCTCTTTCTGAACAGCCCTAAATACAGCCCTACCTGGAATGTGAGAGGAATTGAAAATAGGTCCCCGGAAATCGTGTACAGAGCCCCTTTCGCCCATCAAAATTTGCCCCCAAAGGAAGTCTTTGGGTACAACTGAACTCCCCAGGGGAGCCTTCATGCAGACCGACATGCAACTGGACACTCAGTGTTAACTCTTTCTTAAAAACCCTATATACATCCCTACCCGGAATCTGAGAGAAATGAAAATAGGACCCCAGAAAACGCGTACAAGGCGCTTTTTTGCCAATCAAAAATTGCCCCCAAAGGAAGCCTTTGGGTACAACTGAACTCCCCAGGGTTACCCTTCACTCAGCCCCACATTCAGCTGGAGTCTCTGTGTTCGCACTTTCTGAACAATGCTAAATATCTCCCTACCAGGAATCTGAAGGAATTTAAAATAAGACCCCAGAAAATGCATACAGAGCCCAATTCAACCATCAAAAATTGCCCCACAGGAAGCCTTTGGGTACAACTGAACTCCCCAGGGGAGCCTTTACGCAGCCCCACATGCAACTGGACTCTCTGTGTTCGCTCTTTCTGAAGAACCCCAAATATCTCCCTATCTGGAATCTGAGAGGAATTGAAAATAGGACCCCAGAAAACGCCTACATAGCCCATTTTGCCCATCAGAAATTGCCCCCAAAGGAAGCCTTTGGGTACAACTGAACTCCCCAGGGGAGCCTTTACGCAGCCCCACATGCAACTGGACTCTCTGTGTTCGCTCTTTCTGAACAGTCCTAAATACAGCCCTACCTGGAATCTGAGAGGAATTGAAAATAGGACCCCAGAAAACGTGTACAAGGCCCATTTTGCCCATCAAAAATTGCCCCCAAAGGAAGCCTTTGGGTACAACTAAACTCCCCAGGGGAGTCTTTACGCAGCCCCACATGCAGCTGGACTCTCTGTGTTCGCTTTTTATAAACAGCTCTAAATACAGCCCTACCTGGAATCTGAGAGGAATTGAAAATAGGACCCCAGAAAACATGTACAAGGCCCATTTTGCCCATCAAAAATTGCCCCCAAAGGAAGCCTTTGGGTACAACTGAACTCCCCAGGGGAGCCTTTACGCAGCCACACATGCAACTGGACTCTCTGTGTTCGCTCTTTCTGAACAGTCCTAAATACAGCCCTACCTGGAATCTGAGAGGAATTGAAAATAGGACCCCAGAAAACGTGTACAAGGCCCATTTTGCCCATCAAAAATTGCCCCCAAAGGAAGCCTTTGGGTACAACTGAACTCCCCAGGGGAGCCTTTACGCAGCCCCACATGCAACTGGACTCTCTGTGTTCTCTCTTTCTGAAGAACCCCAAATATCTCCCTATCCGGAATCTGAGAGGAATTGAAAATAGGACCCCAGAAAACGCCTACATAGCCCATTTTGCCCATCAGAAATTGCCCCCAAAGGAAGCCTTTGGGTACAACTGAACTCCACAGGGGAGCCTTTACGCAGCCCCACATGCAACTGGACTCTCTGTGTTCGCTCTTTCTGAACAGTCCTAAATACAGCCCTACCTGGAATCTGAGAGGAATTGAAAATAGGACCTCAGAAAACGTGTACAAGGCCCAATTTGCCCATCAAAAATTGCCCCCAAAGGAAGCCTTTGGGTACAACTAAACTCCCCAGGGGAGTCTTTACGCAGCCCCACATGCAACTGGACTCTCTGTGTTCACTCTTTCTGAACAACGCCAAATATCTCCCTACCCGGAATCTGAGAGGAATTGAAAATAGGACCCCAGAAAACGCGTACAGAGCCCCATTCGCCCATCAAAAATTGCCCCCAAAGGAACCCTTTGGGGACAACTGAACTCCCCAGGGGAGCCTTTACGCAGCCCCATATGCAACTGGACTCTCTGTGTTCGCTTTTTCTGAACAGCCCTAAATACAGCCCTATCTGGAATCTGAGAGGAACTGAAAATAGGACCCAGAAAACGTGTACAAGGCCCATTTTGCCCATCAAAAATTGCCCCCAAAGGAAGCCTTTGGGTACAACTGAACTCCCCAGGGGAGCCTTTACGCAGCCCCACATGCAACTGGACTCTCTGTGTTCGCTCTTTCTGAAGAACCCCAAATATCTCCCTATCCGGAATCTGAGAGGAATTGAAAATAGGACCCCAGAAAACGCCTACATAGCCAATTTTGCCCATCCAAAATTGCCCCCAAAGGAAGCCTTTGGGTACAACTGAACTCCCCAGGGGAGCCTTTACGCAGCCCCACATGCAACTGGACTCTCTGTGTTCGCTCTTTCTGAACAGTCCTAAATACAGCCCTACCTGGAATCTGAGAGGAATTGAAAATAGGACCCCAGAAAACGTGTAAAAGACCCATTTTGCCCATCAAAAATTGCCCCCAAAGGAAGCCTTTGGGTACAACTAAACTCCCCAGGGGAGTCTTTACGCAGCACCACATGCAGCTGGACTCTCTGTGTTCGCTTTTTCTAAACAGCCCTAAATACAGCCCTACCTGGAATCGAGAGGAATTGAAAATAGGACCCCAGAAAACGTGTACAAGGCCCATTTTGCCCATCAAAAATTACCCCAAAGGAAGCCTTTGGGTACAACTGAATTCCCCAGGGGAGCCTTTACGCAGCCCCACATGCAACTGGACTCTCTGTGTTCGCTCTTTCTGAACAGTCCTAAACACAGCCCTACCTGGAATCGAGAGGAATTGAAAATAGGACCCCAGAAAACGTGTACAAGGCCCATTTTGACCATCAAAAATTGCCCCCAAAGGAAGCCTTTGGGTACAACTGAACTCCCCAGGGGAGCCTTTACGCAGCCCCACATGCAACTGGACTCTCTGTGTTCGCTCTTTCTGAAGAACCCCAAATATCTCCCTATCTGGAATCTGAGAGGAATTGAAAATAGGACCCCAGAAAACGCCTACATAGCCCATTTTGCCCATCAGAAATTGCCCCCAAAGGAAGCCTTTGGGTACAACTGAACTCCCCAGGGGAGCCTTTACGCAGCCCCACATGCAACTGGACTCTCTGTGTTCGCTCTTTCTGAACAGTCCTAAATACAGCCCTACCTGGAATCTGAGAGGAATTGAAAATAGGACCCCAGAAAACGTGTACAAGGCCCATTTTGCCCATCAAAAATTGCCCCCAAAGGAAGCCTTTGGGTAGAACTAAACTCCCCAGGGGAGTCTTTACGCAGCCCCACATGCAGCTGGACTCTCTGTGTTCGCTTTTTATAAACAGCCCTAAATACAGCCCTACCTGGAATCTGAGAGGAATTGAAAATAGGACCCCAGAAAACGTGTACAAGGCCCATTTTGCCCATCAAAAATTGCCCCCAAAGGAAGCCTTTGGGTACAACTGAACTCCCCAGGGGAGCCTTTACGCAGCCACACATGCAACTGGACTCTCTGTGTTCGCTCTTTCTGAACAGTCCTAAATACAGCCCTACCTGGAATCTGAGAGGAATTGAAAATAGGACCCCAGAAAACGTGTACAAGGCCCATTTTGCCCATCAAAAATTGCCCCCAAAGGAAGCCTTTGGGTACAACTGAACTCCCCAGGGGAGCCTTTACGCAGCCCCACATGCAACTGGACTCTCTGTGTTCGCTCTTTCTGAAGAACCCCAAATATCTCCCTATCCGGAATCTGAGAGGAATTGAAAATAGGACCCCAGAAAACGCCTACATAGCCCATTTTGCCCATCAGAAATTGCCCCCAAAGGAAGCCTTTGGGTACAACTGAACTCCACAGGGGAGCCTTTACGCAGCCCCACATGCAACTGGACTCTCTGTGTTCGCTCTTTCTGAACAGTCCTAAATACAGCCCTACCTGGAATCTGAGAGGAATTGAAAATAGGACCTCAGAAAACGTGTACAAGGCCCATTTTGCCCATCAAAAATTGCCCCCAAAGGAAGCCTTTGGGTACAACTAAACTCCCCAGGGGAGTCTTTACGCAGCCCCACATGCAACTGGACTCTCTGTGTTCACTCTTTCTGAACAACGCCAAATATCTCCCTACACAAAATCTGAGAGGAATTGAAAATAGGACCCCAGAAAACGCGTACAGAGCCCCATTCGCCCATCAAAAATTGCCCCCAAAGGAACCCTTTGGGGACAACTGAACTCCCCAGGGGAGCCTTTACGCAGCCCCATATGCAACTGGACTCTCTGTGTTCGCTTTTTCTGAACAGCCCTAAATACAGCCCTATCTGGAATCTGAGAGGAACTGAAAATAGGACCCAGAAAACGTGTACAAGGCCCATTTTGCCCATCAAAAATTGCCCCCAAAGGAAGCCTTTGGGTACAACTGAACTCCACAGGGGAGCCTTTACGCAGCCCCACATGCAACTGGACTCTCTGTGTTCGCTCTTTCTGAACAGTCCTAAATACAGCCCTACCTGGAATCTGAGAGGAATTGAAAATAGGACCTCAGAAAACGTGTACAAGGCCCATTTTGCCCATCAAAAATTGCCCCCAAAGGAAGCCTTTGGGTACAACTAAACTCCCCAGGGGAGTCTTTACGCAGCCCCACATGCAACTGGACTCTCTGTGTTCACTCTTTCTGAACAACGCCAAATATCTCCCTACCCGGAATCTGAGAGGAATTGAAAATAGGACCCCAGAAAACGCGTACAGAGCCCCATTCGCCCATCAAAAATTGCCCCCAAAGGAACCCTTTGGGGACAACTGAACTCCCCAGGGGAGCCTTTACGCAGCCCCACATGCAACTGGACTCTCTGTGTTCGCTCTTTCTAAAGAACCCCAAATATCTCCCTATCCGGAATCTGAGAGGAATTGAAAATAGGACCCCAGAAAACGCCTACATAGCCAATTTTGCCCATCCAAAATTGCCCCCAAAGGAAGCCTTTGGGTACAACTGAACTCCCCAGGGGAGCCTTTACGCAGCCCCACATGCAACTGGACTCTCTGTGTTCGCTCTTTCTGAAGAACCCCAAATATCTCCCTATCAGGAATCTGAGAGGAATTGAAAATAGGACCCCAGAAAACGCCTACATAGCCCATTTTGCCCATCAGAAATTGCCCCCAAAGGAAGCCTTTGGGTACAACTGAACTCCCCAGGGGAGCCTTTACGCAGCCCCACATGCAACTGGACTCTCTGTGTTCGCTCTTTCTGAACAGTCCTAAATACAGCCCTACCTGGAATCTGAGAGGAATTGAAAATAGGACCCCAGAAAACGTGTACAAGGCCCATTTTGCCCATCAAAAATTGCCCCCAAAGGAAGCCTTAGGGTACAACTAAACTCCCCAGGGGAGTCTTTACGCAGCCCCACATGCAGCTGGACTCTCTGTGTTCGCTTTTTATAAACAGCCCTAAATACAGCCCTACCTGGAATCTGAGAGGAATTGAAAATAGGACCCCAGAAAACGTGTACAAGGCCCATTTTGCCCATCAAAAATTGCCCCCAAAGGAAGCCTTTGGGTACAACTGAACTCCCCAGGGGAGCCTTTACGCAGCCACACATGCAACTGGACTCTCTGTGTTCGCTCTTTCTGAACAGTCCTAAATACAGCCCTACCTGGAATCTGAGAGGAATTGAAAATAGGACCCCAGAAAACGTGTACAAGGCCCATTTTGCCCATCAAAAATTGCCCCCAAAGGAAGCCTTTGGGTACAACTGAACTCCCCAGGGGAGCCTTTACGCAACCCCACATGCAACTGGACTCTCTGTGTTCGCTCTTTCTGAAGAACCCCAAATATCTCCCTATCCGGAATCTGAGAGGAATTGAAAATACGACCCCAGAAAACGCCTACATAGCCCATTTTGCCCATCAAAAATTGCCCCCAAAGGAAGCCTTTGGGTACAACTGAACTCCACAGGGGAGCCTTTACGCAGCCCCACATGCAACTGGACTCTCTGTGTTCGCTCTTTCTGAACAGTCCTAAATACAGCCCTACCTGGAATCTGAGAGGAATTGAAAATAGGACCTCAGAAAACGTGTACAAGGCCCATTTTGCCCATCAAAAATTGCCCCCAAAGGAAGCCTTTGGGTACAACTAAACTCCCCAGGGGAGTCTTTACGCAGCCCCACATGCAACTGGACTCTCTGTGTTCACTCTTTCTGAACAACGCCAAATATCTCCCTACCCGGAATCTGAGAGGAATTGAAAATAGGACCCCAGAAAACGCGTACAGAGCCCCATTCGCCCATCAAAAATTGCCCCCAAAGGAACCCTTTGGGGACAACTGAACTCCCCAGGGGAGCCTTTACGCAGCCCCATATGCAACTGGACTCTCTGTGTTCGCTTTTTCTGAACAGCCCTAAATACAGCCCTATCTGGAATCTGAGAGGAACTGAAAATAGGACCCAGAAAACGTGTACAAGGCCCATTTTGCCCATCAAAAATTGCCCCCAAAGGAAGCCTTTGGGTACAACTGAACTCCCCAGGGGAGCCTTTACGCAGCCCCACATGCAACTGGACTCTCTGTGTTCGCTCTTTCTGAAGAACCCCAAATATCTCCCTATCCGGAATCTGAGAGGAATTGAAAATAGGACCCCAGAAAACGCCTACATAGCCAATTTTGCCCATCCAAAATTGCCCCCAAAGGAAGCCTTTGGGTACAACTGAACTCCCCAGGGGAGCCTTTACGCAGCCCCACATGCAACTGGACTCTCTGTGTTCGCTCTTTCTGAACAGTCCTAAATACAGCCCTACCTGGAATCTGAGAGGAATTGAAAATATGACCCCAGAAAACGTGTACAAGGCCCATTTTGCCCATCAAAAATTGCCCCCAAAGGAAGCCTTTGGGTACAACTAAACTCCCCAGGGGAGTCTTTACGCAGCACCACATGCAGCTGGACTCTCTGTGTTCGCTTTTTCTAAACAGCCCTAAATACAGCCCTACCTGGAATCGAGAGGAATTGAAAATAGGACCCCAGAAAACGTGTACAAGGCCCATTTTGCCCATCAAAAATTGCCCCCAAAGGAAGCCTTTGGGTACAACTGAACTCCCCAGGGGAGTCTTTACGCAGCCCAACATGCAACTGGACTCTCTGTGTTCGCTCTTTCTGAACAACGCCAAATATCTCCCTACCCGGAATCTGAGAGGAATTGAAAATAGGACCCCAGAAATCGCGTACAGAGCCCCTTACGCACATCAAAAATTGCCCCCAAAGGAAGCCTTTGGGTACAACTGAACTCCACAGGGGAGCCTTTACGCAGCCCCACATGCAACTGGACTCTCTGTGTTCGCTCTTTCTGAACAGCCCTAAATACAGCCCTACCTGGAATCTGAGAGGAACTGAAAATAGGACCCAGAAAACGTGTACAAGGCCCATTTTGCCCTTCAAAAATTGCCCCCAAAGGAAGCCTTTGGGTACAACTGAACTCCCCAGGGGAGCCTTTACGCAGCCCCACATGCAACTGGACTCTCTGTGTTCGCTCTTTCTGAACAGCACTAAATATCTCCCTACCAGGAATCTAAGAGGAATTGAAAATAGGACCCCAGAAATCGCGTACAGAGCCCCTTACGCACATCAAAAATTGCCCCCAAAGGAAGCTTTTGGGTACAACTGAACTCCCCAGGGGAGCCTTTACGCAGCCCCACATGCAACTGGACTCTCTGTGTTCGCTCTTTCTGAAGAACCCCAAATATCTCCCTATCCGGAATCTGAGAGGAATTGAAAATAGGACCCCAGAAAACGCCTACATAGCCCATTTTGCCCATCAAAAATTGCCCCCAAAGGAAGCCTTTGGGTACAACTGAACTCCCCAGGGGAGCCTTTACGCAGCCCCACATGCAACTGGACTCTCTGTGTTCGCTCTTTCTGAACAGCACTAAATATCTCCCTACCAGGAATCTAAGAGGAATTGAAAATAGGACCCCAGAAATCGCGTACAGAGCCCCTTACGCACATCAAAAATTGCCCCCAAAGGAAGCTTTTGGGTACAACTGAACTCCCCAGGGGAGCCTTTACGCAGCCCCACATGCAACTGGACTCTCTGTGTTCGCTCTTTCTGAAGAACCCCAAATATCTCCCTATCCGGAATCTGAGAGGAATTGAAAATAGGACCCGAGAAAACGCCTACATAGCCCATTTTGCCCATCAAAAATTGCCCCCAAAGGAAGCCTTTGGGTACAACTGAACTCCCCAGGGGAGCCTTTACGCAGCCCCACATGCAACTGGACTCTCTGTGTTCGCTATTTCTGAACAGCCCTAAATACAGCCCTACCTGGAATCTGAGAGGAATTGAAAATAGGACCCCAGAAAACGTGTACAAGGCCCATTTTGCCCATCAAAAATTGCCCCCAAAGGAAGCCTTTGGGTACAACTGAACTCCCCAGGGGAGCCTTTACGCAGCCCCACATGCAACTGGACTCTCTGTGTTCGCTCTTTCTGAACAGCCCTAAATACAGCCCTACCTGGAATCTGAGAGGAATTGAAAATAGGACCCCAGAAAACGTGTACAAGGCCCATTTTGCCCATCAAAAATTGCCCCCAAAGGAAGCCTTTGGGTACAACTGAACTCCCCAGGGGAGCCTTTACGCAGCCACACATGCAACTGGACTCTCTGTGTTCGCTCTTTCTGAACAGTCCTAAATACAGCCCTACCTGGAATCTGAGAGGAATTTAAAATAGGACCCCAGAAAACGTGTACAAGGCCCATTTTGCCCATGAAAATTTGCCCCCAAAGGAAGCCTTTGGGTACAACTAAACTCCCCAGGGGAGTCTTTACGCAGCCCCACATGCAACTGGACTCTCTGTGTTCGCTCTTTCTGAACAGCGCCAAATATCTCCCTACCCGGAATCTGAGAGGAATTGAAAATACCACCCCAGAAAACGTGTACAAGGCCCATTTTGCCCATGAAAATTTGCCCCCAAAGGAAGTCTTTGGGTACAACTGAACTCCCCAGGGAGCCTTTATGCAGCCCCACATGCAACTGGACTCTCTGTGTTCGCTCATTCTGGAAAACGCTAAATATCTCCCTACCCGGAATCTGAGAGGAATTTAAAATACGACCCCGGAAATCACGTACAGAGCCACTTTTGCCCATCAAAAATTGCCCCCAAAGGAAGCCTTTGGGTACAACTGAACTACCCAGGGAGCCTTTATGCAGCCCCACATGCAACTGGACTCTCTGTGTTCGCTCTTTCTGAACAGCCCTAAATACAGCCCTACCTGGAATGTGAGAGGAATTGAAAATAGGTCCCCGGAAATCGTGTACAGAGCCCCTTTCGTCCATCAAAAATTGACCCGAAAGGAAGTCTTTGGGTACAACTAAACTCCCCAGGGGAGCCTTCATGCAGACCGACATGCAACTGGACACTCAGTGTTAACTCTTTCTTAAAAACCCTAAGTACATCCCTACCCGGAATCTGAGAGAAATGAAAATAGGACCCCAGAAAACGCGTACAAGGCGCTTTTTTGCCAATCAAAAATTGCCCCCAAAGGAAGCCTTTGGGTACAACTGAACTCCCCAGGGTTAGCCTTCACTCAGCCCCACATTCAGCTGGAGTCTCTGTGTTCGCTCTTTCTGAACAATGCTAAATATCTCCCTACCAGGAATCTGAAGGAATTTAAAATAAGACCCCAGAAAATGCATACAGAGCCCAATTCAACCATCAAAAATTGCCCCACAGTAAGCCTTTGGGTACAACTGAACTCCCCAGGGGAGCCTTTACGCAGCCCCACATTCAACTGGACTCTCTGTGTTCGCTCTTTCAGAACAACCCTAAATACAGCGCTACCTGGAATCTGAGAGGAATTGAAAATAGGACCGCAGAAAACGTGTACAAGGCCCATTTTGCCCATCAAAACTTACCTCCAAAGGTAGCCTTTGGGTACAACTGAACTCCCCAGGGGAACCTTTACGCAGCACCACATGCAACTGGACTCTCTGTGTTAGCTCTTTCTGAACAACGCTAATATCTCCCTTACCGGAATCTGAGAGAAAATAGGACCCCAGAAAACGCATACACGGCCCATTTTACCCTTTAAAAAGTGCCGCCAAAGGAAGACTTTGGGTACAACTGAACTCCCCAGGGGAGCCTTTATGCAGCCCCACATGCAACTGGACTCTCTGTGTTCGCTCTTTCTGAACAGCCCTAAATACAGCCCTACCTGGAATCTGAGAGGAATTGAAAATAGGTCCCCGGAAATCGTGTACAGATCCCCTTTCGCCCATCAAAAATTGCCCCCAAAGGAAGCCGTTGGGTACAACTGAACTCCCCAGGGGAGCCTTCATGCAGCCCGACATGCAACTGGACTCTCAGTGTTAACTCTTTCTTAAAAACCCTAAGTACATCCCTACCCGGAATCTGAGAGAAATGAAAATAGGACCCCAGAAAACGCGTACAGATCCCCTTTCACCCATCAAAAATTGCCCCCAAAGGAAGTCTTCGGGTACAACTGTACTCCCCAGGGGAGCCTTTACGCAGCCCCACATGCAACTGGACTCTCTGTGTTCGCTCTTTCTGAACAACCCTAAATATCTCCCTACCCGGAATCTGAGAGGAATTGAAAATAGGACCCCAAAAAATGTGTACAAGTCGCTTTTTTGCCAATGAAAAAATTGCCTCCAAAGGAAGCCTTTGGGTACAACTGAACTCCCCAGGGGAGCCTTCACGCAGCCCCACGTGCAGCTGGACTCTCTGTATTCGCTCTTTCTAAACAATGCTAAATATCTCCCTACCCGGAATCTGAAGGAATTTAAAATAAGACCCCAGAAAACGCGTACAGAGCCCAATTCAACCATTAAAAAATGCCCCAAAGGAAGTTTATGGGTACAACTGAACTCCCCAGGGGAGCCTTGACGCAGCCCCACATGCAACTGGACTCTCTCTGTTCGCTCTCTCTGAAGAACCCTAAATACAGCCCTACCTGGAATCTGAGAGGAATTGAAAATAGGACCCCGGAAAACGTGTACGAGGCCCATTTTGCCCATCAAAAATTGCCTCCAAAAGAAGCCTTTGGGTACAACTGAACTCCCCAGGGGAGCCTTTGCGCAGCCCGATATGCAACTGGACTCTCTATGTTCGCTCTTTCTGAACAACCCTAAATACAGCCCTACCCGGAATCTGAGAGAAAATGAAAATAGGACCCCAGAAAATGCATACAGAGCCCCTTTCACACATTAAAAATTGCCCCCAAAGGAAGCCTTTGGGTACAACTGAACTCCCCAGGGGAGCCTTTACACAGCCCCACATGCAACTGGACTCTTTGTGTTCACTCTTTCTTAAAAAACCTTAATAAATACCTACCCGGAATCTGAGAGAAAATGAAAATAGGACCCCAGAAAATGCATACAGAGCCCCTTTCACACATCAAAAATTGCCCCCAAAGGAAGCCTTTAGGTACAACTGAACTCCCCAGGGGAGCCTTTACGCAGCCCCACATGCAACTGGACTCTCTGTGTTCGGTCTTTCTGAAGAACCCCAAATATCTCCCTATCCGGAATCTGAGAGGAATTTAAAATAGGACCCCAGTAAACGTGTACAGAGCCCCTTTTGCCCATCAAAAATTGCCACCAAAGGAAGCCTTTGGGTACAACTGAACTCCGCAGGGGAGCCTTTACGCAGCCCCACATGCAACTGGACTCTCTGTGTTCGCTCTTTCTGAACAACCCTAAAGACATCCCTACCCGGAATCTGAGAGGAATTGAAAATGGGACCCCAGAAATCGCGTACAGAGCCTCTTTCACCCATCAAAAATTGCCCCCAAAGGAAGCCTTTGGGTACAACTGAACTCCCCAGGGGAGCATTTACGCAGCCCCACATGCAACTGGACTCTCTGTGTTCGCTCTTTCTGAACAGCGCCAAATATCTCCCTACCCGGAATCTAAGAGGAATTGAAAATACCACCCCAGAAAACGTGTACAAGGCCCATTTTGCCCATGAAAATTTGCCCCCAAAGGAAGTCTTTGGGTACAACTGAACTTCCCAGGGGAGCCTTCACTTACCCCACATGCAGCTGGACTCCTTGCGTTCGCTGTTTCTGAACAACCCTATATATCCCACTACCCGGAATCTGAGAGAAATTGAAAATAGGACCACAGAAATCGCGTACATAGCCCCTTACGCACATGAAAAATTGCCCCGAAAGGAAGCTTTTGGGTACAACTGAACTCCCCAGGGGAGCCTTTACGCAGCCCCCCGTGCAACTGGACTCTCTGTGTTCACTCGTTCTAAACAATGCAAAATATCTCCCTAACAGGAATCTGAAGGAATTTAAAATAAGACCCCAGAAGTGGTGTACAGATCCCATTTCAACCATCAAAAATTGCCCCCAAAGGAAGCCTTTGGGTACAACTGAACTCCCCAGGGAAACCTTTACGCAGCCACACATGCAACTGGACTCTCTGTGTTCGCTCTTTCTGAAAAACGCTAAATATCTCCCTACCCGGAATCTGAGAGGAATTTAAAATACGACCCCGGAAATCACGTACAGAGCCCCTTTTGCCCATCAAAAATTGCCCCCAAAGGAAGCCTTTGGGTACAACTGAACTCCCCAGGGAGCCTTTATGCAGCCCCACATGCAACTGGACTCTCTGTGTTCGCTCTTTCTGAACAGCCCTAAATACAGCCCTACCTGGAATATGAGAGGAATTGAAAATAGGACCCCGGAAATCGTGTACAGAGCCCCTTTCGCCCATCAAAAATTGACCCGAAAGGAAGTCCTTGGGTACAACTGAACTCCCCAGGGGAGCCTTCATGCAGACCGACATGCAACTGGACACTCAGTGTTAACTCTTTCTTAAAAACCCTAAGTACATCCCTACCCGGAATCTGAGAGAAATGAAAATAGGACCCCAGAAAACACGTACAAGGCGCTTTTTTGCCAATCAAAAATTGCCCCCAAAGGAAGCCTTTGGGTACAACTGAACTCCCCAGGGTTAGCCTTCACTCAGCCCCACATGCAGCTGGAGTCTCTGTGTTCACTCTTTCTGAACAATGCTAAATATCTCCCTACCAGGAATCTGAAGGAATTTAAAATAAGACCCCAGAAAATGCATACAGAGCCCAATTCAACCATCAAAAATTGCCCCACAGGAAGCCTTTGGGTACAACTGAACTCCCCAGGGGAGCCTTTACGCAGCCCCACATGCAACTGGACTCTCTGTGTTCGCTCTTTCAGAACAACCCTAAATACAGCACTACCTGGAATCTGAGAGGAATTGAAAATAGGACCGCAGAAAACGTGTACAAGGCCCATTTTGCCCATCAAAACTTACCTCCAAAGGTAGCCTTTGGGTACAACTGAACTCCCCAGGGGAACCTTTACGCAGCACCACATGCAACTGGACTCTCTGTGTTAGCTCTTTCTGAACAACGCTAATATCTCCCTTACCGGAATCTGAGAGAAAATAGGACCCGAGAAAACGCATACACGGCCCATTTTACCCTTCAAAAAGTGCCGCCAAAGGAAGACTTTGGGTACAACTGAACTCCCCAGGGGAGCCTTTACGCAGAGTCACATGCAAATGTATTCTCTGTGTTCGCTCTTTCTGAAGAATCCTAAAGACATCCCTACCCGGAATCTGAGAGGAATTGAAAATTGGACCCCAGAAATCGGGTACAGAGCCCCTTTCACCCGTCAAAAATTGCCCGAAAGGAAGCCTTTGGGTACAACTGAACTCCCCAGGGGAGTCTTTACGCAGCCCCACGTGCAACTGGACTCTCTGTGTTCGCTCTTTCTGAAGAACCCTAAATACAGCCCTACCTGGAATCTGAGAAGAATTTAAAATAGGAACCCAGAAAACGCATACAAGGCCCATTTTGCCCATCAAAAATTGGCCCCAAAGGAAGCCTTTGGGTACAACTGAACTCCCCAGGGGAACCTTTACGCAGCCCCACATGCAACTGGACTCTCTGTGTTCGCTCTTTCTGAACAACCCTAAATATCTCCCTACCCGAAATCTGAGAGGAATTGAAAAAAGGACCCCAGAAAATGCGTACAGAGCCCCTCACGCACATCAAAAATTGCCCCCAAAGGAAGCCTTAGGGTACAACTGAACTCTAAAGGGGAGCCGTCACGAAGCCCCACATGCAGCTGGACTCTCTGTGTTCGCTCTTTCTGAACAACCCTAAATATCTCCCTACCCGGAATCTGAGAGGAATTGAAAATAGGACCGCAGAAAACTTGTACAAGGCCCATTTTCCCATCAAAAATTGCCCCCAAAGGAAGCCTTTGGGTACAACTGAACTCCCCAGGGGAGGCTTTACGCAGCCCGACATGCAACTGGACTCTCTATGTTCGCTCTTTCTGAACAACCCTAAATACAGCCCTACCTGGAATCTGAGAGTAATTTAAAATAGGACCCCAGAAAACGCAGACAAGGCCCATTTTGCCCATCAAAAATTGCCCCCAAAGGAGTACTTCGGGTACAACTGAACTCCCCAGGGGAGCCTTTACGCAGCCCCACATGCAACTGGACTCTTTGTGTTCGCACTTTCTGAACAATGCTATATATCTCCCTAACCGGAATCTGAAGGAATTGAAAATAGGACCCCAGAAATGGCGTACAGAGCCCATTTCAACCATCAAAAATTGCCCCCAAAGGAAGCCTTTGGGTACAACTGAACTCCCCAGGGAACCTTTACGCAGCCCCACATGCAACTGGACTCTCTGTGTTCACTCTTTCTGAACAGCCCTAAATACAGCCCTACCTGGAATCTGAGAGGAATTGAAATTAGGTCCCCGGTAATCGTGTACAGATCCCATATCGCCCATCAAAAATTGCCCCCAAAGGAAGCCTTCGGGTACAACTGTACTCCCCAGGGGAGCCGTCACGCAGCCCCACATGCAGCTGGACTCTCTGTGTTCGCTCTTTCTGAACAATGCTAAATATCTCCCTACCCGGAATCTGAGAGTAATTGAAAAAAGGACCCCAGAAAATGCGTACAGAGCCCATTACGCACATCAAAAATTGCCCCAGAAGGAAGCCTTTGGGTACAACTGAACTCCCCAGGGGAGCCTTTACGCAGCCCCACATGCAACTGGACTCTCTGCGTTCGCTCTTTCTGAAGAACGCTAAAGACATCCCTACCCGGAATCTGAGAGGAATTGAAAATAGGACACCAGAAATCGCGTACAGAGCCCCTTTCACCCGTCAAAAATTGCCCCCAAAGGAAGCCTTTGGGTACAACTGAACTCCCCAGGGGAGCCTTTACGCAGCCCCACATGCAACTGGTCTCTCTGTGTTCGCTGTTTCTAAACAAACATAAATATCTCCCTACCCGGAATTTGAGATTAATTGAAAAAAGGACCCCAGAAAATGTGTACAGAGCCCCTTACGCTCATCAAAAATTGCCCCCAAAGGAAGCCTTTGGGTACAACTGAACTCCCCAGGGGAGCCTTTACGCAGCCCCCCATGCAACTGGACTCTCTATGTTCGCTCTTTCTGAAGAATCCTAAATACATCCCTACCTGGAATCTGAGAGGAATTGAAAATAGGACCCAAGAAATCGTGTACAGATCCCCTTTCGCCCATCAAAAATTGCCCCCAAAGGAAGCCTTTGGGTACAACTGAACTCCCCAGGGGAGTCTTCATGCAGCCCGACATGCAACTGGACTCTCTGTGTTAACTCTTTCTTAAAAAACCTAAGTACATCCCCACCCGGAATCTGAGAGAAATGAAAATAGGACCCCAGAAAACGCGTACAGATCCCCTTTCACCCATCAAAAATTGCCCCCAAAGGAAGTCTTCGGGTACAACTGTACTCCCCAGGGGAGCATTTACGCAGCCCCACATGCAACTGGACTCTCTGTGTTCGCTCTTTCTGAAGAACCCTAAATATCTCCCTACCCGGAATATGAAGGAATTTAAAATAAGACCCCAGAAAAGGCATAGAGAGCCCAATTCAACCATCAAAAATTGCCCCAAAGCAAGTCTATGGGTAGAAGAGAACTCCCCAGGGGAGCCTTTACGCAGCCCCACATGCAACTGGACTCTCTGTGTTCGCTCTTTCTGAACAGCCCTAAATACAGCCCTACCTGGAATCTGAGAGGAATTGAAAATAGGACGGGAGAAAACGTGTACAAGGCTCATTTTGCCCATTAAAACTTGCCCCCAAAGGAAGCCTTTGGGTACAACTGAACTCCCCAGGGGAGCCTTTACGCAGCCCTACATGCAACTGGACTCTCTGTGTTCGCTCTTTCTGAACAACCCTAAATATCTCCCTACCCGGAATCTGAGAGGAATTGAAAATAGGACCCCAGAAAACGCGTACAGGGCCCATTTCAACCATCAAAAATTGCCCCCACAGGAAGCCTTTGGGTAAAACTGAACTCCCCAGGGGAGCCTTCACGCAGCCCCACATGCAACTGGACTCTCAGTGTTAAATCTCTTAAAAACTAAAAAGTATATCCCTACCCGGAATCTAAGAGGAATTGAAAATAGGACTGCAGAAATCGTGTACAAGGCCCATTTTGCCTATCAAAAATTGCCCCCAAAGGAAGCCTTTGGGTACAGCTGAACTACCCAGGGTAGCCTTTACGCAGCCCTACATGCAACTGGACTCTCAGTGTTAACCCTTTCTTAAAAACCCCAACTATATCCCTACCCGGAAACTGAGAGAAATGAAAATAGGACCCCAGAAAACGCGTACAAAGCCCCTTTCAACCATAAAAAATTGCCCCCAAAGGAAGCCATTGGGTACAACTGAACTCTCCAGGGGAGCCTTTACGCAGCCCCACATTCAACTGGACTCTCTGTGTTCCCTCTTTCTTAAAAATGCTAAATATCTCCCTATCCGGAATCTGAGAGGAATTGAAAATAGGACCCCAGAAATCCCGTACAGAGCCCCTTTCGCCCATCAAAAATTGCCCCCAAAGGAAGCCTTTGGGTACAACTGAACTCCCCAGGGGAGCCTTTACGCAGCCCCACATGCAACTGGACTCTCTGTGTTCGCTCTTTCTGAACAACCCTGAATACATCCCTACCTGGAATCTGAGGGGAATTGAAAATACGACCCCAGATAATGCATACAGAGCCCCTTTCAACCATCAAGAATTGCCCCCAAAGGAAGCCTTTGGGTACAACTGAACTCCCCAGGGGAGCCTTTACGCAGCCCCACATGCAACTGGACTCTCTGTGTTCGCTCTTTCTGAACAACGCTAATATCTCCCTTACCGGAATCTGAGAGGAATTGAAAATAGGACCCTAGAAAACGCATACAAGGCCCATTTTGCCCATCAATAATTGCCGCCAAAGGAAGCCTTTAGGTACAACTGAACTCCCCAGGGGAGCCTTTACGCAGCCCCACATGCAACTGGACTCTCTGTGTTCGCTCTTTCTGAAGAACGCTAAAGACATTCCTACCCGGAATCTGAGAGGAATTGAAAATAGGACCCCAGAAAATGCGTACAGAGCCCCTTACGCACATCAAAAATTGCCCCAGAAGGAAGCCTTTGGGTACAACTGAACTCCCCAGGGGAGTCTTTACGCAGCCCCACATGCAACTGGACTCTCAGTGTTAACTCTTTCTTAAAAACCCTAAGTACATCCCTACCCGGAAACTGAGAAGAGATGAAAATAGGACCCCAGAAAACGCGTACAGAGCCCCTTTCACCCATAAAAAATTGCCCCCAAAGGAAGCCTTTGGGTACAACTGAACTCCCCAGGGGAGCCTTTA